>JAUMHM010000085.1:11694171-11711609 GCA_032362435.1 Melikaiella ostensackeni | reverse complement strand
TCCTACAATCTACTTCCGCAAATAAATGTGGGGTCAGGGCCGTGCTCATAATTGGGGGCAACCAAAAAAGTTTCTAAGTCCCCTTCATCCAACGTCCTTAATATCTTGATGGAACCTTTCACGCTGTTCTTCACTGTAGTCCCCAAGATTTTCAGGAAAGTATTCAACATAAGAATCCATGAAATGGAGCTTCAACTCATTAAACACTTCAATTTTTTGAAACTATCGACCATTCTCGAAATCTTATTTTTCCACTCTGAACTTTTAACGTTTCCCAAGAATTGTTCAGCAAAATTTTTGAAATCGAACCATGTTCTTTTCTCAGTTGAACTCATTTTAGTAACAAAAACGTCGTCTTTGAATAGCTGTCGAATTTGAGGTCCATCAAATATCCCTTCTTTTAATTTAGCAGTGGACAGTTGGGGGAACTGGGACATTATATACTGAAAACATTGTCCCTCTTTATGTAGTGCATTCACGAATTGTTTTATAGGACCCAACTTAATATGGAGAGGTGTAAGAAGGACTTTTGATGGCTCCACTAATGGGTCATAGATGACGTTTCTGGATCCACTTTCCAGCGACATTCTTTTGGGCCAAACTTTTTTTTGTAATGATTACCACGATCTCGGTTGTCCCATGAGCACAAAAAACAAGGATACTTCGTATTTCCTGATTCCTGTCTCAGAAACACTGAAAGAGCTTTGAAATCTCCACAAATTTGCCACTTATGTTGTTCATACTTGATTTTTTCAAAGATAATTCTCATGTTAGTGTAAACTTCTTCAAGTTTTGTTGAATAAGCTATTGGGATCGATGCATATGCGTTTGTGTTGTGCAATTAGACGGCATTTAGGCTTCGTTTAGAAGAGTCTATGAATAACCTCCACCCTTCATCTTTGTAAACTCTTTCAATTCATCCATAAGTCCATTAACATACGTGCAATAGACTAAGGATAGTTCTTGATCAAGATGAAAGTATTTCCGAAAATGCTGTTCTATGTTCCGATAAACACTTGACTTTGTCCCTTTTGCTGAATTTTTTTTCTTCAAAGCTGAAGCAAGGTGTTCAGCACCATCGTTAGGTAATCTCAACTCTCAAATTAAGTCATTTAATTCTTTTTTGGTCCACATCTCTGAACGTCTCGTTTTTGTGTCATATATAGTGCATTCCTTATCGGTTGTTTCACATTCAGTATCGGAATCTTGACTACTGCTTGTGCATTTCTCATGTTCTTGCAATGCTTTCGTTTTTTTAGTGTTGGAATGAAAGGTGCCAGCGTGTACTGAAATCTTTGCAGTTTTTTCCACTTGTGATTATATTACCGAAGAGACTGCATTATAAGTAACTGATTTTTTATTAAAGATTCTCCATTTCTTTGCATCGTTCATGCAGAAGTAACAATACCTTTCATTTCGCGATTTTTTCCAGACTGCTGGTACAGTAAACTTCAAACTTCCATTGTTTCCACTATCTTCGCATATGTACAAAATTGTATGACAAGCGGAGCATATAATATGAGGAATCCAGCTTTCATCTCGTTTTGGAAACTTAACTTGAAAGTATTTTGCACACATGTCCCAAATTTTTTCAGTAATGTTCTTACGATATTTTGGGATTTCGTATTTCGTACAAATGTAACATAATTGATCCTGATTGTTTACAAAACTGTGCGTGTTTTTCAAGTTTTTATTCTTATTTTTGGAAGCCATGGTTATTTTAATCCCCGTACGTTAAGGATTCTGGCCCGATTGCAGGCGAGTCCTCCGTCCTGGGGGTGATAACCCTCATACCTCCCCAGGGTTAAGTATGAGGGCTTTCTGGCTTTAATGAGGACAATGTCAACTCAGCGCCGAACACACCACGACTTCATTCTCACCACCACAGTAAAGAAAAGATCATTTTTGTTGCAGATTATTTTTCTCCAGAGATCATTTGACTCGCGAGATCATAATGATCTCTTCAATCGGATCATTTTGACCTGCTTTCAGGTTCATCTGTCAGCATAAGCAAAATAACCGCAAGTTTTTCGTGCGGATGTAATAATCTAAATATTTTGTGTAAACGCGTGCAAGTGACAACTAAACTTAACAGAAGATATTTCCTGTTATCAAGTTTCGCTATTTTTTAACCTTTAAAGTATACTGCACAATCAAAAATCATAAAAAGCTCGCATATAAGCTAAAGTACTCCAAGAACGTCGTACATCTTGGCTTGACTTATTATACATGAACTTGAATCAAATCATTATGACCTCAAAAATCGATCATTAATTGCGGCCAAACAAAATTCTCTTGATTTCGGTATCATTTTTGTTGCATA
Source organism: Melikaiella ostensackeni (assembly GCA_032362435.1). Classification (NCBI taxonomy): domain Eukaryota; kingdom Metazoa; phylum Arthropoda; class Insecta; order Hymenoptera; family Cynipidae; genus Melikaiella; species Melikaiella ostensackeni. Next base: position 11,709,286 of record JAUMHM010000085.1, on the reverse strand, counting down.
TCAAAATGATATTGATTCCCTTATCATTTTGAACATTATTTTTTACTTTGACACCCTAATGTCCCCCTGCAAGGCAGCACGCCTTCGCTGGCTTCGTTACTGACTGGGCTGGAAGGTGAATCATTCTACACATCCCTTTTCAGGGCAGTTGTCATCACCCCCAATACCTAGTGCAGCAGTAGGTATTGACACTGAATCTTTGAGTAAACTCAATAAATGCAAATAAATGGACGCCTAAGTCCGACGATTGATGAATGAATCATATCACAAGAGACTCAGAACTCATGGTTCACAAGAAACGAAGTAAGTTTTTTTACGAAGAATATTATAAGGTAGAATTTTCAAAGAGGAGATTGCTGTAATAAGGTTTATTTTTTGAGTAATGCCTGAGATTTGTTTGATATAATGTTGATCTAACTTGAAAACTAGGTTCCGCGACTCAAAATCCATAAAAATACGATGCTGGCCTGCAAATTGCTGCTTGAAAAATATTTTTTGGGGGTGATGTTACGGAATGTTTAGAGGTATCACTAATTTGACTTCATTTTTGAATTGAGCAACATGAAAAAATGAGGTTTTTTGGGGATATGTCGAAAACTAATCATGAAAGATGCTCTTTTGACCTCAGATTCGGATTCAGCAGCTCAAAATACATAGGAATATAGTACATGCATATCGTTAAAAGTTCCTGACATTTTTCTTTTGTGTGGCTGTGTAATGAAACCTTCGTTAATTACATTGGAATATATTAACTGAAAATAAAAATGAAGATTCAATATCAAATGTTTTTTTGTCAATTTTTCTATTTTCTTATTAAAATAAAAAATCTTTAAGATCGAAATGAAATCTACTTTCTTATGGAAATTTTATTGGACTAAAATAGGAAACACCAAAAAGTTCTATGTATCTGTGCATGGCAAACTTTTTAAACCAAATTCAAAATAGATTTCTTAAATGTATTGGTAGTCTCATTAAAATTTTCTTTGTTTCTTCTATTGTTAAAGTCAAATCTCAGTTTTCACGAATTTGATCAAATTCATTCATATTTTTCACCGGTCTTCCAATATCATCCATCACATTTCCTCAATTTTTATCAATTTCACTGAAAAGCATAATACCAAAAACAGAAAAATTATATCAGATAAAACTTCTCTTAACTTCCTGCGAGAAAAATCCAGAAATTGTAATCCAATGTTTTGTAAACAATTCTCAACACTAATTGAATAAACATTTTAAATTATGTCAAAAAAAAACAAAATGGATAGTCGAAGCATCCTATTATCAATGAGATTTAATCACTAAAATTCAAAATTTGTTAATTTTTGAAAATATAGATAGATACAAATTTTAATTTATGAGAAACAGATTCTTCACAGTGAAAATTCTTTTCGATATTAACCGGGAAAAAAATTCATAAATACGAAGTGTAGCGTACAAAAACTTGCTGTAAACCGACATTGACTATCCAACAAGAAACCTCAGAGAAAATATCATATTTAGGGAAAAAGTATTCAACATAATGGACAAGTATAGTCAGAAATATCATTTGGAAGGGGTCTTTCGATTTTAATTAAACATTTGAGCACAAAATATTTAAAAATCTTGAAGGTGGTTTCAGTGGGATGAACGAAATTCATAAATTTTTAATTTTTGACATCGAATTAGAATTCAGCGCCCTGTGCAGTACCCGGATACCAGTTTTCATGCAAATGCACCAAAAGTTATAATGTTTATTCGCCGCGTTGGAACCGTTACTTCAAATTGTAAATGTTTGAAGTCATTACATATTTCAAAAACCCTCACTACTGAAGTGAGAATATCTTGGGACCCAGAAGTATTCCCATAATTAAAATTTTTTCAAGTGTACCTCGCTATGCACGGTGAGCTTGGATTAAGTTCAACCCAAAAGGGCTCGCATCTCTCGTTTTTCTTCTGAAATCATTTCAGTGATGCTTCACGATTATTTTGAGACCAGAAAAAAAAATTTCTGGAGGGATTATCGAATGAACTTAACTTTTCATTTTTATTTTTAGGTTATTATGTACACTTTTGAAAAATAAATCCAACGCGGTTCTTTTCATGCTCAAACTTTGTAGTTTGACATACAAAAAAGTTTCTGAACGTTAAACATCTTTGGAAATCTGGGACTCATTAAAATTTTGGAAAAAGTATGAGAAATTACAGTTTTTATCAGTTTTTAAAATATTCGTTTACTTCAGAGCGCGGTACTTCAAATTTGCTTCACAAAAATTGATGCACATTAAATTATGCCTAAAACTAAAAAAAAGAGAATTATTTATCATATATAATTTAGGAGATAGACGGAAATTATATACATTAAAAAAATTTGTGAAAAAAAATTTGATTTCGTTTTTGTAAAATAACATATTTCTTGTGCATCGCAGAGAAAAATAGTCAGAATATGAGTCAAGGCAGACTCGATATTAAAGAAATATTTAAAAAAATGTATGCCTCTCATATGTCCGAACTTACAGCATGTTGAAAAATAGACACTTTTATGAAAGCTCGTTAAAAGGGTTTTTTTCAATATTCACGTTTCTACTGAATTTTGTGTTAAAGTTGTTCTCATTATAATAAAGGTACATAAAATAACATTTAAATCCTTAAAATTTAATAACTTCTGAAATGTATTTCATAAAAATGAGTTTTCTTTTAAAAGTTGATGCCCTCGACTTTCATGGATATATTTCAGGAATTATTAAAGCTTTTCAGATTTTTATATGATTGGATGTACTTTCATTGTCATAAAAACAACTTTTAACACAAATCGCAATAGAAGCCCAAATATTTAAAAAAATTACTTTTTCTCGAACTTCCATAAAAGTGGATATTTTTCAACATGCTATAACTTCGGACGTATGAGAGGTATAACATTTTATTTTTTGTGGCTTTTCTCGGAATTAAGTCTGCTTTAACTCATGTTTAGACTATTTTTGCATAGATCGTACAGGAAATATGCTATTTCACAAAAACTAAATTTTTTTTTGGACAAATTTTTCAGATAGATATAAGTTCCGTAAGCTATATCTCCTAAACTATGAGATAAATGATTTTTTTCCCCAGTTTTACGGGGAATTTAATTTACTTTGATCTTCGGTGTTACGAATTTGAAGCACCATGCTCTGTAGTGAAGAAATATTTTTTTAACTGATAAAAAATGCAGTTTTTCGGAATTTTTCCAAAATTTCAATGTGTCCTGGATGTTCAAAGATGTTTAACGTTTAGATACTACTTTTGGATACCAAACTACAGAGTTTAAGCTACAAAAGCATCGCTTTAGTGTTATTCTTACGAAAATATGTTTAATAACCTGAAAATAAAAATGAAAAATTAAATTTATTTTGGAGGATATGTATCATTTTTTTATATTCAATGTAATCTCCAATCGCATGTTACTTGTAATAATACCTCCAAGTTCCATTAAAATCTAATAACCGGTTCCAGAAATATCGATATATTATGATGTTTTGTATTTTGAAGATGTTGAAGAATTGTTATGAGCGATTCAAAAAAGACAGTTTATCACAGAAACTTCCCAAGAATACCCTCATTTTCTCAATGAACTTTAATGTTTATGCGTGAAAGTGCAGTATTGTGTACATTTGAGTAATGTGACTGTGTTTTGTGGAACTGTTAATTATCTTTTGCTTCAAAGTCATGTCTTGCTTACGGTATATTGCACGAGGTCATCGTACAATTTTTTTCTTCAAACAAAACCTGTCTTCAGGATGATGATTATGATACAAATAAGTAATTGAAAATATGTGTTATTGAAAAAACTCAGCAAAACTTCTCTAGCGTGCAATATTTATTATAATTCATCACATCGAATGTATAGTAACATTAAGTAAATATTTCTCTAATTACACTATAGTCAACAAAACAACAAATAGCAAGTACCAGAACCTAACGTAATGTATTAAAAAATTAGACATATCATATTGTGTCTATTACTGCGGACTAAAAAGAACCATTAACGACTTGTTTGTTCCAAGTGCAGACTGGTAAAAAATAATAAATTTTAATATATTTAATTATTATGATAATAATTATAATAAATATAATTATAATATTTAATAAATTCATAAATAATTGTTGGCTGCACATTCGACGTATACAACTGTATCGCCATTGAATCTCACATATACTCGTTTACTCGTATTGCTTACATTTTCTAAAATACTTGAAGGTATAATCACACTCCGAAAAATACAAAGCATATTATAACTTGAGGAATCACTTCTCTTTGTCTCCTACGGACACTAAATTCACTTTACATTCGAATCAAAACCTTTCACTTTTCTCACTTTCATTCATTCTATTTACTTTCATTCAATACAGACTAAAACATACGTAAAATTTGAAGAAAAAAAAACCATACAGTCATGTCGTAGTATCGGAACGCTGTAAACAGCTGTGCAAATGGCGGATTCGCGGCTGCGCACGCCAGTGATGCTAACGGATGCCGTTGTTAACAACTGCGCATGTACCGAAAAGCGCGGGCCTATTTGAAATCAATAAACACTATCAATAATCATACAGACAAATACTAACAAAACTTTTTTTTAATAGGCTAAATTAAATGAGAGAAATACCTAACTTCCTCAATTAATTTAATAATAATGTGATATTGCAAGTTTATGTTTTATAATTTTGAACAAATAATTTTTTTCTAATAAAGTGTCACGCTACGTTTTACGTAGCTTTAGACAATAAGAAATTATACCTATATGCATAGATTGTGAATTTTCCAGTACACAATATGGCCATGGAACTTAAAATTTGAACTAATTTTGGAAACGTTTAACGTCCAAAAAATGGGTCAACAAGCTGCCGTAAATACAGTTCAAGTCAGATTGCCGTACTTAATAAGAAGGGCAGCCTATCCAGGCCTTATTCAGACCTGATCGGGGCCATAAATACGGTATTTATCAGATTGTCTTATTTAATAATAAGGACAACCTGTCTGGGCCTTACTCGGACCTGGTCAGGGCCGTTATATAAATTTTTAAATCAGCCAACCTGATCAGGGCAGGGTACGAATCTTTTTTGTAATAAGGCTAAAGGCAATTTTCGCACGGGTAGATGCAGAAGTCTAACATCTTTCATGATATTTGGAAAAAAGTTTACTTTATCTATATTATCACACATAAAAAATTATTATAAGCTGTTTATCGATACCAGCAGATTGCTTTGCTCATTACCAAAACATAACTAAAATGAAGAATTTTATTTTTATTAGTGACAGCTTCACACCTATGACATAAATATTCCGTTTTCTTCAATTTATGAACATTTTGTTTCTATAAATTGAGAAATCATTGATGTCAAACTTCAGACAATTGCCATAAATAAATTTTCAAAACAATATTAAAAGTACATGAATTCAGATTGCTCACACGAAACAACGGTTTTTATGAAACATCAATTTCGCACATTTTCAGAATGTCGATTTTTCACATTCGTTGTCAAGGAGTTCTTTTGCTTCCATGATGCCTTAACATCGAATCAATTTCCATAATTTTAACAAAAAATTTAATAAGATAGTCAAATTTTTTTGCCGTGACCCATACTTTTTGTCAATAGTGTGCCTGTATTAAATTTTTTAAAAAAAGTGAGTGACTTTCCTTTATTTTGATCTCAAACATAAATTTTTTTATGTTTAAAATACAAAAATAGCAATAACATCGGAAGACAGCTGTTTGTTTTCTTGAAGACCTTCTTTTTTCTAGCCTGTCAATTCGAAAGGGCATGGTGTATTCTTAGTGATGACAGTTCAAGCTGAAAGTGCAACTAGCACTGAAACTACTGACAGCCGCACGTCATGACGCGCCAATTAACTATAGCAGCCACAAAATGCATTTGAACGATCAACTCATCCATCTGAAGAAGCTTTGCATTAACATTTTACGAAATATTCCAATATTAGTCACTTCTCGTCAATAAATGTGTCAAGAAATTTGAAGAGAAATGAAAAAATGATGCATCCCTCTGTATGCATAATTGTAGATATCATCTCAAAAAATAATGTCTAAAGTTTGTGAATTTATAGGAAGGATAAAGTATACCTTCGATTTTAGCACTGAATTCATTTCGAGTATTTAATGAATAAAAATCACGGATATTTTGAGTGAAGTGCAAATATCGGTCACGCGCTATTTCTTCGCGGATTTGGCGGCATGTGATTGGCATAAAGAACAAACATTGCTGAAAATTTCGTATAGCTTATTTACTCAAGATTTTATACGCCTGTTCGAGAAGGTTCACCGGGAAGCCCGGAGGTGCTTTTTTTGTAAGAAGCTCGATTCTGCTAAAATTAGAAACCCGGTCGCAATGATTCATCAAGTGTCCAGAGAGGAATAAGATGTTGCTACCCTGCGGGATATCCGATAATAAAGTTTGCAAATTTCAGGCACTGGGATTTTTTTTCTCTGAAAGTTAGGAGTTTTAATAAAACGTGAGAACCTCATTTTGTTTGATGAAATCTGGACCTTTGGATCTCTACTCTGTATATTTCATGTTTCTACTTTAAGTGCCCCAAATCTGTATTTCCCCAATCCAATGGGGTGGTTTTGTGTAAACCAAAAATATGAAATTATTGAAAAAAATTAATGATTATTTCTGTCAGTGAAATATCAATTAAGCGTCAGAACTTTGTTATTGGCAGGAAGAAATGAGAGATTTATGTTTGAAAACTAGGTAGTTGATATAATCAAATGTGATTTCAAAACAAGAAAATATTTCCTTCAAATAAACTAATGCTTAGCTCGGTCTCAATCAAATTAATTGAAACTTTTTTTTTTAGTGTAAAACCCTCCAGAGAATGCAAATTTTGGTTCCCAATTGATTCCAACAGCTCCTACATGCTTATTTAAAATGTTTTTAACAAAAATTTTGATTTTTTTAAAACACGATTCCTCAAAAATTTCTACCCAGATTTTTTTTATTTTATAATTTAAAATGTCCTTTCAGAGAAAATTTGTTTGAAGAATTTTGTGCTTTACATAAATTCTCTGAACAAAATTTATGTTTGAAAGAAATGAAACTTATTTTAAAAATTTTTGTTCGAAATGTCATTCTCTTGCTATTCAAGTCCATTTTCTTCTTTAAGTATCAAAAATAAGTTTTTAAAATCTTCCTATTGCAAAAAAAATATTGGTTTTTTTCGGTTCACAATTGATTTTACTAATTTTCGATATTGTCACTAATAAAGGGGCATTTACCTTAGTCTTGGCTCCACTATTTTGATTAATGATTCATTCTGTAAGACAAACAAAAATATTTTCAAAACTAAATACGCACGCTAACCTAAGTTTGTCAGCTTTAGCTAGCCATAGTTGACAAATTTTAAACAAAATTCCAAATCGGATATGATTTAGAGGTCTCTTATTCGATTTCTGTCTTTTCATTTATTTTTTCTTCTTTTTATTTTCTGAATGTGTTGAAAATACATGTATTAAATTTTTATTCATATAGAATTATCCCCTTTTATATTACCATCATTTAATGAGAAATTTCAAACTCATTTTTAAGAAAAATGATTTTGAAAATTGTCATTTAATTAAATATATAATGCTGGTAATGTAAAAAGATTTTGAATTTATTTTTTTGGAAAATTTCTTGACTAAAAAGGTACAACTTGAGCTACAGTGAGTATTCAGTTTCGAAAATAATTTATTCCGCCCTACAAAATGAGTAACCTTAAGCATAAATTAAACAATAATCCTCTTATATTTGTATTAGTGAGGTAATATTATAAAAATACTTTTTTCTTGACAATGTATCAAAAAATGATTATTTCTGATTATTATTACATAAAGGTTTACTAAACACCTTGATAGAGTACAGAAAAAAGTGGACTTAGAAAGTAAAAAATGACATTTTAAGCAATAATTTTTCTAAAAAATTCATTTTTTTTCAAGAAAAAGTTTTTTGGGAGAATTTATGTAAAGTACAGAGGTTTTTTAAATTTTTATCTGAAAGGACATTTTGAAGTATAAAATAAAGAAGTATGAAAAAAATCAGGTCAGGCATCTTTCGGGAATCGAATTTGTAAAAGAATTCATTTTCTTGTTCGAACATGAAAAATTAACATTCAAGAGCTGTCAGAATCAATTAAGACCTTAAAATTTGGATTGCCCGGGGTTCTTTATACCAAAAAAAAATTTCAGTTAATTTGATTAAAACCGAGCTAAGCGGTACAGCCTTTAGTGAGCTGATGTAATTTGTGTTTTCGAGACTCAAAAAGTGTCCAAAATAGAAAAAGTGCAACAACTTCCGAAAAAAATTTTCGAGTAGAATCTTTGACGATCTATATTTTCTGTGCCAAATAAATAAGTAGCCAAAGTTTTAAAAAAATCGATCATGTGAAGGTCTGGTTTGTGTCAGTCGGCGTGGAATACACCTATAATTTAAATTGTTCACCGTCAAACGTTTTCATTTTGAGAATTTATAATTTTATAGATTTATTTTGAATCTCTCCAATTTTGATTACCCCAAAAAAGTTGTGACATTTTTTTCTTCTTCAACTTTAATGATTGAACGTGTACAACTTTAAAAGCTTACCATTTTGGCCAATTTGCCTATAAAAATTATTATTTGAAAAGATAAAGTATTCTTGATAAATTTCTGTGTTTGAAAATCACGTTCAATATATGAATAGCATACTGAAAAAAAACTAAACATAATGAAAAAAAATTTAATAATGAGAAAAATACCAAAATGTGAAATTTACTCATAAACATTTTCATAAAAATCTTCCATCATTTGGGCAATAATCAGTAAGTCAATCGTTAAATTTTTGCGAAAATGCGAGAGACTAATGTTCACATGTTAACATGTTTTTAATTTCAATAATGTTCAAGTGGTTTCGTGAAATTCGAACAATTATACTGAAAATTCTGTGCTAATTGTAATTATCTTAAATGTGAATAACCTATTTAGAAGTAAATCATATCCATGATTTTGTATATTTTCTGAAATATCTTTCGGCTTCATATAAAGAAATGTCTTCACATCAATTTAAAAAAAAAATCACGTGGTAAGGCCTTCGATATGACCTACACACGTCAGGCCAGTAAATTTATTCCGATAAGTGATAAGCCTTGCGATAGACTGCATCACGAACGGAAATGAATGTTACTTAAAATAACATGTACAGATTGATGACCAGAATTCACAGCACTTGAATTTCTAATTTCAGATACAGTGTTTTGAGGAATTTCGTTTTCTATATAATTTATATTATGTTACACTCTATATCCTTTATATTCTATATCATCATTTGTATCATTTGTAATAGAAGTAATATTAATAACAAACTGCGCAGAGACAACTTGTAAATTTTTCGATCTTTCCTCAGAGATATATTTTAAAGTACGACTCAACTCGAGATGAGCTCACTGCCAGAGATAAAATTTGCTATGCAACGTTTTTTTTTTACATACAAATGTGCTTATAAACGGAATCGCTGTATGTTCTGAGATACATGTTCAAGGAAAGATAAAATAAAAATTCAGTTTTGCTGCATCTTTCAGCAATTGCTTCATTTTTATAATTAATTGAATCGACTTAATTCGATATAAGTAAATTTTTCTTCGATTTCCATAAGATTTTTATTTCAAACCATGAGGTAAACGTGTGCCAAAGGATTCGCAATGGAAGCGATAAGAATTGAATTGAACTCACTCCATTATATGCAAGATACAATAAAAAAATTTCCTATTAACAAATTTTATTTTGGAACTCTTATAAGAGAAATTCTTTTGAAAATTGAAAAAATTCATTTTCGAGATCCCTTTATGAAGTTTCTGATATTATTCCATTTTTAACGTTTCTCATTTGAAAGTGATCAATCATTAAGATTTTCAATTTTAAATAATTATACAACTTTGAGCCCTCTACATTTAGAAACATACCATTTTTAATGTTTCAATTCAAAATTGCTCAATTCCAAGCACTTCCAAGTGCAATTATACAATTTTCAATTAAATAACTATTTTTTTTATAAAGAATTTTTTTCTGTGTTGAGGTTTGAGAGATTATCTTGATTTATCAATTATTTATTGTATATAATAGTATCTCACCAAAAACAGCTACGATGAACAAAATTACGCCAAGTAAAATTTATCAGTATAATCAACATAGCTTGTGAAATATCAAAGTTTGCCTAGTAATTCTAAAAGATACCTAAATTTTGAAATTTATTAAACTGAAGCAATTACAGAAATTTTAAGATTACAGATAAAATAAAAAAATAAAAACTTGACAAAATTATTATTATTAAAAAAATAGAGAAAATCTCGCCAAGTTTTCAGTTTTTTTTCGTTTTAATACATTCTCCAAATTTCTGTAATTTTTTCAATTTAATCAATTTTAGAATTTAGATATTTTTCAAAATTACTTGACAAACTTTGATATTTCACAAACTATGTTGATGGTACTAAAAAATTTCACTTGGCGGAATTTTTTGCATCCTAGATGTTTTTGGTAAGATTTTACTTATTTTTTAATACACATTTTTATTCAATAAAATACTAGTTTCAAAGTTAAACAAATATTCAATACACAACACAATATGATGCATATAATTGGTATTGATATTGATATTATAATTGAAAATATAATTATAAACAGTTTTTCCATTTTACATTTTCCTAGATATTCATCTAATGGAGTTACGTTGGAAAAGTTGTAACAAATCGATTTAATAGAGTAAGCTCTAGGTCGTCAAAATTACGGAAAAATTTAATTCTTCAATTGAAGACGCAAAATTATGAAAAAAAAAAATGATTGATTCAAAATTTTGCGAGACATCGCCCTAGATTTCTATCTAACGGAGTTATGTTGAAAATTTAGTACAAATCGGTTGAACAGTGTAAATCTAGGTCGACTGAATTACTAAAAATATTATATTTTTCATGTTTTCTGGATCTGCTAGATTCACTTGATAAAATATGAATAATATATATGCACAGAAGTTATTTTCTAGTGATTTTTTATGAGTCTTTATATAATCAATTCATCGTGAAATTTTTAGACAAATCGGTTAAATATTGTAGGCAGTCGACTGAATAAAAAATGGAATTTTATGCATAAAAAGTGAAGTAATTCTAGAAATAATTAACTAATCAGAAATTCCTGAATAATGGCTCTTGAGATTCATATAGTCAATTCACCTCGAAATTTTTAGACGAATGAGTTGAATATTGTAGGCTACAGGTTGACTGAACTGCTAAAAAATCGAATTTTGGACATAAGAGTGAAATTACTCTACAAATAATTAATGAATCATAATTTCCTGGAAAAGGGCACTGGAGATTCATACAGTCAATTTATCGTGAAATTTTCAGACGAATCGGTTGAGTATTGTGGGCTACAGGTCAACTGACATGATGAAAAATCGAATTTTGGACATAAAAACTTAAACAACTCTAGAAATAATCAATGAATCAAAATTTCCTGTAAAATGGCACTGGAGCTTCATATAATTAATTTGTCGTGAAATTTTTAGACAAATCGGTTGAATATTATAGACTGCAGATCGACTAAACTGCTAAAAATAATACATTTTTTTATGTTTTCTGAATCTGCTATGTCCAGTTGCTGAAAAATGTATGCAATGTGTATGCATAGAAGCTTCTTTTTAGCGTTATTTTATCAATTCCAAATGAAATCAATGACGAATTAGCTGAGATATCCACAAAAGGATCTAAGTGCAAAGATAGTTTGAGAAAATACATTCGCAGTTTTTTTTACTTGGTGGCGATTCACTACCGCGAATCTTAATTAAATAATAATATAATTTTTCCTTCAGAATACTTACACAATTGCATTATAAGTTTTAATTTTCTTAGTATGTTGAAAACCTTGAGATCTAGAGGTGTCTTTATTACTCTACTAAATAGTGGGCACACGAGCATGTCGCATCGTATTTCCCATGTTATCCTCGACATTTCTCAATGCTCTTCCGTGCATATGCAAACGAGCAGGTACATATTGAGTACCTGCGCTCTCTATACGCACGTCATCCAAGTCTGATCGTATTAGGATTACATTGTGAGAATTTGTGTTCTATGGCTTCAAATTATTAGTCGATTTGGTCCCATTTCTCTTGCAATTCTAAAAGTTTTAAAATAAAAAAAAATAAACAAAATTCATGCGAAATTGAGAAAAAGCAATCCAAAATTTTAACTAATGTTCAATAATTTATGAATAATAAATTTTTACTTTTCTGCGGATTGGTGTATTGGATAAAAATGTCAGTCTATATAAATTAAAGACACAAACCTAATTTTTTCAGAAAGCGCCCCTCCGATTATTTTCATTTTCATCATATGGAATGACAAGATTTGAAACTTATTCAAATTTTGTCGCTCTGTGTGATCTAAAGACAAAAACCTAATTTTTTTCAGAAAGCGTCCCTCCGATTATTTTCATTTTAATCATATATTTAAATCATATTTATATCATATATAATTCATAATTTGAATAAGATTCAAATTTTTTCATCCCATATTAACTAAAGACACGAACTTAATTTTTTCAGAATGCGCCCCTCCGACTATTTTAACTTTCATCATACGGAATGACAAAATTCGCATCTTATTTAAATTTTGTCAAATCATATTAATTAAAGACACTAACCTAATTTTGTTATAAAGCGCCTGTCCGATTATTTTCATTCTCATCAGACAGAATGACAAAATTTGAATGAGAATCAAATTTTGTGATTCCATATTAATTGAAGATATAAACCTAATTTTTTCAGGAAGCGCCCCTCCGATTCTCTTCCATCCAACTCAAATTTTGTGATTCAATATTAATTTGAAACACAAAACTGATTTTTTCAGAATATGCCCCTGTGATTAATTTAATTCCATATCAATAAAAGGGACAAACCTAATTTTTTCAGAAAACATCCCTCCAATTATTTTCATTTTCATTCCATATTAATTAAAAACACAAACTTAATTTTTCCAGAAAACGCTTCTCCGACTATTTTCTTTTCATATTAATTGAAGACACAAACCTAATTTTTCAGAAAGCGCCCTTCCGACTAATTTCATTTTCATCATATGTAAGGACAAGATTTGAGACTTATTCAAATTTTGTCGTTCCTTGTGAACTAAAGAAAAAAAACCTAATTATTTTCAGAAAGCGTCCCTTCGATTATTTTCATTTCAATCATATATTTTAATCATATTTATATCATATAGTATATAATTCATAATTTGAATAAGATTCATTTTTTTTCATTCCATATGAACTACAGGCACGAACTTAATTTTTTCAGAATGCGCCCCTCCGACCATTTTAACTTCCATCATACGCAATGACAAAATTTGAATGAGAATCAAATTTTGTGATTTTATATTAATTGAAGATACAAACCTAATTTTTTCAGAAAACATCCCTCCAATTATTTAATTTTCATTCCGTATTAATTGAAAACACAAACTTAATTTTTCCAGGGAACGCTTCTCCGACTATTTTCTTTTCATATTAATTGAAGACACAAACCTAATTTTTCAGAAAGCGCCCTTCCGATTATTTTGATTTTCATCATATGTAATGACAAGATTTGAGACTTATTCAAATTTTGGCGTTCCTTGTGAACTAAAGACAAAAACCTAATTATTTTCAAAATGCGCCCCTTCGATTCTTTTCATTTTAATCATGTTTATATCATATATAATTCATAATTTGAATAAGATTCAAATTTTTTCATTCCATATTAATTAAAGGCAGGAACTTAATTTTTTCAGAATGCGCCCCTCCGACCATTTTAACTTTAATTATACGGAATGACAAAATTTGCATCTTATTTAAATTTTGTCAAATCATATTAATTAAAGACACAAACCTAATTTTTTTATAAAGCGTCTGTCCGATTATTTTGATTTTCATCAGACAGAATGACAAAATTTGAATGAGAATCAAATTTTGTGATTCCATATTAATTGAAGGTACAAACCTAATTTTTTCAGGAAGCGCCCCTCCGATTCTTTTCCTTCCAACTCAAATTTTGTGATTCAATATTAATTAAAAACACAAAACTAATTTTTTCAGAATATGCGCCTGTGATTAATTTAATTCCATATCAATAAAAGGGACAAACCTAATTTTTTCAGAAAACATCCCTCCAATTATTTTCATTTTCATTCTATATTAATTAAAAACACAAACCTAATTTTTCCATATTACTTAAAGACACAAACCTATTCATTTCAGAAAGTACCCGTCCGATTATTTTCATTTTTGTTTTAAAATTTTCGTGGGGTAATAGATAGCCACATTCAATAGAAAAAATGCATTTAAAAAAAATCTGAACCAATATTTAACATATAATCCTATTAAAATTTCTTCATTTCTTAGTAATTACATACAAAAATCGGCTTTCTCCAAGAAGCGCCCGTCATATTATCTTCATTTTCATCTTCAATTGTTCGTGAGATGCCATATTACAATAAACAATTAAAAAATCTCATTCACTTGGAACTTTCATTAAAGCTTGATTCAGCCATACCGTGCCCTAATATAATTATTATATATAATCTCTCTGAAACTGTTCATCATTTTCGTAAAAGAATTTCATTTTTTTTAATACCAGGGAATAAAAAATTTTTAATACATGTCTGTAATTTATGCACTTAGGGTTATTTTGTAATAAGAAGAACGCAATAAGGGGTCAATCGTATTTCAAAAACCCAGGTGAAGGTTTCAAGGAGGCCCATCCAGACTATAAACTTTCAAACTGAAAAAATAACCTATGTTGAATGCTTAAAATATAATTTGAGGAAAAGTGTATACGATTTTTAAATTCGAGTCATTGTATTATTGAACTTGTACGAATTACACCATTAATATTTGAAGTTTTTAAAATTTATAAACTTTAAGCATGTGTCATTACAAAATTTATTAGGTACTTAATATTATAATTGTTATTATCATTATGTATATCATTATAGGTTCTGAAATTTATTATTGAAAAACACACAACAGAACTACAGTAATTTTATATTTTGCATCTGTTTCAAAAGTTTCAAGGAATATTTTTTACAAAGTTTAATACGGAAATTTGAAAATTGTTGTG
>JAUMHM010000085.1:11663907-11675698 GCA_032362435.1 Melikaiella ostensackeni | reverse complement strand
GGGGGGGTAAAGTTTTACACAAATCTAACACCTTCTCTGTTGAGAATGTAATAATTCTTGGAAAATTTTCACGTTCGTTCTTTAAAAGCTCTTAAATCTAAGATTCTTAAATCTTATGCCAAAAATTTAACCGAATTCAATCTTTTCCTTCTAGTTTTCAAAAAAGTTCTGCGCTATGTTATTTGAAAATTCTGAGAAATATAATATATCGAGTCATTATTATTTATGATAAAATAAAAGTACTATTGCATTTAAATAAAATAATATGTAGTGTTTTTTCCTTTCATTTACGAAAATATGTTTCCAGCGAAAAAAATAGGTGGGGGTGAAGCAAATCTTACGTAATAACGAGGAGGGGTATGCTTTACTCTTGATGATTACTCTTGTTTACATGGAGGAGGGGGGATTTAAAAATAACCTGAAAAATGCTCAAGTAATACTTGAACAGCCCCTTATGGTATCGGCCGGATGTCCGTCCGTCGTATAAAAGAGAATTGAGGGGAAATGAGAGGTGGTGAGGGGAGGATAATAAAGGAAAGTGAGGGGAAATGAGAGGTGGACGATGAGGGGAAGTGGGGAGGGGGTTGAGGAGAAATGAGAGGGAGTGACGGGAACTGAGGGGATGTTCGGGAAAATGACGAGAAGGTGGGAGAAGTGAGGGAAAATTAGGAGAAGTGAGGGGAAGAGGATGGAGGAAATGAGTGGAAGTGAGGGGGAGTGAGGAGAAGTGAGTTGGAATGAGGGAAAGTGAGTGGAATCGAGGGAGGAACATAAAGGGAAGTGAGGGAAAGAGGGGGAGGAGTCGATGGGAAATGGGGGGAAATGAGGGGAAGTGCGAGGAAGTTAGGGGAAGTGAGGGAAATGAAAGAAAGTGAGAAGAAATGAGGAGGTACGGGAGGGTAAATTAGAGGAGGGGTGGGGATGAAAAGTGCGGGTAGGAGGGGGACTAGAACGACTTTCTTAACGACTCAATACGCTGTGGAACCCTTTCTTGTAGGCGCCTGCCGCTTAAAGAGTTCTTCTGCATTGGAGTCGACGAGATACCTTAACTTTGAATGCGGCACAAGACAGGATAAAGGGATTGATCGAGTGGGTATTTCGACTGGCAAAGCAACCGAGTCGCGGTGGTAACGATTGTAGGATGTGGGGTTGAAAAGGCGGTTGGAAAGAGGGTTGGTTCGAGGTAGCGGAGAACGGCAGAGTCGTAGATTGTACAACGTGCATCCACGCTATAGCCTTGCAATCGGCCGCGATGGAAAGGCAAGGAAGGAGGAAACTTCGCTCTCCACCGAGTTACCAGCATACTAACCAGTATCGAACCGGCGCCAGAACGCGCAGTATGTATCGCATGCGTAGTCCATATACGGAATTTTAGCCTTCCAATACGATGTAAACCTTCTTCGACAAACCACGTGCGTTCAATTTTTCCCAATCGCGAAACGCAAATCAGCGAATTTTGCAGATCTGTTTAGCTAGTGCTATCTGTGGGGTAGTGAGGGGTTGAAAATTTGGTTAAAAATTCAACAAAGGATATCTGTGGGGATATTTGTGAGTGGGTGTTGTTCGGTTTGGGAATTAATGTTGTGTTAGTTGGATTCGCAGACAATGTGGAGCGAAAGAGTGGATGCGAATCGAAGGGGGTTGGAGTGGATCTTGAATTAGCAAGTGTGATTCACACTTGGGGGAGCAAATATCGCGGAATATGTCGCGACCAACCCCGCCCTATGGAGGAGACGGTGGTGCCGGGAATTCCAGCAATACCGGTAGCCCGAGAACACCACGTGGTGGTCCTCTAAGAGACCGGGTTAGCTTTTTCGAGCAATTACGGTCTGGGGGAAACCGGTCTGCTAGTATGGAAGATCTTCCGAGGGATGAGGTGGATTCGCAGATAAGAAGGAGCACCTCTAATTTGGCTATTACGAACGTTCCAAGGTCTTCCTCGAGAACTAGTGATTCTTCTTTTGAAGAGAGCTATGAACGCCTTATTGAAGAAGGCGAATTAAACGGCGCGAAGGTAGAGGAAGATATTCATTTGGAGGTGTCATTCATTGCTTTATCATGCATTTCATATTGTCATAATCATTTGTCATCCTAAGTTGAATCATGTAGTTGTCAATTAGGTGCAAAGCCTGAATCCACCCTTGGGTCGAAAATTATACTTTGAGGTCTAGAGTGCACTAGTAAATATAAGGTGGTAAGTGTTAGGGCAAAATGAAGAGGAATAGCTAAGTGTATCAAATCATTATAGGATTTTCAATTAGTGGATCGTAATCTTGATGACATTGCAGACAATATGCTTAAATGAAACTAGAATCTAAGATATTTCAGAATCACGATGGAAGTATCTATAGTCAATTGTTTGATTCCTTGTAAGGAAGAGGTTGTTTAATGATGGATGGTAAGGAATAGATAAGATATCTAGAAGGTCAATTTTTATGATCTTAGTTGAAATTATGATTGTATCTTAAAAGGCCTCTGGTAGGTATTTTGTAGACGTCAGTGAATCTGAAGGTATTGATTTTGTTGCGTATTCAATTGATACGAAAGTCTGTATCAATATAAGGAAACAAAAGACTGTTACATTCTTAAATTATTCTGCTACAGATGAAATTGATACCTTCAGATTTAGAGTGTAATTGAAGTTGAGGAAATTCGTTTTTTGTAAGTGATGGCTGGAGATTTTAGTCAATTTTTGAATAATTGAATCTATAGGCTTCTTTGAACAATATTTCGGTTAATGACTGATGATACAGAAAGTTGAAAAAGCATGTTCGTGACCATGCTTCTGTTTTTAAAGATGGATGATCTGTGATGATAATTTTTTGTTGATTGGTTTTCTAAAATACTATAGATCTGAACAAATATTTGTTCCCAATCATATCAATCTTTGAGTTTCGATTTTGAACACATTTGTGATGCCAAGGAATTGATCATTTATAGGGATACCGTAACATGAAAAACGGTAAGGATGTGGATATGTACAATTTATTATTAAACTTTACAAAAATTCTTAGGATGCTTCTTAGAATCTCATTAAAGGGGATAAAGACATAGCGAGTTTTTCCTTTTTTATGAATAGCATGTTATTCTTTCAACAGACGATACGGAGGCTGATAAGGATGCAAAATATTGTAGAATCATAAAAAATGCATGTACCATAAATGGATTCTCATTAATGAAAAATGTGGGTTGCTTCAGAACCAGTCTATTTAGTTTATTCCATTTTTCAAAAAGAAAAAGGTAATATTCAAAACAATAAACACATTTCTAATAATTGCTAGCTAACTCAAATTTGTATACAATAAGTAAATGAAAATATATATCTTTTTTTTGGGGGATTACTTTAGAAATAAATTACCGAATCGTCTTTAATTTTTGGGAATCAAACATCCTTCAGTTGCAACTATGTAGCAAAGTTTGTATAGGTATTGATGTTTTTATTTTTAGAAATAATGTGAACTAATATGAACATAAATACGAATCTTGGAGGTTAGATACTTTAGTTCTTAGTCTAATTCATCTCTTCCTCTTTCAAGTTGTAGGATACAAATGATTTGAAGATCCTCTATTACTTCACTTAATCTTCACTTAATAGCACATAATATGAAATGGGCTATAAAACTAGAATAGGTTACAAACATCTTAGATGCATTCCATCATTGTCACATTCGAACAAATCATCACAAAATGCAGATTGAAACATTACCATCATCTCTTCTGTCCCGATTTCTTTATTTTGTCTAAAATTTCGAAATCTACCTAAAGGTGGTCAAATTCGAGAAGATCACAATGAGAAAAAGTCTCCGAGAATTCACATCATCATCCCTAACAACAAGTGCCAATGAAAATACACTTCCCTCTGGACAATTGCTCACGGAAGCTAGTAGAACACCAAGTGAAGAACATGCCTTAGAAGATTCGGCATATCAAAGTCACAGTCATGAAATGCCAAGTCATGATAGCAAATCCAGTTCAGTTGCCTCTTTTACCAAATTTCCATCAGAGGAAAGTCTCTCCCAGAGGAGAGGAACAACTTCACGACCTTCTAGTGCCTTGGAGGAAAAAGCTCCTTCTGAGTGGTATGCTGAATATCGCAACCAAAGCTTCCAAAATGTTGGAGCAAGAATGGAATATGTACGGAGCCGGAGTGAATATGACGCTCACATTGCAGAGATTAAAGGTACCAACATAAGATTGAGATTAGATCAAACATTATTTATTTTTAAAACTGTTATAAGTTTGAGCAAGAATATTCAGGTCTGATGATGCATTTAGATTTTTTTCTCCTCGTTTCCTATATTCCTCTTTTTTCCTGTTTTAAGGATGACATCATTTTAGAACCTTCTTTTGACATACACTCTTTTAGGTTCAATTTACTTTGAATTGCTCTGATTCATCTTAGCCAATGCGGAATAGAGAGACACTTCTTTAAAGAAGAAAATTGTAGAGATGCACAGCAAGTCATTTGATTCACATTCCCCTTCAGCAAACCAGTGAGACATCCACGTGACGTCACCGCGTATTCAGTTAGCCTAGTCCTTACTACGCAATAGGAAGAATGGGGTCATGGGGTGAAATGAAATACACCTGGTGAACTTCTCACACAAAGGAAGACTGGAAAATAAAAATAGAAACTGTTTTCTTTTATGTTCTTTATCTGTAGATTCTGCAGTCTGCAATTTAATGTTGATGAAAATATTTGACTTTTGTGGGGTTCAGAATCTGCAAAAGGATTATTATTTACGTGGAAATTTTTTTACTTTAGAGATTTTTTTCTATATTTCAAAAATCCGAGGCTTGAAGATAATTTTGCAATGATACTTCCCATCATTGGCTATGAATTTCGTAACTCAAGTTTCCGAACTTTTTTCAATGATTTTTCAGTACAGTCTTTTTTGGTAGAAAATTAATTCTCTTGGTTGAAAATATAACTATATGTTTATAAATTTAGTTATTTTGTTTAGAATTCAACAATTTTGTTAAAAAGTCATCCCGTTTTGTTTAAAATTCAACTGTTTTGATAAAAATTCGTCTTTTTGTTTTTAAAATTCAACTATTTTTGTTAAGAATGCGACTGTTTGCTTGAAAATTAATCTGTTTTGGGAAAGAATTCAACTATTTTGTTAAAAACTCCCTTTTTCAGTAGAAAATTAATTTTTTTGGTTGAAAATTCATCTTTTTGGTTGAGAATTTAACTATTTGGACATAAATTCAATTATTTTGTTGAAAATTCAACAATTTTGTTGAAAAGTTATCCTTTTTTGTATAAAATGCAACTTTTTGGTTGAAAATTTATCTGTTTTTTTTTAGGATTCAACTATTTAGTTGAAAATTTGTCTCTTGGGTTGCAAACTCAACTATTTCACTGAAAACTAACATTTTTATTGAAAATTCATATTTATGGCATGAAAATTCAACCGTTTTGTAGAAAATTGATCAATTTGGTTGAAATTTTTTTTCTGCTTTGACTCAAAATTCTTTCTTGGTTAAAAATTCAACACTTTTGTTAAAAATTAATCTCCTCTGGTAGGAATTAATTTTTTTTGTGAAAAATACAACTGTTTAGTTGAAAATTAATCTGTTTTGGTTGAGGATTCAACTATTTTGTTGAAAATTCGTCTTGTTGGTTTGAAAATTGAACAGTTTAGTTGAAAACTACCATTTTTTTGAAAATTCATATTTTTGGAATGAAAATTCAACTGTTTTGTAGAAACTTAAACAGGTTGGTTGATATTTTTTTTCTTTCTTGTCGGTTTGGTTTGAAAATTCATCTCTTATGATAGAAATTTCATTTTTTTTTTGGTAAAAAATACGACTGTTTAGTTGAAAATCAATCTGTTGTGGTTGAGGATTTAACTATTTTGTTGAACATTTGTCCCTTCGGGTTGAAATTCAACTATTTGGTTGGAAATTCACTTTTTTGTTGAAAATTTATATTTTCGGATTGAAAATTAAACTGTTTTGTAGAAAATTTGTTTTTTGACTTGATAATTCAACAATTTAGTTGAAAATTCTTTTCTTCCTCGACTCCAATATCATTTTTGGTTAAAAATTCAACTCTTTTGTTGAAAATTCGTTAAAATTAAAGTTGGTAGTTTTTCTTTTGTTATGAAAAATGAAAGGCAAACTCGATTTTCTATTTATTAAAATTATATGAAAAGGTCTCATTCTTTTCTTCATTTTCCTTTATTGAGCTATCTATGTATGTGGAAATAATTTTGTTTAAATTAAATTTTTAATTTCATTGCTCAGTAATGAACAAATATTGAAACAAAAGAATTCAGAAACTCAGCAACTTCATGTCAAACGGACGGAAAAACAAAATTAGGAAGCCAACGCACTTTTTATTGTAAATAATTTATAATAATACAAGAAATTATGTCGTTTTTGTCCATCATTGTTTCAACTGAAGCTACAATTTTTCAAATTTCTTTGGAAAGTGATCAAATTGTTATAATTTTGATACAGTTTTTGTAAAATTAAAAAAAAATCTCTGCCAGTTTTAAAATAATTGAAAAATACATCGTCCCTAATGTCTGTGACAATAAAAATGTATTTATGTTTTTCTTGTCTCAAATCAATTTACTTTGCACGATATAAATGATGATTTGTGATTCAAAATGTTTAAAGAGACAATTTAGTCTGCGAGTAATAAGAAGAAGCATTGCTCAAAAATATGCCGTGGAAGCATTATCTATATGAGCAATAATAATGTTCATGAAACACTGATAAAAGTATATATTTATATAATTATATTAGTTATTTCTGTATGAAAAATATAAGATGTACATAAAACTTTGCTCATATTATTATTAACCTCTGCAAAACGGATTCAATGCAATGCTTTTTCGAAAAAATTTCCAAATTGTTTAAATTCTAATTTTAAGTTTTTTAACCTTGTAAAAAAATTTAAATTACGTCATTGAAAATATACTTTATATGAAGAGGATTGGGCACACATAATACTGGAATCATCCAAGTTAGATTTTACGAGTGTGACTTTTGCTGTCAATTTAAAGAGTACATATTTGAATATTCATGAAGTTTTCGAACACTGGTATTGATTTTTCTATTCTTTATGAAACTCAACTAGGTGTTCAAGAAATACTAAACACACATATATCTTATATAAGTTTTTAATCCCACGCAAGAATCACGGGTTGGACTAATTTGAATTTATTTAATTTAAGAGAGGCTTAATTATCATATTGAATCCTAAATATCTACCTCAATAATTTTGTATTACCTAGATGAAGTGAAATTAATGTTTTCAAGACAGATATAATTAGCAATTAATTAACAAGATACCTGCAAAATTCTAGTATTAAACAAAAAAGTGTCTTTCATTATCTGATAATTTTAACAATCAATTGACCGTGAAATTGACATAAACGGAAGGTGTGTCTTCTCACTATCTAACCAAAAATGCTGGCTTCCTTCCGTTCGATCTCGAATCCAAAAAAATATAAGGAAGATTACAAATTTAAAAATGATTCGAATAAAATAACTATTCTTCAAATTTTTTTAATATTTATTATAAATACACTACCGACGTATAGTAGCGGACCACTAACCAGACGATCTATTAGAAATTAGCCTTGACTTTGAAAGGTGATAGCGCCGTCCAGGGTATATAGTAGATAGAAAAAACTGTTGGAAAGCCTATTAAATTCTGCGTTAAATGAGCCCTAGTTGATGTTTTTTGGCCTTGTGCGTATCAAATTATCACGTGAGAAAGACAAAAAAATTCTGATTTTCATGGATTTTTGTACTTCAACTTCAACTCTTGGCAGGAGTTAGAAAAATGAATTCATTTTTATATTTCGAAAAAGTGATCCTTAGGATTTTACTGGTGAATATTTCTCAACGCTTAATGGCTTGAGTGAAAGGTAAAATCCTAAAGATCACCTTTGTAAAATATAAAAATTAATCAATTAATTTTCCTAGCTGCTGCCAAGAGTTAAAGTTGAAGTACAAAACTCCTTGAAAATCGAATTTTTTTTTTGTTTTTCTCACATGATAATTTAATACCAATAAGGCCAAAACACTTCATCCGGGGTTCATTTAACGCAAAATTTAATCAACTTTGCAACGGTTTAAAAAAAATATTTTTTTATCCATACATATGCTGGACGGCGATATCACCGATGGGGTCACCGATCTCACAAGTTCTTGCTGATCTCGTAATGAACAAAGTCAAAAACAAAGTCTTAGAAAATTGAAAGATCACGTCCTCTTTCCTATATTAAAATCTCATGAAAATATAAATTCAAATCGCCCGCCAATATGACGTATCACAAACTAACCTAACATGAAAACTTAAGTCTCTTAACCTCGATGGTCGACAGGAAGTCAAAAAAGTAATAATGTCATCGTTTCTGTATAGTATAGTTACTGTATAGTTTTTTAAATAAAACACCCACCAATTAACAAATGATTAACACACAGGTATACTATATAATAAAACTAAATACTAATTGAAAGAAAAATCTAAAAACATTAAATTCAACTGATCATATTATTTGCAGATTACTTTTTGACGGTTAAGAACTCAACAATACTTTACTTTGCATGTTAACACTTCACAAATATTTTTTAAATTATAAATATTACCACAACTCTTAGAAATTAAATCAATTTTACCATGAAACAATATTTACTCGATACTCCAGTTTGGCAAAATATCATGTCGAGAGACCAATCTACGTAAAAGGTTACTGCTGAATAAGCTTTCCAAGGTAACAGAAGTATTGTTTAAAAATTATTAAACAAAATAAAATAAACATTAGGTTCACAATTCTTAGATTTGCAAAACTCTCATTTTATAAGAAAGCTTTTTATACATTTTCTTACAGATCTTAATGAAATCTACTTTCTTATGAACATTTTTTGTGTACTATAAAAAAGAACACCCAAAAACTTCACAAATCAAAAATAGACTTCGATACTACCCACTTTTACGGCTTATTACAGACAAATATAGAATAACTGTACAACGAAAAGAAAAAAGAAAGAGCCAACCAAACCAACATGTTTCGAAGCCAATTTAGACTTCCTCATCAGGGGTAATTTGTAGGAAAACTACAGTTATAAATAATGAGACCAATATTAATTAAATTCAAATATTACCTAAAAATAAAAATAAAGAAATTAATATTAAATGTTGTTTGGCCAATTTTTCTATTTTTTTATTAATATTCAAAATCTCTAAGATAGAAATAAAGTGTACTTTCTTATAAAATTTTTTTTTGTGCGAAAATAGAAAACACCAAAAAGTTCTGTGTATCTGTGCATGACAAACTTTTTAGACCAAATTCGAGATAGATTTCCTAAATTTATGTGTAGTCTCATTAAAAGTTCCTTTGTTTCTCTTATTGTTAAAATTAAAGCGTACTTTCTTGTTAATATCAAGTATCTTTTTTGGAGAAAGCTATGAATCTTACACATTATCAAAAAATCTTTCTGCAATGAATCCAATCTCAGTTTTTCACTAATTGAATAAAATTCTTTAACATTTTTCACTGGTCCTCCAATCACATCCATCCCATTCCCCAAATTTTAATCAATTTCACTGAAATCCGTAATACCAAAAAAAGAATGATCAGAAAAGATAAAAAACTAACTTCCTACGTAGAAAATCTAAAATTGCAATTCATTGTTTTGTAACAATTCACCACAACACTAATTGAAGAAACATTTCAGTTCTGTCATGAATACAAAATAGATAGTCAAAACATTTTATCATCAATAAGATTCATTTATTAAAATTAAAAATGTTGTTAATTTTTTAAAACATAGAGACGGTCATTCACTTCCTCAACAGAAATTTTAATTTGTGAAAAACAGATTCTTCACTGTACGAGTAAAAATTCTTTTCGATTTTAGCCGGTAAGTAGCTTCAGAAATACGAAGTGCAGTGTTCAAAGTCACGCCATAATCTGACACTGACTGTCAACAACTCTAGTTTACAAATTTTTGGTTCATTGCGTGCACCTAAAAAGAAAAGTGTTTTCTACACGTATTTTGGGTCGTTGAGAAAAAAATGACACTCATTTATTTCTCCAAAGAAGCGTTTTCAAGATATTTGCAAAAAACGTGTTTTGCGGCTCTTTTTTCAGTTACTGGCGGAAATCTCGAGAACGGTTGATCCAACTGACATGAACTGTAGATCATTCGAAAGGTATGTTCTTCTTCTTTCAACCGATATACTGTTTGTGTCAATCGGATTAAAATTTATTGGGTTATAGGCGATGAGATTCGAAAAAATGGAACAACTGAAAGTGAGTGATTTTCAAATAAAGTCGGAAAATCCACTTTTTTTTAACTTCATCACCTGTAACCCAAAAATTTTTCAACCGATTGACATGGACAATATTTAGTCGGAAAGTCGAAGATCATACCTTACGAGCGAAACACAGTTTATGTTAATTGGATCACCCGTTATCAAGATTTATGCCAGTAACTGAAAAAGAGCCAAAAAATACGTTTTTTAGAAATATCTCGAAAACACTTTTTTGGAAGAATAAATGAATGTCATTTTCTTTTTCAGCAACCCACAATCAGCCTAAAAAACCATTTTTTTTCTCCTGGTACATTTTTCGTGTAAACTATTGCAATAGACCCTACAGAAATTCTCATATTTTTGAAAACTCATTTCAAACCACTTGTAGGAGAAATGAAGGAATAAGACCTCTTATTTTTTCGGTACATAGCTATCCCAATGTTAGGCGAAGCAGTTGCATTTTAATGACTGTATCGCTTAACTTACTCCTTGTACAAACTAGATGTTCGAAGAATGTCAACAGATTTCAGGAAAATTATTCAGAAAGTTTTAGCTTTAGATATCAAGATTCAGAAATTAGTCCGAAGACACAATAATGGGATGGAAAAATATTTTTACCTTCAAATATGAAAATCATAAAGATATCAAAAACTGAAAATAAAGACCTAGTCTAAAAAATAATTAATGCATTTCTTAATGGTACATAATAACGGAATGTATATATCATGTGTATAGCATCTTGTTCTGAGTACCGTTTTTTATAGGTTACAAGGGTATCACTTCTTTCAACTAAATGTATGTAAAACCTTTTGGCAATCTTATTTTTGGATAAATGCCATGTTTACATTTAAATTAACTGTAACTTGAAGAAGCCTAAAAAGACGATTATGAAATTTATGTAAACAGAAAATGAGAAATGAAGAAAATAGATCATAGTGCCAAGACTGCCAAGATCAAATTTTGTAGGTTGATTTCGAACCAATCGATTCAGATTATTCCATTTTTCAAAATAGAGAAAGGTAATAATCCAAATCAATAACACATTTCTAAAAAATTACTAACGTTCTCAAATTTTTAAAATATATTAAAGTAAAATAGATATCTTTTGGTTAATTGAGTTAATCATTAACAACCTCAATTTAAAGAAATCTTAAAAATTCATAGACAACCCTGCAGATTGAAACCAATCTATGCTTAATGTCTCTCTTTTAAAATTTCTTAAAGATCGAAATAAAATCTATTTTCTTATGAAAATTTTTTGCGTGCTGAAAAAGAACACCTAAAAAATTCTCAATTCAAAAACGGACTTGGAGACTACCTGCTTCTTCAGCTCATTAGAGACGGATTTACAATAAATGTACACAACAGGAAGAAAAAAGAGGGAGAAAAAAGAAAGAGTCAACCAACACCATCCTCACCCTCTTTCTTTTCTCCGTCTTTTTCATACTACTGGAGAACAACATGTTGCGAAGCCAATTTAGACTTCCTCATCAGGGGTAAATGTATTAT
>JAUMHM010000085.1:11645366-11663807 GCA_032362435.1 Melikaiella ostensackeni | reverse complement strand
TACTTAATTGTCACACCTCGTAGTTCGACCTGACACGAATCGTCCGAGAAAAAACAAAAAATCTAGCGGGCCCTGTCTAAAAAAGTCGTTTTTCATGTCTGGTGCAGCTTCTATAACATGCGCACTGTGCCTTTTTTCATTCTTGATCAGGGTGAATTTCTTCTGTTGTTTCAATGCCTTATGATGTTCATCGTTCACTCTCTTATTATTCACTGTCAATAAATTTCATTGAGCTTGACATGTTAGTTTTTTGTTACTCAGGCAGTCAATCGTATGAATGAAGATTATCTGAGCAATCATCATTTTATATCCATTAAAATGTGAATGGAATTTTATGATATTCACAGTAGAGCGATATTCATCAATGAGCATTTTCAAGACAAAAAGCGACTTCTTTCGAAAAGGGGCCAGCTAGAGCTTTTTGTTTTTTCTCCCGAACGCTTTGTGTGAAGTCGAACTACCACGATTGAGTAAAAAAACTTATATGCAAAGACCTTTCAATTAAACTTGGTTCAGACCCACCGTGCCATCTAACCATGCAGTAGCACATTTTTCGTTGTTTGACAACATCCTTAATTATTGTATCAGAGCTGAATTCAACAGTAAAGACTAGGAGTTTAATCTCAGTTTCCATATCCTCACTGGTGTCAAAGCGACACACCTGTTTTATACTTATGACAGCTGTAACGGTAAATTTGTCTTCACCGTTATTTCCGGCTCACATCCCTTATCACAAAACTAGAATACTCTAGCCTCTACGTGGGGTTGGACGCCAGACGCGCATGCACCAGCGAAAAACTCAAAAATCACTCAAACTCAAAACTTCAATCGAAACGTGAGCGAAATCTTGGGCCTTAACTGCTCAGTCCAGCTACCAATAACGATAGAGGGGATGGGTTGGCCTTTTTAGGGAAATTCTTAAGCTTTGAAAAACTCTTACTCGTAAACAAGGGACACATGAGATCATGTTCAAAATGGCGTACAATATTTATTGAAAAACCGAATGGGAAAGGGTTGGTAGCAACTTTACAACAGGGCGTCGATTATTGCAGGGATAGCGTGGCGATGATTTACAAAAAGGGAATTACACTCTGCATCAATTTATGGCAGAAGCAAAATTATTGGGCAAGAACAAAATTGATTTTTCCACTGGGTCTCATCATAATTACAATTGAAATCGAGAGTTGAATAGCCTTGGAGACTCAAGAGGCCCCACATGTTTAATAAAATACTACTCAAAGATGTAATTCTGAAACTAACCAAAACTAAGAACACGGGGTATTCGCGAGAATTCCAAGTTTCACAACTGGCAAAAAGCTGGCCTTACCTCAGCTTTATGTTTGAGTTCACTGATTTTGAGTTTACTGAATTTTGATTGGATTTTTGATTAGGAAGTTTTAGACAATAATCGCGGCTGAACCGCTCCGGCACGAAGCTGCTGAACGAAAGAGAGCGCGGCTTGGCCTTTGGGCGAGTTCCCTAATGGCTTCCGCTGATTGATTGCTTTCACTGCAATGCCCTTGAATCGAGTGCGTCTGCATTGGCACTGACAGGAACAAACCTTAGACGACCAGACCTGATTCTCATCCCATTCCGAGAATCTTGATGCAGGTTGGAATTTCGTATCTAGGGTCGTAACATCGGGGACCCAGTGAGATGTAAAACAGATTCCTCCCTCAAAAGAATTACTGGTCATGAAACCAAGGCTTCGCTCCTAGGCGAATAAGTCATTCCCGGAGTCTAGGGAAAGTACTCCAGATGTCCTCCCTAACTTTCGAGGCAGTTAATCACTTCACGCCGGATTCCGGGGTAATTGGAGATATCAGACGGACAGGTGGGAATCATATTCAAATTTGAGTCACAATTCTGAGTTGAAGACGACAAGAGACGGGTCTCAGTCCTCCAGGCGTCCCTAAAGTTTCAAGATCCCTTTTTGTCCCCCGTTGATGATGAAGCCGAGGCAAGGTCATGAACAAAAATTCATAACAAACGCATGAGCCCTCAGATTCTTAAAATTAACCTAATAATATGCCCTTGAAGTGTCGTGCTGCGTCACGGGAAGGAACTGATTTCGTTAATTATATTAAATAAAACAGCAAAGTGGCTGTATGAAATTTTGCCACTTCGCACAGTTAATTCCATATCTATTAGTTCAGCTTTAACGTCATCAAGTATTACATTTGGAGAAATAACTTAGGCTACCATCGTTAGAGTTTTGAGGCTAGGGAGTGTATAGTTGTAGAATTCTACTGCAGATCCTTTGATTCTTCCAATATTCGTTTGTGGTCATCCTCAGCTTTAGTATAAACGATGGTGCGATTTGTCTTCAACCCTTTTATCCTTTTATCGAAAACAGGACGACCTGGATCTTCACGACCTTCTAAAATCTCTGGTGGGAGTGCTGTTTAAGTTTCGAAAAGTATTAATAGAAATTTCCGGAGATCTGAGAGAGATGCTCCTCCAGGTGATAATTTAAAAAGAAGACCAGAATAGTCAACTGCGAATGCAGTTAATGACTTTTAAAGCCATTTGTTTTCCTTATATCGCTCATTGCCCAGACGAAAGGACAACAGTGAAAAATGGAAAAGTTATTTAGAAGTTTTCGAAATTGGAAGAGTTGAACACGAAATTGGACGGTGGTCTTATCCATATAGATGGAAGGATCAGAGATGAGATCGACGCACAAGCGAATAAGGTCTTCACAGATTCAGTCGGTGGTGAAAAAATGTTTGAGTGATTGAATATTATTGGAGATAACTTTTATGTTTTGAGTTTTTTATTTAATATATCATCTTCATTTCCAATATTTTAATCAAGAAATTGTCTAATTTAGGAAGCCAAAAATTTTAATTGTTCATTTATTACCGTCTCATGCACAAAATAATACAAGTACTTTAAACTTCGATGTTTTAAATTTTATTACGTTAAATTTGAAGTTGTTTCATTTCTAAAACTGGAACATTTTGTATTTTGATCTATACATATTTCATTTTAAGTCTGGAATCGAAACTTTGAAGAATTTTTGTTATATCATGCAATTTGTAATTTATAGGGACCAGGATGTTTAAATATATTTCTTGAACCAATATTATATACAAAATAATGATACTTCATGTATTCTATCCTCAAAATTAGATTATTATTATGATTACAGTACAGGCTTCTTCAAGTGTATCACCATAAGTTTGTATAAGTCGAACAAACTTTGTTCTTCCGAGGCATGTTTTTCCACCTTTTTGTAAAATTTTCCTCGTTTCAAAGATTCTCGCAATAAGTCATGCTTATATTCATTTCGCATGATCTCTGGCATTCGGTCAATAAATGGATTTATGGAAAGCAGAAGTGCTGCAAATTTTATAAAGACATTAAATAAAATACTATTCTTGAAACTATGATATTGTCTGATAGTAACGTACTCATTAATTCTTCTTTATCTTCAAAGCCCAACATTACATCCCTCATACTAATGTGCACAACTTCGAAGCCAACTTCTTGACAAATCTTCTTTAGTGATGTTCTCGGTTTTTTTTCATAATGGATAGGTGTTATATATTTCGAAAAGTCCTGAATAAAAACATGAAATTTGAAGAAATATGTTGATTTTTTGAACTGTAGACTGACAAATCTATTTTGTTGAGACAACAAAAAGTTTTGCTGGTATTTGCGCAGCAAAATTAATTTGATTTCTCAACAAAACAATTTTCTCAATGTACTAGTGTACTAGTTGTAATTATTATGAGTAATTTATTCTACGGATGTACAGTTTTGTAATATACCACTTTTTTCCATTAAAAAAAATATAATTTTTAAACACATACTGATATAATGTTTTCAATATAGTAACAATAAAATTACCTTCATATATTCTTTATACCGCGGATACTCAGCGAGCCTTGGATAAGTGAGAAACATACATCCTTCAACAATGGCAAGAGCTATAACAGTTCCTCCTGGGCGCAATAGTTTAAAAATATTCTTATAACCGCATCTTAAAGAAAATATTTTACATTCAAAAGAGTGATGTCTTCTAAAGGAGGAGTTCAAGAGGTCAGTTTAAGGGCTAAAAAGTAGAAAATGAATTTTTATCTAAAATACTTTCTCAAAACAGTACTCCAAAGAAATAGTCCCATTTGAATTTGATGCGAAATGAATGACATTTTAGTACTACTTTCTGGGCTTAAAACAAGACGAAAGTGAAAATCAAATGTCATAATTTTTTTGTTATGTTAAAACAGTACCCGGCTGTGCATCATTTTCGTTCGCTAGCACGCATCATTTCTCAATCTGAAGTTGGAAAATTAAAACAGTACGCTTATTGGCTCCAAAATAGAACGATCGAAAAAGAGTCCTCAATATAAAAAGAACTCTAGTTTTCACAGTGTAGTTATGAATAAAAGCAATAATTGAGATAACAATTGTATCGAATTTAATCCCTTTGTTTATCTAAAGAATAAGAAAAATACGTAAAATTGTTTTTATTTCGTGGATTCTGTTTAGAATAAACAAATTATTGAATTAATTGACCTCAAGTCTCGAATCCAATGAAGGCAAAAGAAGGAAAAGCCATTATCATAAGCTTCAACGTCCTCTATTTTCAAATCGGTTGTTTCAATATCCATTACTTTAAATTCCATTCGTTTTTCGTCAGCGTACAATTTTTGAGCATAATCGATCATGTTTTTGGAGATGTCAATCCCTGCGTTATTAAAATCGATAGTTGGTAAAGAAAAGCTACTTTCGTGAATGAAAATATATTCTATATATTAATCATTTTGAGACCTACCCACTAAGCTACAGTCTGGAGACAATTTCGGCAAAATTAACTCTCTGCTATGATTTCCGGGTCCACAGCCAATGTCAAGGCATTTTCCCTTCATCTCACGAATTTCATCCTCAAATTCATCCAATATGGATTTAATTACGGGAGACGTCTGTGCATAAGAGACCTTTATGTAATTTTCTGCGTCATGCATTGTATAAGTTTCATAAGTCCTCAAGTGAGAACGTATTCTAAAAATAGGGAATAAAAATTCTTTTTTATTAATGTTATTCTTTTTTATTATTTTTTACGCACTTAATCCTGATTATTTAAGATACAGATACAAAGCATTTTTTTGTCCGATATCGAATCAAAAGTCCATCTTCTCGGAACCTAATGAAAAAACTCATCAGAAAAAACGTTTCATGCATATAAAAAAATTGCTTACGGTTTGTGCTTTGTAGAACACATAACGTTTCGCAGTAGACGCAACATCGAAATAACAATTTGAAT
Organism: Melikaiella ostensackeni; assembly: GCA_032362435.1. Lineage (NCBI taxonomy): Eukaryota > Metazoa > Arthropoda > Insecta > Hymenoptera > Cynipidae > Melikaiella > Melikaiella ostensackeni. The sequence continues at coordinate 11,658,535 of JAUMHM010000085.1, read as the reverse complement.
AATAGTTGAAGGTAATAACTGGAGGATAATTTTTCGCAAACCAAGAAAGACGATTCACTCACGATTCACGCACTAACGGAATTACTGTTAGAAAATGCTGTAATCATTGGTTTTCGAATGAAAGTGTGCTCAATGAGAGGAAGAATGTTTCATGCAATAGATTTCCCGATCGAATGATTGGTCTCTTGTCGCTTTGCGAATTCGCGCATGACGTAAAATTCTCGATATATCTTTCGCTATCTAGAGAAAATGGGGACGACATTTATGTAATTGTAAAGTGCGAAAACAAGCAAATTGATGAATGGATGAACTGATCATGCACTAAGAATATGGTAGATTAAGAACCACAAATATTGGCTATTCATCCAGTAATAAGTAGAGTCCTGGTGATAAAAATTACGGGGAGTCATTCTGTAAAAATTGCAACCTAAGTAGTCGCATTGGTACACCTAAACTAGGCTCGAATTGTTCAAAAAAGCCCCGAACTTGGTACATATGATCCTTGTCACCTAAAAAATGTGAAGACCGATTGCCAAGCATTTTTTGGAATTTAGAAAAAAAATGCACAATTTTTTTTTCAAATCCGGTACGTATTAAAATAATAAAGATAAGTAAGTTTTTGTTTTTGATTTTTGCGCAGAAGTTGGAAAAACATTAAAATTAACAAAATGGCGGACATTTTTCTGAAAATAAAATATTTTGGCTTTATTTAATAGGTGAGGTACGGGAAAAAGTCCAAAGAGAAGTTGTTTTCCTTCAAGAGTTCTATACAAAATTATAGAACAGGTACAAGGTCTTAAATGAAACTAGAATTAAACATATAGAAATCTTAATTGCAATTATTTGTTTGGAAACAAAAAATTATGTTAAACAACTTTTAACTGATTTTCGGATATTAGTAAGTTTAAAAATTACATATAATAATCTACGAGCGTTTCCGTTCGCAGCATGAAGTTGGTTCGTTGAGATGCTTTTGTTTGTTATTCATGTTTCTCTAAATTGGTTTGTATTATTATTTAATGTTTAAAAATACATTAGTGAGTATGAAATGAAATAATTTTAGTTGATTAAATATGAAATTCTTTGGAATGAATTTAAAATCTTCGGAATTGTACAACAAAATGAAATTAATAATTGGAAACTAATATTTTTTTGAAATAAATATATTTTGTGTTTTACTTATTAAGTTTCCTAAATTTTCCTTTTCAGTTACTAAATTTCTTATTTTTTCATACTTAAAATACTGAGAATAAAGAAAAAGTCTAACCCTTTCGACTTCTGATATTTGTTTTAGTAAAAATAATTAAATTGCTAAAATCTATTACAATTACAATTTTTAAATTTCAAGCACAAGTAGAGTCTTCAACCTCAATAGTTTACGATATTAAAAAGTCAGAATGATTTCGAATATCATAAAAGTTGTATGACTTTTCCTTTCTTAAATCTTTCAAAACCGTCAATTAAAAAAAATTTAAATCTTACTTCTTGATCAGCTTTCAGCTTGAAACTTTCAACATTGAATTATTTCAAACTGGAATCGTTTAATATTAAACAACTGTGAATTGAAATCATGTATAAAAACATTGAAAATTATTTGGTTTCATTTTTAAATGTTAAAAATTTTGTCGTTTGAAAAAAATTATACTCATAGATAAAAAAATAACTAAAACCAAGGCTTAGTTAAATACTTACTTTTGACCTGAAATGACCAAAATTTTTATAGTTTTAGAGTTACATATTGTAGGCTTTCAATATTTCGAACTAAAAGCCTGAATAAATAAATGTTATCATTTTGATTTTTGTCGAAAGCCAATAGTTGTATTTAAACGTCCAAAATTGTAGATTTTCAAACTTTAATTCATTAACCTCATTAGTGATGATCTATGAAAAACCGGTAAAAAAAGCTATTAAAAATATATGACACATGTGTCATATACATTTATTATCTTTCAAAATAATATGTTGTATATAAAAATATACTGATAGTATTTAAGATTCATTATACCTTTGTCAAAGAGAGCGCTTTAAAATGTGATTAATTCTCCTAATTATCACAATTTTTATATACTTTCATATGAGTGGTCCAAAATAAATCATTTATTTACAATTTTTCTATTTTCTGCAATAATGCTTTCAATTTTTAAATATTCTTTATTTTAATAATAAATCGGTATAGGCCTCTAGTGAATTTCTTATGATATTTCTTCATAAGGTCGATACAAAAATTGTTATAAAAGTTAATAAAATTATAAGGCACATTGATTAGGGAATGGTATTTGAGGGTGAAGAAAAGGTTCTCAGGATGGTACGAATTAAAACATTTGAGATTAGAAAATCTCAAATTGAAAACTTTAAATAATTGAAGAAATTCCGATTCAAAGCCTTCAATAATAAATAACCTGTAAATGAGGAATACTTGAAATTGTATAATTTCAAAGATTCGAAACCTAGAAAAATAAATAGTTTATTTATATTTTCTCTACTTTCTGCAATAATTCTTTCAATATTTGAATATTATTTACTTCTGTACTGATTTTTCTGTAATGATTTCCCCATTATAATTCGTATTATGTTTTCCTATAACCGCGAAAAAAATGATAGGAAATCCATTACAGAAAAATCATTATAGGCTTATACTGAATTTCCTATAATATCTTCTCATAAGGGCAATCAAAAATTATTTTTAAACTTAGTAAAAATATATGGCACATTGATTAAGAGGTGGTATTTAAGGGTGAATAAAAAGGCTTTAAGGAGGATACAAATAAAAACGTTTGAAATTAAACAATGAAGAACTTTGTATTCTTGAGCTTACGAATTTAAATAATTTCACTAACAAGCATTGAGAACTGAAAATTAATCAATTTTGCAACTTAAAAGAGGACCATTTTAAAATTCAGTGCGTTTAAAATTGAAAAAGTTTGAAGTTAAAGTGCTGAAAAATTACACAATATCAAATTTATTATCCTTTAAAATCTTAAATTCACAGTTTTCAAAACGTAATAATTAAAAAACTTCATTTCTTCTTGCATAATTAAGAGTTTTATATTCAGAGCAATGAAAATTTGGCAGATTCAAAATGAAACTTCAAAAATTGTACACACAAAATAGGAACGTTTGAAGGTAAATTTTATCCAATTAGATATCCTCAGAATTGAAAACTTCAATATCAAATCTGCAAAACTGAAACAACGTTTTAAATTTGAGACAAAATGTAAAAATTAAAAATGTCAGAAGGAAACATTCGAAATTACTAATTTGATGCTGATACATATTTGAAATTTAACTTTCAAATTTAAATCATTCAAAATTACGGAATATGAAATTAAAAGCGTCCTTTAACCTTGAATAAATATTTCAAATTAAACAATTCTAAATTAAAAACTTTAAATAATTAAATTAATTCCAATTCAAAGCTTCTAATGATAAACAACCTGTAAATGAGGAGTACTCAAAATTGTATATTTTCAAAGACTTCGCAGCTATAAAAATGGAGAAGATTTTATCCTTAGACTTGCTAATTTGAATAATTTCACTAGTAAGCATTCAAAACTGAAAATTAATAAATTTTACTACTTAAAAGTGGACCGTTATCAAATTTAGGGCGTTCAAAAATAAAATCCTATAATCTGAAGTGCTGAAAAATCGTACAATATCAGATTGATAGCTTTTAAAATTTAAAAACAACGTAAAAATTAAAAATGTCTTCTTTCACAATCGAGCTCGATTAAAATAATTATATAGTACACAAAAAAAAAGGTTTTTTTTTTGCGAAAAAGGGACTTGTTTTAAGCGAAAAACAGGCTTAATTTGAGGTGTAACAAAATTAAGACTATAACAAAAGTAAGATTCTTTTCTGTGTTATAAAAGCTACTTTTTTGTTAGAAAACATACTCTGTTAGTATTGATTAATACTTTATCTCGGTTATTCTCAGAACATTTATACTTAATGTGTTATTTAACGTTTTCGTGACTTTTATTTTAGATTATTTCGGGACTCACCCACTAATGTAGAGTCTGAATGTAATTTCGACAAAATTAAATTTCTGGTACGATTTCCGGGTCCAAAGTCAATTTTAAGACATTTTCCCTTCACTTCACTAATTTCTTCCTGAAATTCTTCTAATATGGGTCTAATTACATGAGCCTGCAGTGCAAGAGAGACTTCTGCGTATCCTTCAGCACCATGCATCGTATAAAGCTTAAAAGTCCTGAAGTACCATAATGAGTTATTCTAAGAGAAAAAAAAAATTATTCTTCATTAAGCAATCTGTACTATGTTTCATAACATTGGCTTCTGTAAATGAACTTCATTGGCATAATGATACTGTTGTAAGAAAGTTACAAATTGAAAAAGATAGTCCAAATTTCCGTATTTGAAAATATTTATAATTTACTTTTGATAAAAAGAATGATTTTAAAATGTTCTTGTGCTCGTTTAAAACTAAATGTATCTAAAATGCAGTCCAGCTATATTGAAAAACGTGCTAAGTGTTCCATATACTTTTCCGAAAATTAAATTTTTCTCAAATAAGTTTTGAAATGTAAAAAATGTATAACCAGCTTGGAAAAAGTGTTAAAAATCTCTTTATTACTTCGGAGAAATAGTGTCATAATTCTAATTAAACTTACCCTACAGCATGCAATATTGCAAGACTGTTGTAAGACATTATTGGCAATGTTGCGCCACAATTGTGTTATCCTTTAGTAAATATAAATAAATATATAAATACAATTTCGTCTCTTTGCATAGTTCTGATTACTTACTATGTTTAAAGAAAATGTTGCATTATTGCATAGCAATATTGCTAGGCAGTATTGACCGGAAGAAGATATTCATACGACATCACAGAAACATAGCTGCTATATTTCTAACAGTGTCATGCAATATTGCAGCACTATTGTTGCAATATTGCGTGCTATTTTGGATTCTTAAAACGCACAAGTAACAATTTCTATCGACTACATCGAATTTTTTCCAGAATAAAAAAAAATCTCTTTAGAGTTCGTGAAAGTGGGGCTTATCTTTTAATTCAAAAATATAATCTTTACATTTTGTTAAACCTTTTTTTTCACGCTTAATCATTTTTCATCACAACCAATAAATATTTCAGAGTTCAATAGTCTAAAGTCTAAATTTTGAAATACGAGATCAATATTGTTAAGTCAAATAGGTCATTTTCGCATAATTCAGGATTTTATGACTGTAAAACATATAATAAATTGTAAGCCTTAAATAGGCTTTTGAAAAATTCGAGTACACTTATTTGAATGTTATCTACTAAATCCTATTCAAAAAATTAGATTTAAATAATTTCTTAATAGAAATTACCTACTTTAATGTTATTATTTCGTTCAAATAAAAAATCTATAACCAGTTTGAAAAAGTGCTGTAAAGGATTCTTAAAACATACAAGTAGCAATTTATTTCGTATAGCGAGACAGGTTTCCTGTATTTCTCCCAGATTAAAAAAATTCTTTAGAGGTCGTAAAAAATGAACTTAGTGTCAAAAATATAATCTTCTGAGTTCTATAGACTAAGTTTTAAATTATGAGATACGAACTACATTATTAAGCGTGTGGATTACGAAAATATCTATATAGGAAATGGAATGAAAATATTTGAAAACAAATCACTTACAATCGACGTTTTGCGAAGAGATAATCTTTGATATAGGGTAGTAGAACCAGTGTTTGGCCACGAACCAATGGTCGGCCACGCGTCAGTAATTTCCCGAGGAATATATAATAAGGAGGTTGATGTCACATAATTTGGGACAAAAATGTTGTTTCTAGTATTAATTTTAACTTTCTATGAACCACAAAGTTGAAATAGTAGCCAATTTATTAATATTTAACTCACCAGTTAGCAGTAGGCTTGATTATGACTGCCGTGATGGATACCGTACCGATACAAATTCACTAGAAATTCTCTAAATATTCTCAGGTCCAATCCCGTTTCTGAGGTTTTCTCTAACAGTACACAGATAGCACTTTTCAAAGATCCAAGTAGTCTCCATAAATTTTTTGAAGGTCCACAAACTTGTTTTTTGTGAACCTAATCGAAATTTTCATGAATAGCAAGGAATTACAGAGGCTGCCTTGAAAGAGGAGGCCCCATTCGGCATCCAGGTAGAAAGGATACTTTTGTAGTAAAGTTGCAGTGCAGTGACCAGATGTAAGAGTTTTTAAACTAAAATATTTTTTTCAATTTCCCAATTAGAGGTTTGAAAGTTAAAAAATCAGATTCCTTGACTCGAGACGAATCGATTGACCTATAATATTAATTCTTTTTTTTTTGAGTACCCGGTTGGTTTCGAGAACCCGAAACCGGCCAGGTTCTCGAAGTTTTCGATCACTCGAATTATTTTGGGTTCTCGAAATTCACGAGAATCCAAAACTAATTAAAAATTCAAACTTTCCTATAGTTGAGAGTTATTTTTTGTATGAGTTAAAAATAGAAATACTGACAATAAATGAAGTATCACAGAATTTAATCATGAATAAGTAATCTTTTGCTTATTTAAAAGCTAATTCAAAAGCAGATGACGAATTTTAAAGAATCTCACCTTAATTGATTTTACTTATAAGTTTGTGAATGTTTCGAAAAATACTAAACATATGAGCGATAAACTGCACACACATGGACAGGTATTCAAAAATAAAAGAAACAAATGAGGTCAAAAACCTTTAAAGCCTTTTCGATAATATCATCAAAGTTCTTTTCAAAATTCGTATCCGTATGGCATTGCAACATACCTGAAGTCACGAAGCTCTAGTCACGAGATGCGCGAGAGGACAAAACTGAAATTTAACTTATGCAATGTCGTGTGCCACAGTTTAGGGAAATAAATGTATAGGTTACACGTTACGTTTTTTTGTCTCGCGGAAAACTATACCGGTACCATGGCACCAACGAGACCTGTGTTTCTTTCGAGAGATTAAAAAGGGCAAGGCAAGGGGGAAGATGAGTAAAAAAATCGTTGGACACGCGATCGTCAATCTTGCACTTCCTATTCTTATCCACAGTAAATAAAGTCAGAGAACTGTAATAATGCTATTTCTCGACTCATAGCCTCACGCATTACGTCCATTTTTCATCCCCGAGTGATAATTATAGACACTCAATTGGCAACTTGTTACTAATTCAGGTCAATTTCAATTTTTATTAAATTTAGTGTTCGACCATTTTTTTAAATCTCAAATCTTTTTTTATTCTTATACCATTAAGCTTTACCCCAATACCCCTTTTGGGGTAAGCGTAACTCCTTCGGTTCTAGCCTCGTTATGCCCATAGGCCCATGAGTATCCAAAATCTTTCGTTTCAGGTGTCACTCTTCTTCTTATAAACAATTGTCCTCCATGCATCTCTATCCTTGTATACTTGTTTTGCTTTCTTTACAAGTGTACACCTTTCCATGTAAGCTCTTGTGTTTCTACGACTGTTTATATCTCATCGCTTCAGATTTTTATTCACACATTCCAACCATTCTTTCTTCGGTCTACCTCTGGGTACGCTACCATTCCCCTTACCTAAATACACTTGCTTCGTTAAACGTCCTTCATTCATTATCTAAACATAACCAAAACATCTCAACAAACTTCTTTCACTCTCTCTACGATACAGCACATTGGGTGCAAGCACAGAATTATGTATTGAAATTTTAGCTTTATTCGTTACTCATGACTCGTACACGACCGATAACCTTTCTACTCTCGTTAAAATGTGTGAATATCTCTGCATATATCTCTCTGTCAGCAGTAAATAAACTTCCAAGGTTAATATTAAGACCCATACTCTTTATGCTGGTATCCAGTCTGCTCATCATCCTTTGCGAAATTATCGACTGATTCTGCCGTAACAATCTTATCATATGCAAACGCGAGTTTACGCACTTTTACTGTCTCAAGATCAATACCTTCTTCATCGAAGAAAGCCATTCTTAGACATTTGTCCATTTATATATTGAACATCCAGGAGGACATAATGCAGCCTTACCTAACGTCCTGCTTGATATCCAACTAATCGCTCAGTTGTCGTTTACCATTGCACTCGCTTTTCTACCATTATACTATATATTGCTTGTATTGCTTTTAGTAGCCAACCAATCACTCCATACTCTTTCAGAACTTTCCAAAGTTTAGTTCTATCCACCTTATCAAAAACTTCTTTCAGATCAAGAGAGGCACATGAAACTTTTTTGTTTATTCTCAAAGCTCTTTCTGTGATCCGTCTCAGGCTAAATATCTTGTCCGCACATGATCTCCCTGGCATAAATCTACACTGGTCTTCCCAGATCCTTCCTTTAGTTATTCCCCAATCCTCACCAATAAGTATTTTCAAATTTTCTGCCCACGGTATGAAGTAGGTTAGTCGCTATATAATTAGTACATTCACCTTCATCACACAAACACATATCACATATCACACACAAACAAATATCCGCTACCGCTCTTAAGCATTTCAGCGGTAATACCATCCACACCGGCAGCCTTGCCATTCTTTAGTTTCTTAATTGCGGATACAATTTCGCGGGTATCAATTTTCATTTCACTGCCCACAACGGGATTGTTTAGCGTATCCTCTTCTGTGTCATAGTTGTTATGTTCCGTAGCTTGACCTTCATACGATTTCTTGAAAAAATCACTTATACAGTCTTTCACTTTGTCTGTATCCCATACTATTTCACCATCAGCATTCTCAATTCCGGCTAACTCAGTGCTAGTACCTCCTTCCCTAATCTGTTAACCGATTTCCAAAATAATACCTTTTTTCCTTCAAAATCATTTTACACTTTTTTATCTGCTTCCGCTATGATTCTATCCTTGCTTTCTTTGACTAGTATCTTTGCTCTCCTGTTTTTATCCCTGCAATTATTTTTTAGTCCACTCCTCTTCTCATTGCTCAGGCCTTTAACATTCAGCTTTCTCGAGTATGCTCACTTTTCCTCGTTAACAGTCACGCGGATTTTATCATTCCACCAAGAATCTCCAGTCTTTCTTCCTAGAACCGCAATACCGCACACTTCAGACACACTCTTGAAGTTGCTATCCCGTAGTATTATCCAGACACCGCTTCTACATTTTTATTTTCTAATTATGTCTTCCAGTCTTCTCTATGATGACTTAAATATTTATTCACCGTTTCACGATATACTGCTTAAAATAACTTAATTTCATCTATATAGATTCTAGATTATGTCCTGTGAAATTTCAAGTAGATCTTTTGGACTGAATTTATTTCTACATAAGTAAAACAACTTGTAGACTCATTAAAAATGAATTGTTCAAAAATTTGGACTATGAAGTCTGCCAATGATATAATTGGTGTATTGAATAAAAGAAAAAAGGAAGAATTGAATCTAAATGTAATCAATAATCGTCGCTTATACGATTATCAACGTCTTGAGTTAATTTGTCGGCAATTCCAAATCGAGAATCGCGGTACCGAATGGCCGCCAAGTAAAAAAAAAACGCGGATATCTTTTCTCAGAAGATCAGTTGTTATCGTACATGTATTGGATATCTCAGCCAATTCTTCATCGTTTTGTATGAAACCTTTCAGAATCAATAAAAAATCGTAAGAAAAAATTGTGCGCATACGCATTGCTCATTTTTTAGAAACTGGACACAGCTAATTTAGAAAACATGAGAAATTTATTATTGTGATCAGTTTAATCGACCTGCAGCCTACTATTTTCAACCGATTCGTCTAAAAAGTTCAGGATAAATTAACTATATGGAGCTCCAGTGCTGTTTTCAGAAAATTTTGATTGATTATTTATTTCGAGAGATATTTCACTTTTTATGCCAAAAATTTGATTTTTCAGCAGTTAAGTCGACCTGTAGCCTACAATATTCAACCGACTCGTCTTAAAGGTTCAGGATGAATTAACTAGATGGAGCTCCGGTGCCGTTTCTCAGGAAATTTTGATTGATTATTATTTATTTCTAGAGATATTTCACTTTTTATGCCCAAAATTTGATTTTTTAGCAGTTGAGTCGACCTGTAGCCTACAATATTTAACCGATTCGTCTAAAAAAATTAGGATAAATTGACTACATGAAGGTCTAGTGCCAATTTTCAGGAGATTGTAATTAATTAATTATTTCTAGAGTTATTTTACTTCTTATGTTCCAAATTCGATTTTTATCACTTCAGTCGACCTGTGTATCAAAAGGAAAAAACCGCTACGAAGAAATTTGGTGGGCGCGTTCGTTATGTGTTGTATCTTCAATTGTAATCATTTCATGAACCCTGTTCTTCCTCATAGAGGTTTGTTTTTTTTATAAAGAAATAATTCTTTGACAAGAATCGGACTGATATATTTTCTATAATCATGATAAAAGACTGCCTGGTATTACTGCCAATACTGTGATAAAAATTCTTAAATTTTCGAATTTTTCAAATTCATCTTTTTTGTTTTAATTTACGATATTTCATAAATGAACCTCAAACTCTTTTGTTAAAAAAGGACTTATTTTATTAAAATCTACGTATAATTTTCTTCCGTAACGTGATAAAAATTGCGAAAAAATTCACATCCAAAATGATTTTTGAGAAAAACATAAAATCGAAAAAAAAACATTTTTACTTATCCGATCCGGCTCTAGACTTGATAAATAATGGGCATTATTCAAGACTGTAATTCTTCCAAATTTCATGACCCTAGCTCTACTTGTTTTCGGGTTATCATAAAAAGAACATTTTTTACAGACACAAGCCCACACGCGCGCGCGCGCGCGGACATTTTAATAGATCTCATTTTCAATCCTGAGGTCGAATTATGTCAAGATATGTCAAAAAATGAAGTTCGAAAATTTTAATCGTTCCAAAGCTTCCTCTATGAGAAAACAAAAATTGACACTTGGCAAGATTTTCTCTTTTTTTAATAACAATGATAATCTCGCCAAGTTTATTTTTTTTTTCCTTTTAATACATTCTCAAAATTTCGGTAATTTTTTCTACTTAATCAATTTTCAAATTTAGATATCTTTTAAAATTACTTGGCAAAATTTGATTTCATAAACTACGTTTTGACTGTACTGATAACTTTTTACTTGACGGAATTTTTCGCGTCGTTGATGTTTGGTGAGATTATAATATACAGATAAAAAATCATCCACATTTAATTTTTATATGAGAATCCTCGTTATTGTTTAATGATCCAAAGAGTAGACATAGTTTCAAAAATCTGCTCGCTGCGCGGGTACATTTTCATCGCGCGTGGGTCGTTCCGCTCGCAAGTTTGAGCGTGCCTAGGGCGCGCGTTTAACGGATCTCGCGCTTCTTGCTCAGTAATTTATTTCCCCCATATTTGTGCAAAAGCCTTTCAGAATTGAAAGTTGAACCATTGACAACTGTGATTTCGTGATTTTGAATTCTCTTTTGTAATCTTTTATAATAAATTTATATTATATTAATTTATATACCTTAATTTTTCCAAATAATTATCTTTATTACTTAACAAATAAGATTTCGTTCATGAAAGGGCTCATAAGAAAATAGACTTCATTTCGATCTTAATAGCAGTTTTAAAATTCCGTTAAACATTTTATTGTATCTTGTGTTGTTTCTCCAAAAATTCAAAATTTTTATTTTCAATGTTATTTTTCATGATTAAAACAAAAACTATGCGTTTTATCAAAAAATGGTATCAAGAAAATTTGTAGATCTTTTTGAGATAAACAATTTTTCAGGACGACATTTTTTCGTATCTTGTATAGTTTGACCGGGAAAGGGATTTTTTGAGATGAACAATTTTGCTTCTTCACATTTTTTTCATATTTCGTATTGTATATTTCGACTCCGACGTAAAATCAATTTTTTCTCAATCGGTGAGCCTGAAAACGTCGAGATTTGATGAAATCCGCTAAAGTTAATTTTCACATAAAACCAATGCCTTCTCATTGAGATGAGAATGTAAAAATTGAAAAGAGGAATATTTTTAAAAACTAAAAAAAAATATTTTTTTTAGTAAACCTGAATCGAGATAGGTTTGAGAGTAGCAAAAATAATTGCAACATGCGCGTCCCACTTATTCGCACACCATGTGTCGGTGACTCTTTCTATTTTTGAACTCGTAAATAAATCTCAGTTCCTCGTTACTCGAAATCGACTGGAAATTCTTTCGACATAAACAGTTTTTCATTAAAGTATTCGAAAATTATAAAAAAATATGTAAAATGTAATATGGAATATGTAATGTACAAAAATTGTAAAAAAAATATCATCAATAAATACCAATTCTTTTTAATGTGATGATTTAATGTTCATTTTGCGAATAAAACTCACAACTAATTTCTATTATTTAAAAAAATTCGTGTACTCAGAATTCGTAGAATTTTATATAAAAAATGAATGGAATGGTGAAAGAAAGAATATTGCATAACGCAAAAAGCATAATCAAAGACGATGACACTCAATATCTGGTAATTATTATTGCAAAAATTATTTCCAGCTATGTCGATAAATGTCGATAATAGGAATTTGTAATTACAAATACTAATTATTATTTATATTTCTTTGATCAAACTTTTATGGTATTAAATTAGAAAATATTTTTAGAATCCTTACTACTTACATTATTTTATACATTGTATTATTTATAGTATTTATACATTGCCTTGAATGAAGATGCAAAAGTCATTTTATGTTCGCATATTAAGATCAAGGTAAATTCGGACTCCAGGCAATTCAGGATTCCCAGATGATGTGATCCTCGTACTGTGTTCCACATTTTATAATGCAGAGTAAAACAAAATGAAAAAATAGTTCTAATGACATAAGAAGAGACATTTTTAAATTATCAATAACGGTTTCTCACGATTGATGAATTCGTCTTTTGATCGATTTCACATGAAATAAGACTGTCTGACTTTGGTGATGTCACTGAATTGTTCCATGTAACGAGTGGGTCACGTGGCCAGATTCCTACCTTACCGACACTTTTTTTACTTCCCAACTCACATTCACGCGAAGCGCCACATCGAGTTGAAAATTTGGGAAACTAAATAAGAAGCACTAAGAAAGGTCTGTTTGGTCCTAAAATTGTATAATTATAAAAAAAGATTTTTGTAAACAATTTTTTTTTGCTTCTTTCATAATTATACAAATTGAGAACCAGGCACGCCTTTCTTAGTGCTTCTTATTTAGTTTCCCAAATTTT
>JAUMHM010000085.1:11593611-11630557 GCA_032362435.1 Melikaiella ostensackeni | reverse complement strand
CTTGCTTAAACTACCATATTCTAACATAGTAGCATCCAAAACTATATTATCACTTCTTTTCGACGATTTTTTCTCCAAATATTCATAACTTTTAACCTTCTTTCTCAACTCACATTCGTGAGCTAACAACTTCTTTAATGTATACTCAGAGATACCATATTTCTGTAAAATTTCTTGTTTTGAGGTAACTGCTTTAACTTTTTCAACAACCTTACATTTTTCTTTGAACGATAAACGCTGCCTCTTATTTTCATAGGACATTTTCAAAAATCTAACAACCGAAATCGAGACACCTCGCTAAATACTGAAAACGAACTGACGCATATGCTGACAGCTGATGGAATTATCCATTGCGCGTACTGCCCACTTTTATCGCTCCGCTGCTGATGGCGACGCCCTGCTCGCCCCGACTGTTAGAAACTGCGTGGGCCAGCAGTTCTAGGAATGCTTAAATTGGATTCGCTTATATTGGAGCTCTAGTGTACATCAATTCCACTTCCATTCCAATTTCAGTTCTCGTATCTCCTGTTACAACTCTCTGCTCTTTTCACCCGATAAAAATTTAGGAGCACTTCTTCCCGTTTCTTCCTCCTGCTCTTTCTTCTCCTTATCCTTGACATTGTCTCTTGACTCCTCTTCTTCTTCTTGTGTCTTTTCCTCCTCCTTCTCTGCTATATACCACTCCACCGTAAATTCCTCTTTTGTCTCCTTAAAGAGGACTCAATTTTGAGCAAATCTAAAAAACAATGCTCTAGCTCTAATATAGCACCGAAATTATGGTCTTCTGAAAATTAACCTTTTCATGGAATTTTTTTGAACATGTATTTTTTCTCGTTTTTGAAGGATGAGACATGTATGATAGTGCGAATTTTTATTTTAGGAGCTGCAGTGTTTTGTTTTTAATTAATGGAGTTAAAATTTGGTCGTTCTATCAGGCAAATGTAAAAAAGGGATCATATTCAGAAAGCGAGAATTTCGAAGCTATTAAAGCTAGAGCAGTGTTTTTGTTGTTGTTGATCTACTCAAAACTGAGTCTTCTTTAATTAAATTACTGGCAGCTTTCACCAAAGGTGCACAGGAAATGAGTTATTTTACAAAAAGTATCAGGGTCGGCTTTAGTAAAATTGCGCCCCTACGCTATTATACTCCCCCCACTCGCGTCACGATTCTATTAAAAAACTGAAATTGTATTGTTTATTTGAAAAAAATGAACACAGAAATGATTGAATTTGTTGAATTCAATTACACTGGTTCTCTTTAATTTTCGCTGAATTGTATTGCATTCATTCATAACTAAACTTAAATTTCCCGAAAACCACCTGCCTCAACTTCATGGCGCCTCATAGTGGGGTGAAACGTCAAAATTCAAGAGAGCCTAAAACCCAGAATTATTTTTTATTGTACTTCTGTGTTAACAAATAATGTGAAAAAATCGTCATTTTTACAACTTTATTTTTCATCTTTCCGCAAACATGCTGAATAAACTCGGAATCAATCAAAAGCAGTACAGTGGCATCTAAGATACAAAATTAGTTCATGAAATATTTGAATTAATATTTATAAATAAATTTCGAAGATAACGATTCTACGATTCAAAATTTTTTTCAGCAAATCTACTTTGTATTTCAGCGTTAGTGGTGCACAATAAAAATTATTGTAACCAATTAACATTTTTTGATTTTATAGAGAAATTATGTCAACCAAAAAAAAAACGAATTTTCAACAAAAAAATCAATTCTTAACCAAACAGTTGCATTTTTAACCAAGACGGATGAAATTTCTGGAAATTGTGGAATTTCCAAGCCAAGAAGACAAATATCCGAAAAAAATGTTAATTTGTAACCAAATAGTGAAATTCTCTACCAAAATAGTTGATGAATTTTTAACAACAGAGTTGAATCCTCAACGAAAATAGATTAATTTTCAACCAAAAGTTTCATTTTTACCCGAAAAGATGAAACTTCTACAAAATGAGGTGAATTTTCAATCAAAAGTGATTTTCGAGTCAAGAAAGAAAAAAAAATCAAACAAATTGTTGAATTTTCAAGACATAAAGACGAATTTACTACAGAAAAGTTAATTTTCAGGAAGATAGCTTAATTCCTTACCAAAATAGTTGATATTCAAACCACAAAAGAGTCTAATTTTAAATCAGAAACAGTTGAATTCATCCAACCAAGATGAATTTTCAGTAAAATAGTTCATCCTCAACCAAAAATGGAATAGCTGAATTATCAGCTAGAAAAATTAGTTTTCAGTAAATAAAATTTACTTTTCGACAAAATAGTTCAACTTTCAAGAAAAGAGATGAATTTTCAACGAAAATGATGAATCTTCAAGCAAAAATAAATTGATTCTAAAAAAACTAGTGCAACTTTTAACCAAGTATTTGAATTTTCTACAAAAAAAGAATTCATTCTCAACCAAAAATGCAATAGTTGATATTTTAACCACAAAAGAGTCTAATTTTGAATCGAAGACAGTTGAATTCATCCAGCAAAGATGAATTTTCAACAAAATAGTTAAATCCTCAGCCAAAATGGAATAGTTAAATTATCAGCTAAAAAAATTAATCTTTAACAAATGAAAACTACTTTTCGACAAAATCGTTCAACTTTCAACAAAAGAGATGAATTTTCGAAGAAAATAATGAATCTTCATGCAAAAATAAATTGATTCTTCAAAAATTAGTGCATCTTTTAACCAAGTAGTTGAATTTTCTACAAAAAAAGAATTAATTCTCAACCAAAAATGGAATAGTTGATATTTTAAACACAAAAGAGACTAATTTTGAATCGAAAACAGTTGAATTCATCCAGCAAAGACGAATTTTCAACAAAATAGTTAAATCCTCAACCAAAATGGAATAGTTAAATTATCAGCTAAAAAAATTAATCTTTAACAAATGAAAACTACTTTTCGACAAAATAGTTCAACTTTCAACAAAAGAGATGAATTTTCAACGAAAATAATGAAACTTTAAGAAAACAAAAATTAATTCTTAAAAAATTAGTCCAACTTTTAACCAAGTAGTAAAATTTTCTATCAAAAAAAAAAAAAAAAATGAATTCTCAACCAAAAATGTAATACGAGTTGATATTTCATCCAAAAAATATTTCAATTTTAAATCGAAAACAGTTGAGTTTATTCAAGAAGACAAATTTTTAACAAAATAGTTGTATCCTTAATTAAAACAGATTGTAAATTTAAATATTGTGTTGAAAAGTCCCTTTTTTGGATATAAAATTAATCTTCTTGCTTGAAAATAAAACTATTTGATTAAAAGTTCAACTACTTTGTTATAAATTATTCTTTGTTAAATATTTATCATATAAGCTGAAAATCCATCCCTTTGGTTGAAAATTTCAATATTTTGTTGAACATTCGTTTTTTTTTTGCGTGGGAAATTAATCTTCTTGCTTGAAAATTAATTTTTGGGATGCAAATTCAATTTCTTGTTTAAAAGTTGAACTCTTTTGTTGAAAATTTACTTTTTTTGCTGAAGATTCATCATTTTAGTTGAGAATTCATCTCTTTGGTTGAAAATGAAACTATTTTGTTGAAAATTTGTTTTTTTCTTGGTTGAGAAAATCTTTTGTTTTCTATCTGAAAATTAAACTATTCCATTTTTGGTTAAATATTTATCTTTTTTCTTAAAAATTCTAGTATTTTGTTTAAAATTCGTTTATGAATCAATTTTTCACTTCAGATGCCACTGTACTGATTTTGATGGACGCCGAGTTTATCACGATTGCTAACGAAAAGATAAATATAAAGTTGTAAGAGAGACAATTTTCAAAAATTTTATTCGTTAACACAGAAGTGTGATGAAGAAAAAAGCAAAAATCGGCTCTTATAATTCTGTTTAAAACTTAGTTAAGATTATTTCTAAGGGAAAAAAATCGAAATCGATTAAGAATTCTGGGCTTTCGGCTCTTTTGAAACCATTTTTGACGTTTTCCCCAACTGTGCGCCCCCTAGGCTGTAGCCTACATTAGCCTTTTGGTTAAGCCGGCCCTGGAAAGTATAAATTTTTATTTTTTTGTTTCAATTATTCGCTCCGAAACTTTAAGAGATAGAACATTCGATTTTTTCCTGTTTTGCAGGAAATTTCATACACTCTAATTCTTGTACAGATAACTGGGACTAAAGATGAATTGTAAATAAGCAATTTTCAAAAAAACTAACTTTTTCCACTTTTTTCGCCTTTTTTCGAAAATTTTGAAGAGTTTCATGTTTCGTTAGATATTCAACTCCTGCAACACTTTTTGGATGATAAACTAAATGGTTTAATTGATTAAAATTTTAATTTTAACTTGTTTTAATGAAAATATGTTGATTATCCTCTTTAAAAATATGAAAAATAGAGTTTTCTGAAACAGGACTCACAGGACTTTTTCCTTTTTGGGCTTAGAATAATCGTGAGACATCTCAAAAGTTTAAACAGAAAAAAACGGGATATGCAAGCCCTTTTGGGTTGAAGTCAGTAGAGACCACCATGAAAAATCAATTGGAAATCAGTTTCTATATGAAAACTTTTAAATGAGAAGAATTTCGAGTTAAACATCCTAATGATGTTAAAAATGCTTTGAAATGTGTAACTATCATTCAAAATAGCAAAGCATAAAAGTTGAACAAATTTAAATAGAAACTACGGTATCAATTTAAAATTATACAATCAAAGCCAAGTAAATAAATTATTTTATTTTTAGCGAATTCCTCCGCTTCGTGTGAATGATTTAATTGAGGACTTGAAAGACGGGACACGACTACTAGCTTTACTGGAAGTACTTTCCGGTGAAAAATTGGTAAAAAGAATTTTATCATTTTTCATAATCAAAGTAATAAATCCGTGCTGTCTTGATTTTTGCATAAATACAAAATTCACTTCAAAATTTCAGCCATTGGAAAAAGGACGAAATCTGAGGAGACCACACTTTCTGAGCAATGCCAATACTGCACTTCAATTTTTACAAAGCAAAAAAGTGAGTTTACTGAATATATAAAAGCCAAATTCTAATCATTTTGATTACAAGATTATAGTTACTTTTAATTTTGTTTCATTTATAAATCTTCATTATTTCAGATCAAACTAGTGAATATCAATTCATCAGACCTCGTAGATGGTCGACCTCCAGTAGTCTTAGGACTCATATGGACCATAATCCTGTACTTCCAGGTAGATTAAAAATTATTATTTATTTATATTAACAAAAATGACCTTATCAGGTAATTATTTAAGCACACTAAAAGTATTGGTAAGGTAGCTGCTTACGTAAAAAGTTTGACACCTAAAAAGTAACGTATTTGCAGGTACACCTTGTTGCAAAACCTGTAATATTTTCAAACTCACAAAAATTCACGATTTTCGAAGATTCGATTAGACTGAAATTAACATTATTGCTAAAAAAAAACAATTTTACCAAGTGGGGCAAGCTTAGTAGTTAAATAATCATCTTATCATTATCATCTTTAATAATTAAAGATCTCAGCAACGATCTGATCCCTAATTTATACAACTATCCTTAATTGAATATTTTTATTATTATTTTAGAAATTATAGTAATATACAATAAACTATGAATAAGCTTTGCCAATGAATTGAAGAGAACAGAGAAGTGATTCAAAAGGTTGTTAATAAAATTAGTTGTTGGACGACTGTGGTGGCTGTGTTTGCTCAGACCTTGCAATCTCTTAGTTTCTGAATATACTGTCGGAGGGTTCGAATCCCCAAACGTATGGAATTTTTTCTATTGTTTATTCAATAAGAATTCATTGTATTTATTGCATTTATTTCGTGAGACCTCATCGGGACTAATATTTTAGTATTTAAAATAATTTTAACATTTAAATTTCTTATAGAGTATATAATTAAAATTGATAATTATTATTTGTTGCTGAGGAATTTGAATCTCATTCGTAAAATTAATGCTAAAATTGCTAACTGACTATATTCCAATGTAAACAAGCTACGATCCAAGGATCGAAAGAGGGTGAGTAACTCGACTAGACGATCAAAATTATTTTATTGTCTCGCAATGTCGCCACTGCATGAATTTCGATGTCTATGAGCGTCACCTTAGTACGCACGCTAGCTGTTTTTTTAGTTTACAAAATTCCAGATTTTCCAATAAAATAAAACTAAAATTTTAGATCGAAGAAAACACCAGAGCTTTGGAATATCTGGGCCAAACCTGGGGTAGCCAGAGCAGTCTTGAAAGCATTGGAACTCAAGGTTCAGCTGCCAGTGAAAGAAAACGCCAGAGCAGTGAAAAATGGAAACAGGGAGCTCGAAAAACACTACTTCAATGGGTCACCAATGCACTACCAAAGTAAGTTTTTTTTTAGTATTTTTAAATTTGATTTATTTTAGCTTTTCTGTAGATTAAATTAATAGTTCCACTGATCCAGTCAATTTTATTTCAGCTGTAAAAGAATACTTATAATTTTATTATAAATTCAATTCCATAATATCGTAGATGCCAAAAAGTTGTAAATATTGCAGCTTTGGTGTGTTTTCTGGTTTCCATATATTATTTAAAAAAGGTTCTGAAAAATATTTATTTATATTTATTCCTTTATCAAAGTAGCTTTTTTTTAAATAATACCATTTTTTTATTTCTTCAAACCAATGAATCTCTCAAATTTACGTTTTCTGCAAATTTAAAAGAAGAAAATTTGAATTAGGTTAAAGTATTTTACGGTATAATAATCGTCAATTTTATTTTTTTGTAGTTTTTTTTACAGATCATTTTAAATGGACAAATTTAAAAGTTTCATATATTTGTATATTAATTATTAATTGTTTAAACCATTTTTATTTGCGTAAACAATTATTTTTTCACATTTTATCGCAAATTATTGGTATTCTCATAAGGACAGGAATCAATCAGGCAATATAAATAATCAACACGATCGCTACACTTTTCTTCTAATTGTTTAAAGAACTTTTATGGGTTAAATGTAACTTTTTACCAATATAAGGCAGAAAAATAAAGTTTTAGGCTCATTTTTTGAAGAAACTACATTGATTGTAGTATGCCTTGTATTTTTACCACATACCCGTTATTTTAAACAAATAACATTTGTTTAAACAATTTTTTGTGACAAAATATGAAAAATTTACACCTTCTCTGAGTAATATGAACTAATTAGTTTAAGTCGAAAATCAGCAGGATTGTTTCATTTTGTTTTCAATTTTGTGATCAATTTTTATCGTTTTAGTGTTACTTTTGATTGGAAAAAGGCAGAAAAGTGTATAGTTTTTCGCAAATTTTGCAACAAATTTTATTAACTCCTCTTATATTGACACTTTTAATTACTCACCCATAATTTTTTAACAATTTTCATTCGTTCAAATACTTTTTCTGTAAAATAGCCAAAGTTTTTACTTTTTCTGAATGACATGAACCAAATAGTTAAAATTGAAAATAAATATTTGTAGGTGTAAACTTTTGATATTTTGTCAATTAACATTTTTTAATGAAATGTAAATTGTTCGAAAATTACGGGTAAGTGGTAGAAATACCACGCATACTAAAATTCAATGGAGTTGCTTCAGAACTTTGCCAAAAACTTTATTTTTCTGCCTTATTCTAGTCAAAAGTTACATTTAATTAAGTCATAAAAGTTATTCAAACAATTAAAAACAAAGTGAATCGATCGTGCTGTTTTTTTTCATATTGCGTGATTAGTTCATGTCATCATGATAATACCAATAATTTCCGATAAAATGTGAGAAAATAATTGTTTAAACATATAAAAGTTGTTTAAACAATTGATAATTCATAAACAAACATATGAAATTTTTTTATTTGTCCACTCAAGATGATGCTGGAGGGGGGTGAGGTGGTCAAAATAAAGAATAATGCATGCGTCATATTTGAGATATTGCCTTTTTTCGAGAAGTTCTCAAAAACGGGTGGGTGCCATTAACAAAATTGGAACTTTGATTTTTTTAACCACCCACGTCGGGGGCGTGACGGACTCAAGATCTTCATTTTTTCAAACTACGTACTACCTCATCGATCGTTTTGGAACTCAGGCATGTTATTCTAGATTACTTGAAGATTATTTAGGGAAAAAAATGATTGTGCCTCAAGTGTATCCCATAAAAAATATAAAATTTTGAAAAATTCTCTCGTACCGTATTCAAGAAAAGATCTGTAATTTTTTTTTAATATTGTGCTATCAAAACCCATAACATACATTTTTTCATTAAAATCGGTTAAACCGTTCTCGAAAAAAAAAATATTTTTCGATTTTTCTTCTTACCCCCATAACTCCCATGAAAATTTTTTCGAAATATAATTTTTTGTGAAATTTAATCTCAAATCAATGTCAACGAATTGTAAAAATCTGAACTAGATCCTAGCGAGGCAGCACATACGTGCATATGGATTTCTATTTGGAACAACTTAAGAAAAAACTTTGGGACTTTGGCTCATTTTAAAGAGGGAAACACTGCCTTATGATGGAATATAATTTTGAGCCTTCTTTAATCATGAATTATTTATTTCTAGGGATATGGGGATTCAAGTCAGAGATTTTGGAGCGAGTTGGAGAGATGGTATAGCCTTCCTAGCCATTATCGATGCCATCAAAGCCAACTTGGTGAACCTGGCTGAAATGAGAGCAGCATCCAACAGAACTCGACTCGAAACTGCCTTCCAGGTTGCAGAAATGGAATTAGGAATTGCACGCCTTTTAGATCCTGAGGACGTGGATGTTCCCCAACCAGATGAAAAATCCATTATGACCTACGTGGCTCAATTTCTGCATAAATACCCAGAACCCAAATCAACTGGACCTGATTCCTTTGCTGCAATCCAACAGGAATATGATTTCTTATTAGGATGGCTCAATGAAAGGAGCCGACGTTTGGAACAACTTGACAGAACCAACTCCTTCCCTCTTAATTACTCTTTGAGTTGTTTTCAAAAACTATAAATTCAGGTGGATAAAAAGACCGGTATTTATTTAGGCGATAATGATGAGAATTGGAGATGAGTTGAAAAATGTATTTCAGGAATATTCAATCTTCAAAGGGGAGGTGGATGATAGACTGCCGATTTATAAGAAACTTCAAAGCTTGGTTGACACCCCAAGCATGATCAGCATCACTCGGGATTCTTGGAAACATATCCAAAGTTTGTGGAAGAAGTTAGAATTACAGGTTATTTCAATAATATTTTTTATCAATTAGGATTAACGTGTCCCCTTCCTAACTCTGATAAACAGTAAGTCCAAAAAATTAACTTTAAACAAAGTAACATACTATAGTGAAGCCAATAAAATTCTTTTACAGATGTTACGATGGCTGTGGTTGCTAGATTCTGCTCTCCCGGGAGAATTAGGTGAGTTGGGACAATGGTTGGCTCGAGTAGAGATGCTTTTAAATTCTGACGAAGACATCCCAGAAGAAATGACAGAGGAAACTGCCAGCATTATTTCCAACAAACTGGAGGACCACAAAAAATTCTTCCTCGACTTGCCTACTATAACCGAAAAATTCCAACGAGCAAGATCTTCCCCTCTTGCGAGAAAACTTCCTCCAGAACAATTGGAGAACATGTCCTCAAGATTCGATAGTCTTCCATCTCGAGCTGCCAAGAGGAGGATTAAACTCAAGTTCCTGGAGCACAAATGTTGCCTTATTGCATTCCTCTTTCTCGTGGAGACGAAGCTGAAGGGCTGGAGCATAAAGTATGGTACAGAGGAAAAGGTTCATGATATGCTTGAGCAATACAGAAATTTCGTATCCAGAAACAGAATATTTCAAGAGTTCCAAAAGGCCTACTTGGACATGCAACAGGTCGTCGATGAATACAAACGAGAGGGAGATGTTGGTAAGATTGATCACTCATTTGAGGATTTAATAATTTTATTTTATTTGTCCCATGTCAAATAGTTAAAGACTATCATTTTTTTAACGTCAGATGTTTTTGGTCTTATTCGATTTTCGGAAAACTGTATTCTAACGTGTCTCGAAAATTGAAAGATTTATGATTTCCGTTTCTAGACCGTGAGAAGAGTTTGAGTATTGATCGTTTCATGAGGGAAACTGGCGATAAGTGGAAGAATGTATCTATGGATCTTCGTTGCGTGCAAAGCATGCTCGAGGAAGTGGTCGCTTATTGGCGCCGGTGGAGGATAGTTTCTGACGAAATTGAAGCTTGGTTGTCTAAAGCTGAACCAGCTTCGAACTTCCCGGAAGAAGAAAAAATGGAGTTCTTCCAGGACATTAGTGTGTGGAAGGATAAATACCAACAGCTTTCAGACACTGTCAGTTTCCTGATTGCTACTTCTGACGAACAGGTAGGATTAATATCAAATTGAGCATATTCTTTCAAAACGACTATTGAAACGTATTACCGCCGCTTATTGATAATTGATCTGTCATTCCTAATTGTCACTTACTAGACACAATCTTATATTCACGAATCCATCCATAAATATTTTAATTAATAATTAAATTTTTTCGGCTAGGTGGCACTCCGATTGAAGGACAGGTACGTGAACTTGAGCTCGAGATGGGAAAGACTCTTCCAAGAGGCAAAACAATACATGCATGCTGGAGATCTGTTACGGAACAGAAAGGATTATAGGTCGGGGGTTGAGACTCTTCAAACCTGGTTGAGAAATGCCGAAGCTGATCTCTCCACTACTCAGCTGACATCAACTGAAAAAATCAAGGCCTACGGTGAAAGGTTGAAGGAACTGTATGAAGAAGTCGAAGGTATCGAGGAACTCTTCAAGAACATCAGTAGAAAGTTCCAAACCCTGATTCAAGATCTATCAAGAGATGAGGTAGACAAGATGATGAACACCTTGAAAAAAGAAAAAGAAACTCTCGTCAGAGTTCGAGCTCTGATTCCCATGCAGCTACATCTCTATCATCAGCTGCTGGTTCAGCAAGAATCACTAGAAGCTGGTCAACGAGAAATCTCCAGTTGGTTGGACGAGGCTGAACGTTTATTGGCTAGCTACAATCTTTCTGGGGGAAGAGACTCAGCTCTGGCACAACTTGATCGTCACAAAGCTTTCTTTTCCAGAAGTTTGTACTACAAATCTATGTTAGAATCGAAAAATAAAGTCTTTTCTAGCATTGTCAAGTCTGTTGACACGCATGCTGATGTCAACAGAGCTGAAGGAGGAGCAGAGCTAAGACAGCTAAACGAGAGGTTTGCCAAGGTCTACCAATCTGCTCAGGTCTGGGAACAAAAACTCCAGGAAGCTGTTCGCTGCTGGACCAAATTCAGAGAGTGTGAGAGGCAGATCTCTGAATGGCTTTCAGCTGCCGAGACTCTGATTAATGACAAGCATACTGACAATCGACAATCTGTCGAGTACCACAAGAACTTCTTTGGGAAAGTTAATGAAAGATGGATTTTAGATCTCGTGAATGCTGGTCATGACCTGAGGACTTCTTTGCCAGTGGAACAACAAGCCCCGATTGTAGAAGCCGTTGATGCTCTGCAGAGACGCTGGAAAGAGGTTTTGTCGTTTGCACCTTTGCATCTGATGAGACTTGAATTCAGACTTGACGAGGCAGCTTTTGCTCAGTATCTGAAGGAGATTGAAATGGAGATAAATTCCGAGCAACAAGCTCTTCTTAAGAGTGAAGATGTTGGGTCTATTCTTCAGAGGAATAAGGACTTCTTTGTCAATCGTGGAATTGTTTTACAAGTTGAACGTTGTTTGCAGTCTTTGAAGAAGATCAGTACTGCTTATATTCAGCTTCAACCTGATGATAATTTCTTGGGTGAAACTACTCAAAGAGCTGAGAGGTTGTGGGAGGACGTGGCTCAGCGAGTTGAACATCTGAGGGAACAACTTCGTCAAGTTCCCGAACAGTGGGCGGCTTACAGGCAAAAGTTAGTAGTTTGTCAATATTGCCATCATAAAAGATATCGTCAAGAGACGTGACCACTACTACCAAAAGTTTGATCGCGGTTGTCTTTTAGTATCTGAATTACTAAATAATTTTTTTATAGGTTCAATGAAATGGTTAGATGGATGGATCATGTCGACAGCACTTTGAGAACTATCTTGCAAGAGGTGACTTCATTGGAAGAATTCGAAAAGGAAAAAACGGTCTTCCAGGTAAGAAGAATTAAATATTGTGTTTGAAAATCTAGCTTCCGCTGAAGATCCTTTCTTCTGAACGCTTTCCCTAATATAATCTAATTTAAACGAAATCTAAAATAGACAATTTTTCTATTTTGCTTCCTTGGATAGCTACAGAGCTTGACGGTAAATATCAGTGAAAATTCGCATTATTTGACTTCTATTTTGTAATCTATGTAATTTTCTGCTTAAGGATTATTGGAAAACCTTATTTAACACTTATTTAGGATCCAGAATAATTTGTTTTCCATTATCTTTGTAGAAAGTCTGCCGTGAAGCTGACAATCAGCGAGAGGCGATGAAGTGGTTGGTTCAAACTCTGGACAGCCTCACATCCAACCGGTCGGATCACGAAGCAATAACCGAGCAAAAACATCTGGAACAATTAATAACTCGCTACAAAAACTTGATACCAACCATAGAAATCACCATGACCAAGACAGAAATTTACTCCAAGAGTTACACATATCGTAAAGAAGTTCGAGAAGTTTGTACGCTTCTTCACAAAGTTCGAGAACAATCTGCAGTTCCTCCAGCAATTGAGATTCCAGAAAAGATTAAAGACGCAGTGAAACATCAAGAAACTCGTATCAACCAGTTGGAGCAACAGAGAGCAAATATTGTTAGCATGCTGCAACGCGGAAAAGATCTTCTGAAAGATCAGCATGCTCCAACCTTCATCTCATCTGAAGTTCAACAATTAGAATCCAGCTGGAACGAAACTTATGGTCAGAGCATGGAAGCCTTGAGGAATTTGAAGGTGTCTGAAAAATTGTGGAGTGCCTACGAAGAGCAAAAGAAGGAGATCTTGAGACTAATTTCCCAGGCTGAAGATGAGCTGAAGAATGTTAGAATCGCTGGATACTATGAAGCTTCCCAAATTCAATCAGACCTTCAAAAACAAGAAAAGTTTAGTTCTTCCCTGCGAAAAGATGCATCAGATATGTTGAGGAAGTTGAGAGAAACTCACGGAAGTTTGTGTGAAGTTACTCCACCAGAAAGACAGCCTCAGCTGACTAGAGAGGTTCATGAAACTGAGAAGAAACTGGAAGTCACTTTGGAGAAAGTTGAGAAGAAAGTTATTGAGCTCCAGGAGTACAAAGTGAAGTGGAATACCTTCCAAACTAAACTGAGTGACCTTAAGACCTGGACCCAGCAGATTGCTCCTCAATCAATTGCCAATATCGATACGTCTACATCTCCTGAAGAGAGAGTTCGCAAAACTGAGATTCTGCAAAAACAGATCCATGAGAAAATTACGATTTTGAAGACTTTGGAGCAAGAGTCGACCGTTTTTATTTCAACGGATGCTAAACATTCAGAAGCTCAGCAGTTGAAGGAAAACATAAAGAAGATTCGACACCAAGTTGAGACCTTGAACAAAAGTATCGCTGATCAAAGAGATTTGGAGGCCCAGAATCTAGAAACCTGGAAAGAGTACGAAGCTGGTATTCAAAAATTGAAACCCTGGATAGTGGAAGCTGAATCTAAAGCTGCAACTCTTGGAGCCAAACCAACGACTTTAGTTCAAGCAACTAAAATGCTCAGGGTTGCTAAAGAATTCGAGAAACGATGTGATCAGTGTGTACCCCAACTTCAAGAACTGACCCAGACAAGTCAGCATATTGCCGGTAAAGGAGCTGCACCTGATGAAGTTGATGCATTAAATACTCGTTGGAACTCAGTTCATGATATAGCTGTCCAGGTAACAACGAAATTAGATAAGTTGGTTTCTTCCTGGAAGACCTTTGAACAAGATGCTAAACAGTTCAACGAGTGGTTGCAGAAAAGCGAGAAGATGTCCTTGGTTGAACCAAATATCCAAACACCAGAGGTCAGCAAACTGGAGCAAGAACTTTCAAGAATGAAGGATTTCAATAAGGACATTTCTGATCAGCAAGCTCAGCTGATTTCCCTCACTCAAGTCTCCGATCATATCAGTCATGGATTATCTATTGAAGGAGCGACGAACTTGAAAAACAGAGTTTCAGAGATGAAATCTCGAGTCAACAAACTGGCAGATACGGTCAGACATCAGATAAACAGAGCATCAGATGCTCTTCTTGCACGGCAGGAGTTCCAAATAAAAATAACTGATTTTGAGAATTGGATGAGCAGACTAAGGTCAAACGCTGCAGAGATTAGTGATGTTGATATCGGTAATGTGGACTCCAATTTACAAGCAGTTCATGCCTTTCTACAGGAGCATTCTGAAAAACAACCAAACTTTGCTGCCATTTATAATGAGGTTAAGAGTCTGACAGGTTCGAGCTCTCAGCAAGAAGCTGTAGTACTTGATGAAATCTACACCTCTTTAGCTGAGAAGTACAAGAACCTGGAAGATGATCTTCAGCAAAAGAAGAAAGGTCTAGAAAAGTGGGCAGAGCTCCTAAGTTGGAGAAATGAAGCAAGTGCTCAGCTAAGTCACTGCAAGTATCAATCAGAAGCTAGGAAACCCACAATCACTGATTTGGAAAGCATCTCATCAGAGTTGCAAGGTGTGCATTCAAAAATAAGTTCCTGGAAGAAACAGGTTCCAATGGTAGATAGTGCCTTAGGTGTTCATGTTCGTGATAAGCAAGGAAAACCACTAACAGCATCAGCTTTGGTGAATAACCTAGAGGCCCAAGCTATGACGTTGAGAACTGAGCTGGCCACGAAGAGAGACAAGCTTGAAAGTCTTGGAGCAAGATGGGACAATTTCAGAAAATTGCAACAGAAGATCAGTGAAGAGATTGTTGGTACTCAGACCACTCTTCAAGAGGTAATTTACAAAGTTGATACATGTGACAAGCTGTCTCCAACCATAGAGAAAATCAATGATCTGATCCAACAACATCAGCAGTTTATGAGTGATAAAGATCAGTTGCACAAAGAAGGTGATAACCTTTTGAGGGAAGATCAGAGAGCAATGACCAACCTCCAAGTAGTGCTATCATCAGTTGATGCTAATTGGGAGAAGGTAAATGAACTTCTTCACGAAAATAAGAAGAAGTTCATCGAGATGGACAATGATTGGCGACAGTATCAAGAAGCCAGGGAGAAGTTGAGCATTCTCATAGAAGAGTCCAAAAATCTATGCCAATCTGCAAAAGAAGTGCCAAACGATGTAACGCAGGCTACAGTTGTCTTGGATAAATATAAGAGAGAACTGGAAACTTTAAAGAGGGGTAAACAGTTCCTTGAAAAGATGGAAGTTAAGGCCCAGCAGATAATCAAAGAAGCTTCGCTGATGGCTTCTTTCAAAACTGAATCGCTTGAATCTGATTTGTCTGAAGTGAGGAAAGAATACCAAGAGGTCTATTCGAATGTGGTAGAGAAAACCCAGATTTCCGAAACCCAAGTGGTTATTTGGAAGCAAGTTGATGAAGCGAAATACGAACTTACGAGATGGTTGAGCGATACAAATGAAGCATTTACTTCAGCCATCGAACGCCTTTCAGATGCTGAAGCTGGTCAAGCTCGATTAGCGAAGTACTATGAGGAGCTACCAGCTTATCAAGTAACTCGTAAAGGAATCACGAATAAGACACAACAACTTGTCAAATTAAACAACAATGTTAATATACCTACTTTAACTTCTCTGAATCAGCTTCTCGATGATGAATTCAAAGTTATTACAGAGTCGGCAGATAAGTTGGAATCCTTGACTTCTACTTTGAGTGATAAGGAGAAAAGTATTCGTCAAGAGTTGAAGAAGTCGAGTGACCTGATTTCCAAAATTCGAGAAGACATCATCAAGTGTGATGATCTCACGGGAGAGAATACGAAAATCTTAAGTAGAATCAATAAATGCCAGGAGCTAAAACAAGAACTAGAAAAATGTGACTACTCTCTATCAGACATTGATGAGAAATTAACAGAGATGGCTTCTACCTATCCCTCAATTTCAAGGTCTAGTTTACCTAAAGAACTCCAAGCTCTCCAGCTCAGAAGAGATGGAGTAGCAAGTCATGCTGATAAGGTAAACGCAACTTTGGTAGCATTTTTGACGAAGCTCTATCATGAAAAATTTGGAGCTCTCCAGAGAATGGTCGCAGTTCATAAAGAAAAAATAGCCTGGTGTGAACCTGAACAAAGCAGTGATAAGTACAATCTCGAAGTCAAGATGGCATCCTTGAATGACGTGGCTGTTGGAATTGCTGATTGCGAAGCTAGGAAAACTGATAGTGACTACTTTTTGGAACTACTGGAAACTGTCGAAAGCGTTGAGACCATGACAGCTTTACATGCTGAACGTGAGAAAGTTGCAAGTGACCTTGAGAACTTGAAGAGTAATTATGAAAAGATCAAAGATGTTCTGGAGAGTAATATTGCTTTATGGCAACGTTACGAAACGACATCAGAGAAAGTTGTCTCCTGGTTAAAAGAAATAGAGAATAAAATCAGACTGGAAGGGTCCTCTCTAATCAATCCTCCAGAAATTGAGGCTAAAATTAAGGAAATGGATAGCCTCAGACATACCGTTTCAAAGTTTCAGAGTGAACTGTCTGATTTAGCTACATTGGGTGACGAGATTACGAAAGTTAGTCCAGAGTCTAGGGTTGGACAGTATGTTGGTCATTTGAATGCAAGATACCAAACGATCCAAAAGTTCCTGAATCAGCATCTGAAAAAACTTGAAGAGCTGAAAGCTACACGAAATCAGTACAAGTCAAGTGCAAAAGAACTGGAAGATTGGCTTACAGATGCTGAAAAGAAGCTGAGTGCCTTTGATGAAATCAGTGGCCCTAAGCCTATCACCTTCTACCAGAATAAACTGAAGGAGTTGAAGTCCTTCAATGAAAACCGAGAAGTGGGCCAGGGAATCTTGAACCAAACAGTTGAAGCTGGAGAGAATTTATACTCTAAAATCAATTCTGATCATAGAGAAATCATTCGAACAAAGTTAAGAAACCTTAGGAACAGAGTTGATGCCTTAACTGATCGAGTGAGCACCACTTATAAGAAGATTGAAAGTGACATGATGCATAGATCTTCCTTTGAAGATAAATACACTCAGGTAAAAAGATGGGTGATCGATGCTCAAACGAAGCTAACTGAAATGCCAGATCTCCATTCAACTCTACAAGAAAAGAAGTTAGCTCTTCATTCGTATAGAGTAATTGCTCAAGATGTAGTTCTCCATAAGAATATTTTACAACAATTGCAAGAACGTTTGGGTAATATTTCTGATGATGAATCGAACGATATGCTCAGTAGTGTTATTGAAACTTATGATAAACTTTCTGATGATGTAGAAGGAAAAGTGAATGTAGCAGAGAAACACGTATCAAACCATGAAGCTTATCTCCAAACCTTCGAGAAAATGAGGGATTGGATAAACGCGACTGTGAATGAAGCTGCCCCAGTAATTGATGATTTATCAATCGAGAGAGATGCTGCTAAAGCAAAGATCAATTCGATAGATAACATCCTTCAACAGAAGGAAGAGGGTGATCGTTTAATTGAAGATTGCAATCAACAGCTCAACATCATTCTTGAACAGACTTCCATTGCTGGACACTTAGCTCTCTTAAAATCCTTTGATGAGCAGAAGAAGATCTGGCAAGATTTCCTGAAAAAGTCTGAAGCCACTCAAGATAGGCTAAACCGACTTTTTGATCAGTGGTCGGAATTGCAGAAGATTGTTGAAGCTCTTGAAGCCTGGACGAAGCAGATGGAGGTCCAGGTGAAAGACCAGAGTTTGAAGAGTACTGAAGAAGCGAAGCAAACTCACTTAAAGAAGCTGAAGAGTCTGGAAGAGGAAATTGCTGCAAAGGGTGTTGATTTTAATTCTGCTATCGAACAAAGTCAGAATGTAGAAGCTGAATCTGATTTGGCGAATAGAGTTTCAAGACAGGCTACGAAGTACCAAGCTATCAGGAACCAGGCAAAGGAAGCTGTGGCTCGTTATGAACAATTCGTAAAGGAACATGGAGCCTTTAATGAAAGGTACAACCAGTTCGTGAACTGGATCAATGAAGTTCAGGATGAATTAAAGAAGCATAGTGAAATTGTAGGGGATCTATCGGTTCTCCAAAATCGTCAGAAGAGCATTCGAAATATGGGAGATACTAGGACGAAGGAAAATGCTCGCTTCGAGTCTATAATTGACCTTGGGGAAAAACTCTATACTCATACTTCACCTGAAGGTCGAGAAATAGTGAGACAACAGTTGAGGAACTTACGAACACTATGGGATAGATTTTCAGAAGATTTGCAATCAGCAACCCAGAAACTTGATCAATGTTTGATGCAGTTTGCTGAATTTTCACTTTCTCAGGAACAACTTACTGCTTGGTTGAGAGATGTTGAGAGAGCAATGCATCAACATACCGAGTTGAAGTCAACTTTGGAGGAAAAACGAGCTCAGTTGCAGAATCATAAGATCATGCATCAAGAGATCATGTCACATCAAACCTTGGTGGAATCAGTTTGTGATAAAGCTCAGCAATTGGTTGATCAGACGAGGGACACTTCTTTAAATGTCTATCTGCAGTCAATAAAACAGTTATTCCAGAACATAGTTTCCAAGTCTCGTGATTTATTGGACAACTTGGAGGATTGTGCTGAGAAGCATAATCGATTTAATTTGAAATGCATTGGGTTTAGTGATTGGCTAACCGGAGAAAGTGAGAAGCTGGTTGATTGCAATGATGTTTCTGGAGAGAGGAGTGAAATTTCGAGAAGATTGGCTACGCTTGCTGTTCTATCTGATGGAGAAAATCAAGGAAAAGAGTTGTCAAAAGAACTAAAGGAACTTGCAGCTGCTGTAGCTAAGAGTACAGCTCCTAAAGGTCAGGAAGCTGTGAATAAGGAGCTAGCTGCATTGGAAGTTAGTCTCAAACAACATCTGAGTGAAATTGGTTGGTTTTTATTTTTATTTATTTATATTAATAGAGACTATTGTCGGAAGTAAGCTAAGATTGATATTCATTTTTTGCAACTCTTATTTGTTTAGAATCAGCAAAGACACATCAGAATGCAGCTATGAACAAATGGCAGGACTTTGAAGATCAGTTGGAATGCCATACAAGTTGGTTCCGTGGAATGGAAGCAGCATTCAGGGATCAGCAACTACAACCCACTTTGAAAGAGAAGGAAGACCGTCTTAATGCCTTTCAAGAAAAACGTGAAATTATCGTTAAACGAGAAAAAGAGATAGACCGGTTTGTTGACAAATCTCATGCTCTTCTAAATTCAAGTGGAGTGGAACGAATCAAGCCTCTCATCTCTCAAATCAGCAATAGGTGTGTATATTAAATATTCTCGGTTAAATTTAAAAAAAAAATCAATTAAATTGAACACGAATAAAATGTCTGATTATTTACAGGTATCAACAACTACGTGCACTAAGTAAAGAAGTCATCAGTCGTTGTCAGAGCATCGTAGACGACCACAAAGCATACGAAGAGAAATTGAAGGCTATAGATGCTTGGCTGACTCCACTCGAACAAAACCTCGATACCCTGAAGAAAGAAGAAATTGGAGGAAATTTAGAAGCTAAAGGTTCAAGGTTGCAAATTCTCTTTACAGAACGTGAACAGGCTGAGCATCGTCTATCAGGATTGACAGCAGCTGGTGAAAGGATTCTTCCTGATACTTCTGCTCAAGGTCGAGAACAAATCCGACAAGAATTGAGAAAAGCCAGAGAAAGATGGGACAGTTTGGCTGATGGTATTCTGGAACAACAGAAGAAACAAGATGCACAGAGCCTCCAATGGTCGAGTTACCAAGAAACTCTGCAACAAATTCTCTCCTGGCTTGATGGAATGGAAAGAGCGATGAAACAAGATTCTGGAACTGGTTGGACATCATTACAAGAGGTTCGATCGAAACTGTTGAAGAGCAAAGTAAGTTACTCATTTTATACCAACTCTACCGATCTTTTTGGCAACGAATTGTTCATAAAGCAGATTATTAATGATGATTCTTTATTTCAAGGCCATGCACCAGGAGCTACTTTCCCATAAAAGAATCATCGAAGGTGTTTCTGAAAAGGCAAACGCTCTGGCTCAAGTCTCCCAAGCACCAATAGACATTCAGAAAGTGGAATTAGTTTCACAGAGATACGAGAAATTGGTAGAGGCCTCACAAAAAGGAATAGCAAATTTGGAATCGGTTCTTGATATGCTACAACAGTTCTACGATTTGCAGAAGGCTTATCAATCTTATCAGAAACAGCAGTGGGAAACTCTGTCAAATTATAGTGACTCTACAGGAAACAAAGCAGCTCTCCAAGCTAGGTTATTAAAAGTTATCGAGATTCAGGATAATCTTAATGAAGGAGAAATGAAACTGAATCTCTTGGAGAAACACGTGGCACAAAATTCTCGAGTGTTGTCACCAAGATCACAGGAATGGATGGAGAGGGACTTGACTAATCTGAGATTTGAGACTAAGAAATTTTCAAATGCAGTAAGCGATGCTGTTCGTTGTATTGAGGAGAGAATTCAACAATGGAGTGAATACGAAAATTCATTGGAACGTTTGCTACTTTGGTTGTCTGAAGCCGAAAATTCACTTAAGAATTATTCCTTGAAGAACACAGTCGAAGAGAAGCAAGAACAACTGGAAAAGTATCAGGTAAGTTTATATATTTTCTTATTTTTTTGATTCACATGTCGTATAAATAATAAATGAGTATAGTTGGTGAAGGGGGTTCAATTTTATATTAAATGGTAAAAATTCTGGTGATGAAATTTCTCAGGATCTGCTAAAGATTATGGAAGTTCGGAACATCGATGCAATGGAATTGGTGGCTCTTGGTGACCACCTCGATCAAGTAAGATCTGAAAGCATCCCTAAAGCTTGGTGCTTGGGATGTAAGGCTCTTCATTTTTATTTGCATTTCAGCATTTTATTCAAGCATTTCAATATTTGATTTCAGTTAGAGCTTCTTCTTTAATTTAAGCTTCTTCATTCGCTGGAATGACACTGATTACAAGAAAAAATCTCTCACAGCATTCAGAATATAAATGATCTTTTATTTGAAGATTAAGTTATCTATTATTCGTATAATAGATGACATCTGATCTCCGAATAAAATATGGCTTGCTGCAATGGTTAAGGATTATGCCAAGGCATTGGGCCATCTCATCAATCACCTCTTGTCATTTTGCTGCTTTTTTCAGCATTTACAACTCTTCTATACTTTCGAAACTGAACTTTCATTGGGAACTATTCTGAAGCATCTTTAATTATTTAAAATTTAACCAACAAATCTCATAAATTGACAATATTTTTTTCAGTCTTTGCTAGTGAATCTAAGGCAGAATGAAGTTGAGTTTGATAAGATGAGTGACGATTCATCAGATCTGATTCAAATCAGTGGAGAGACGAGATTTTCTGCTAGTGTCCAGCAAGTGACTTCTAGATTCCAGTCAATCCAGACAACAGCAAAGGTCCTGATTCTAGTAATTCTAATTCGAACTGTAGTTCCAATTTTAATTTCTACAAACCACTAATCAATTTTCTTTCTTTACTTCTACAGGAATTAGTAAAAAAATGCGAGCAAGCAACCTCGGATCACGCAGCCTATTTAGAGCGTTACAAGGAATGTTTGGATCGCCTAACGGCTGCGCAGCAACGATACCAAGTGACTCGTGACAACATATTCGGAACACGTGAGGAATTGGTCGCACACATTGATACTCTCAACGAGTTACTCACGAGACAAGCCTCCTTGGCGTTGCTAGTTAACTCCACAGTGGAAGCCGGTGAACGTCTTTATCCCACCACAGGCAACGAAGGAAGAGAAATCATTCGCCAACAGTTGCTGGACCTTCAGCAGGCTTTCGAATCTCTCTTCGATGGTGTGACCTCGACCGAGCGAGAAATTAGAGCAAAGATCTTCTGCTGGTCCGGATTTGATGAGTGCAGTGAAGCATTCGAAAAATGGCTCAAGGTCGCAGAAACTCATTTGAAACCCGAAATGGAATTAAAGAATACCCTTGACGAAAAGCGAGCTCAGTTGCAAATCTACAGAACGTTTTTACATGATGCTCAACTTCATCAGCAGGATCTGCTCAATCTTCGCGATAAGGCAGATAATCTACCAGATAGGACAGAGAAGATCGATAATGTCCTGAAGGAATTGGGAGAGAGACATGCGGTTGCATTAAAACGAGCTATTGGATTTGTGGAGAAGTAAGTAGTGCAACTACATAATACAATATTTTAATGTAAGGAAATGTTAGTTTTTGTTAAGAACTGTTGGTAGGAAGTTAGTGTGAAGTTTGGGTTCTTTGAGAATGAGTTTGATAGTGAAAGTTGCGGAGGAGGTTGTTAGGCAATTACTAAGGTTGAATAATTTTGAGTTACTTGCTGATTTTCCTAGTGATTAACGGTTACTAGGGAGATTCTTTTGGGCGTCTTTTAAGGATTTTTTCTTTTGATACGGAGTTTGTTAGGGCCAATATTTAGAAAATTGTTGATGAATTTTCTTCAAGTTCCATTGCTAAAAGAGCAAGTTGATTCTGAATCCTTTTTAATTTTGTATTTTTTGTATTATTCATTTTGTATTTTGTGTATCTACCCTGATAAGCTGATGAAAATTTTTTATCAGTTGATAGGAAGCTTCTTATTGATGATAGGGGCACAAGCTGAAGAATTTGCTTAGACGATTGGTATGCCTGTGGGTTATCTTACACATTTCAGTTGCCCAAACGAGCTTAATACTATTGGTTGCTAAGAGATTTCATGGTTTCAGTGACCACATGCTGTGTTTGGAGAACTTGTTGTTTACTCTAGCTTGAAAGTTTTTTACGTCTTCATCGAAAAGAAGTTTGTTTTCAGACAGGCTGAACAGGAACTGGTGTTTGGGAGCTGCTTTGGTCAGGAAACTTGTAAGGTTCTTATAAGTTTCGGTTTTGTTACAGATACGAGGCCATTGTCAGTGATCATCAACAATACAGTAAAGCCGTTCTGGATACCCACGAGTGGCTGGATGCAACCCACAATGCTGTTAGTCTTTGGGGTGACGCCGAAATTGAAAGAGTCTCCCTTCATACAAATCTCGATCGTTTGCGAAACTTGCTGCAAACTCTGCCAGAAGAAGAACCCAGAATTCGACGAATTCGCAACCTTGGTGAAAAGGTCATACCAGGAACCTTTGAGAGTGGTCAAGTCAATATTAGGTCACAAATCGATTCATCACAACAGGAATGGGAAAGTCTAGTTTCAGCTGTTAAGTCCACGATGGAGGCTTTAGAATCCAAGCTTCAACAATGGAACGAATTCGAAGCTTCGAAAGAAAAGTGCCTCACTTGGATTCAAGAAACGGATACCAAACTTCACGCAGTGGATTTGAAATCGACCCTTGTGGAAAAGAAGGACCAGTTGGAAAAACTGAGAGTCTTGCAAGGAGAAGTTCGAGCTAAGGAACTCGAAATTGATGCTGTTTCTGAAAGAGCTCAATTATTACATAAGAACTTGACTTCGAGAACTACACAGATATCCGAATTGGGTGTTAAATACCAACAAATATCATGCAAGGTCAAGGAACTGAATAATCGTTGGCAACAGTATGTCACCAGCCATCAAGAATTTTGCAGCAAACTTTCTGAGTGTTCAGCTTGGCTCGAGGACATTAAGAATAAATTGGCCTACTGCTCTGATTTGAGTACTTCAACCCAGAAGGATTTGGAGAAGAAATTGGAAACGATTCAAGATATGCTACTTTACAAGGATGATGGATTCGCGAAAGTTCAGTGCATTGTCGAATTGGCTCAAGTAGTTTTAGCCAATACAGCACCAGCAGGTCATCAAGCAATCAACGATGCAGTCGCTAAACTACAGGAGCAATGGCGTTCCTTAGCTTTGAAGATGATAGAAACCAAGACAAATTTGGATGACTCTATTAATAAATGGGCTGGCTTATTGGAGCAAATCCAGTCTATTAATAAAACTGTTGAATACATGCAAACATCTGTTGATGACATATCACAGTTCCAGACAACGATGACTGAAAAACGATCACAGTTGGAAAGAACAAAGGCTCTTGAGGAGAAGGTTCGTTGTGAGAATATCGAAGTTGATAGCCTGAAGAGCAAGGTTGCTGAAATGATAGCCAGTGGGCAACAAAGTCTAGCAGCGTCTGAGGCTCAGGAGATACTCAATAAATTTGACGCCTTGTCTGAAAGGATTAAATCTTTGTTGGCTGAAAGACAGGATCAGTATAAAGATCATCGACTTTATAAGGAAGCGCATGATGATTTGATTGGATGGCTAAGTCGAGCTCGAGAAAAGATACCATCCATGAAACAACGTTCCCTTAGTGACAAATTGGCTATTGAGAATGCGGTGGCTCCACTTGAGAGTTTGCTGAATAAAAAAGCTCAGGGTGAATTGCTGGTTGAACATCTCCAACATACTGGAAACGTTGTATGTGCAAGTACTAGTCCCCAAGGTCAGGAAGTGATTCGAAATGAAATACGGGCTTTGACTGAAAGCTTTGAAAATTTATTTAAAGGTAAGAGTGTTTTTTGGTTGGTTGATTATTATGTTATTCACACTATTTATTCGAGTTATATTGCCTTTTATTTTCTTAACTTTGATACGATATTTTTTCAGACATCAAACAGCAAAAGGATCAACTTGAAACAACGGTCAGCCAATGGCGAGATTACAAAGACGAATATGAGCGAATTAGTGATTGGCTTCAGCAGATTGATATCCTCATCAAAGCACAGAAAAATGCACTTTTACCTACTGTTCAAGAAAAGGAAAAACAGGTTCAGGAAGTTAAAGATGTTCTGAATGACCTCACGAATGGTCAAGATCAAATCGACAAGTTCAACAAGATAGCTTCTGCTCTTTTAACAACACAATTGGATACTTATATCAATAACCAGCTTCGTCATCTCAACTCACGTTATCAGGTGCAAGTTAATCTTGCTAAGGATGTTCTTAATAAGGTTGAGACCAATCTAGCTCAACATAAAGAATATGAAACGAATCTTGGCAAGGCTCGTGAATGGATAGAAAATGCGAAACAGATTATTCGACAAGGGACTGAAGCTGCTTCCACCAGTAGTCGAGAAGAGTTCCAAGACAGATTAGACAAGATTCAGGAGCTTCTGAGAAAACGGGAGGAGGGTCAGAATCTTGTTCACCTCACCGTAAACTGTGGGGAAAAGGTAATGAGAAATACAAGATCCGATGGACGTGAAGAAATCGCAGCTCAACTGAAGGAAATCCAAAACGACTGGGAGCGACTGGTAAAGAAGATTTCCACGACAAAGGTTCACCTGGAAACTAGTCTTCTTCAATGGGCTGATTACAGTTCCTCCTACTCTCAACTTCAGCAATGGATTAACGATCGTGAAGCCAAATTGCAACAAGTCTGTGAGCAAAAGGTATCAAAAGCCAGGAAAGGTTTAGCTGGTCTCAATTCACTTGCAATTGGAGAGCGAAAGGCGAATCTTCGCCAGACGAATAGCATCGTTCAAGATATCGTAGCTTTTGAGCCAATGATACAGTCAGTTACGACTAAAGCAGAAGATCTTCAGCAAGCTACACCAGCCACAGAAATTTCAATCAAGTACGAAACTCTTAGCAAACAAGCTCAAGAGCTCTATGCTAAACAGAAAGAAACAGTGGAACAACATCAAGCTTTTATTGACAGTGGTAATGAATTCATTCAGTGGATTCGAGTGGCTAAGGAAAGACTTGGAAAGTGTTCTGAACCAACTGGAGACAAAGAATCTCTGGCTAGTAAAATTACGCAGCTGAAAGTTCTTCAGAACGAATTGCCTGAGGGGCAGAAGAAATTAGAAAGGGCTCTTGAACAAGGAAATCTTGCTTGCCAGATTGCTGATGCTGATGATAAGGAAATTATAGAAGAAGAAGTTGCTCTTCTTCAAGAGGAATATGACAATTATATGTAAGTTGACTTAGTTATTGGTATGGTTAAAGTTATTAGATTAGTGGATTTAGTTGCTAATGTATTTAAAAATGTTTTTTGATTCAGAGACTCATTGAACAACACGAAGAGCTTGTTGGAAATAGGTATAGTGAAATGGACAGAGTACGAAGATCAGTATTCCGAAGCAGCGGAGTGGTTGACACAAACCGAAAAACTCGTCCAATCGTTCAACAAACTTCAGGACAGTCTTGAAGAGAAGAAGAATGTTCTGGAACAGTTCCAGGTTCATCTTCAAACTCTATTTGATTGGCAGAGGGAGCTGGATCGACTGAATATGAAAGCCCAAGCTCTTCTGGAAACCTGTGCAGATACAAGAATATCCAATGCAATTACACAATTAACTACAAAGTACAATGCTCTTTTTATCTCTCGCTAAGGAAATTATGCGAAGGTTGGAGTTGCACTATCAGGTAAGTTTAGCAACTACTTTCTTCAGAGGTCTTTTTTTGTATGTAAATTAACCAATAACCATCCATTCTTCTTAGGAACATCAACAACACAATACTTTGTATCAAGAATGCCAGGACTGGATCGAAAGAACTCGCGATAAGCTTGCTGAGTGCAAAGATATCCCAAATACTCTCACAGAGGTCAACAACAAATTACAGACTTGCAAGGCTATTCGGCAAACTCTCGAGCAGGGACAGAACAAACTTCGCTATGCACTTGAGCTGAAAGAAAAAGTCATCATGAATACAGAACAAAATGGAGCTGCAAAAATTCAGGAAAACACTGAGAATCTGAAAGCTGATTTCGACAAGTTGTTGTGTGACGTTGAAGTAGTTAGACAAAAACTGGCTGCGAGAGCAAGTGTCTTGGAAGAACTAAACAAAATGCATCGTTTGATAACAGACTGGATTGAGGAAGTTGAAAGCAAAGTCCAGTTGGATGAAGTCTACAGAAATGATCTTAGTGAGAAGAGAGCTTTGATCGAGAAATATAAAACTGTTCAGAGGGATGTACAAGGACACAGTGAAACTATCGATAAATTGAAATCAAAATTGGCTGAAAATTCAAGCATTCCTAGGGCTCCTTATGATGATACACTTGGGAAGTATGAAGAACTGCAGAAACTTGTTGCCCAGAAAATCAAGGTCAGTTGACATTTCGTGTTCTTAACATAATATCACGAAAACTCACTCTTCGCTTTTTAACGTTTTAAAATACTGTTTCAGAATCTTGAGATCCAAGTAAAGGAACATGAGAGCTACCAACAAGCTTACAACGAAGCAGCAGATTGGGTTCGAACCAGGAAGGTGGAATTACAGCAACATAGTATAACTCATGGTGAAAGAGACAAAGTAGTTGATCGAGAGAAAAAAGTGAAACAAATCATTCATTCATTACCTAAAGGCCAGACCCTGATTTCGAAAGTCATTGAACTTAGTCAATCAGTCGTTTCAACAACTGGACCTGATGGTCAGGAGTCAATCAATCAAGATATGAATCAACTCCAAGCAGATTGGAATAGTTTGCAGTCCCAATGTCATGAATCGCAAAACACTCTTTCCAACTGTATTATTTCCTGGTCTCAGTTCACAAGTGCTTTAGATGGCATGAAGCAGTGGATTGATCAATTCCAGAAGAAGATTAGTGAAGAACAGGTGAAGGAAAACAAGACTCCAGAGGATTTGGCTAGGTGTAAAAAACTCGTAGAGGAAGCTATGAATCAGAAACCAGTTCTTGAAGACTTGAATGATAGATGTGAAAGTTTGATGGAGTTGAGTGCTTGCAGTTGGGCGAGGGACAATACTGTTCAGCTTCAGTCTGCATATTCTTGTCTTCTAACAGATGCTCAGGGATTAGTATCTAAAGTTGAAAAGAATCTTTCGGATCATACAGAGTTCTTGAAGGCTAAAAAGGAATTGGAAGAGTGGCTGCAAACTGCTCATGGATCGGTTCAAGATTGTGTTGGAGTTGGAGACATTTCTTGGGCTAAGGACAAACTGGAAACTATTAGGGTAAGTTAGACTGAGTGTTTCAATTTAATATAAATAATTTTTCCTCATCTTGCATCCTCAGTATTAAAGTCTTTTAGAATTTCATTATATAAAAAGTGGATACCAATTTTTGGTTGCAGTTGGTATCTACTAGAATCACTGAAGGTCAACATTTGCTATTAACTTTGCAAAATGCTTTTGCAAAAGCAATCAACACTGCCTTGCCAGAACAACAAGATCAGCTCAGAAACGACATGGCAGCTTTAAGATCGAGTTGGGAGCAACTGAGTATTGATCTCAACACTGTTCAGGCTCAGATAAAGTCAGTTTTGAGCCGATGGGATGATTATTCAGATTTTTATAATAGATTCGAGCAGTGGCTATCAGAAACTGAAGAAACTCTAAATCTTCTGCCAGATACTAAGGGTGAATTTGGCGAAATGAAAACTTTGCTCGAAAAATGCAAACACTTGACTGAAGAAGTGAAGAGCAAAAGGTCCGACCTTGACCATCTGCTTACAGAAGCTCTTGAACTTTCCAAATGGTCAAAGGATGAAACTACCCGGATGCAAACAAGCCTACTTGAATCTCGATGGGAAGCTCTTGGACAACGAGTTGAAGGGCAGAAGAAATTAGTTGAAGAAGAGGTTCAAGAATACAACACTTACCATTCTGCTCTTCAAGAAACTGAGAAGTGGCTGTTGCAAATCTCCTTCCAGCTGATGTCCCACAATTCTTTGTACATCACTAATAAAGAGCAGACAATCGAGCAAATTAAACAGCATGAAAATCTGTTGAATGAGATTCAAAAGTACGAATCAGTGTTGGATGATCTCAAGGCCAAAGGTCATGGACAGATTGACCGATACGAATCTGTTAAGCCTTCCATCAGACTCGCTATTGATACTCAACTTCAAAACGTTCGTGAGAGTTACAATTCCCTTCTGAATACTGCTCTGCAGATTAAAAACAGATTAGCTGAATCCCTTGCCAAGTTCCAGGAGTATGAGAATACCTTGGAGAGTATTATGAAGAACTTGGATGCATATGAGCCAGAAGTTGCGCAGGAACTTCAGGCACCTCTTGATACTTTGGAATCAGCTGAGGAAAATTTGGAAAGGGCTAGAATTCTTCATAACAAACTTCAAGCTGAGAAAGGAAGACTTGCAGTGGCTGTAGAAGCTTGTGAAGCTGCAGCTGCCTGTGTTTCCAGACCTGGAAGTCCTCTTGATGCACCTCCAGTTCAAATTCCGGCAAAGGAAATCGAGGTTCGAAGTCGTCTTGAAGATCTTATCGATCAGGTATTTATGACTTTTCCTTCCACTGTGATAGAGTTGTTAGAGCTGTATTTAACTAATTCAATTTTTAACGCTTTGAAGTAGTGGCTAGTTTGTGAAGAATCTGTAAAGAAACTTCTATGCAGGAAAGTTAGTTTAGCTTACACCTCTGTATATTTTTATAAATTATTCATAATTATCAATTAGAAAT
This sequence comes from Melikaiella ostensackeni, assembly GCA_032362435.1. Taxonomy (NCBI): domain Eukaryota; kingdom Metazoa; phylum Arthropoda; class Insecta; order Hymenoptera; family Cynipidae; genus Melikaiella; species Melikaiella ostensackeni. The sequence continues at coordinate 11,601,091 of JAUMHM010000085.1, read as the reverse complement.
GGCCTGTACAGTTGAATTCACATGAACTTACTTGAATCAAAAGAAGTCTCGGCAGAAAGAACGTTGGGTCAACACAAGTTTTGTATCCATGGAGTTCTCTAAAGTTATACTTTTTATAAAATTGTTTTTCTATTGCGCAGAAGCGTGCAATCACCAAACTGTCAACAAAATGTGAAAATTGAATTTGTGAATAAATGGCAAAATAGTCGTAGTTATTTACTCTGTATCAACCTCAACTTTAAAAATAAACGTTTCTAAATCCAAATTAATATTAGAACTTTTGAACAGGGGTAGAAAATGAAAATTGAATTCATCAGAATGGTAAACAGAAAAAAATGAAAGGGCTAGATAGGCTGGAAAAGCTGTGTTAATAACAGTAAAACAGAAGTGATACGAACAGAAGTTCGTAGTAGTAAAGCGTCCAGAGCTGGTAATACGAAACATATTATTTTTGAAAGGAAGGATAGTTATTTTCAAAATTTTCCGAATTCAGTTTTCAAATTTTTTTCCACACTAAAGCAAATAACATTTTTTGTTTTCATTCCTGTTCGAAATTTCTGAATTTAGATTTGGAAAAATACATTTTCGAGGTTGAGATTGATGTGAAGTGAATAAACTCGACTATTTTGACATTTCTTTCCAAATTCAATTTTCAAATTTTCATTAACACTGTAGCGACTACAGCGCTTCCACGACATAGAAAAACAATCAAAAAATGATAGTAACTTTATAGAATTCCATGGACAGAAACCTTGTGTTGATCCAAAGTTTTTTCTGCCAATGTTTCAAATAGCAATTCACTAGGATTTAATTAAAAAGAACTAAATTTTATTTTTAAATCAGTGATTTAAGTCAGCTTTTCTTTTTTTTCGAATTATATACTGTCAATGCCAAAATGATGATATAAGTTAATGTGGTTAGGTATATACCATGAAGTAAAAAAAAATATCTCAAAATTGTAGTTAAAATCGATCTGAGACGATATGTATTTTGCAGTTTCGTTTTGTGTTTAATATCTGAACCCTAAAACTATTTATGAAAATTCTTTGAGGTGGAAAATATTCATAACTATAGCATGGAAACTTGTGAATTGATACCTTATGCAAACGTATTATAACCCATAGTTGAATGCACGCTTTTTTTATTTTGTTCATTATTATTTGGCTCACCTTTGCGCAGAAGGATAACGAAGATTCGGCTCACAGGCTGAAAGCACTGATAGAAAATATAGAGCGCAGTGGCTTCTTAGCGAAACTTAACCACTTGTGTTGTGAGGTTTGCATTGTTCTTTTATGTTCATCAGCTTTAATTAACAAAAATTTTATTAATGAAAGACTTTTTTTAATTCCTCAAGATGCAAACACACTTGTCAAACGTAACAAAGTCAGTGAGCGAATTGGAAGAACAAACTCGCCAGAAGAACGCACTTCGATCCTGGATAAATCAGCAACGCGCCATATGTGCAGAATGGAAATCAAGACCAGCAAAATTGAGAGCTGAAGCTGCCCAGGCGGAACTTCAAGCTATGAACGATTTGCTTTCTAACGTTGGAGAAAGAAGATCAAGAGCTTTAACTGAAATGTCACTTATTCCAGATCAAGACGACGACATTGGAGAAAGCTTGAATAAATTGGAAACTGAATTAATTGATGCGATAGCTGGAAAGCAGGCTTCTCAAGATTTGATTCAGAAATACAGAAATCAGGTTCAAGATATCCACATCTGGTTTGATAACCTTTCGAACAAGGTGGATATTATCGAAAAGGGATCTGGTCTTACGATTGGACAGAAAATTTCCTCTGTGAAAGAAATCACTTCTGAATTTGAAAGCCAAGGGCCGGAGAGATTGGACCAAGTGAAGAAGCTGGGAGATCAAGTGATAGATTCAGTTAGCAACCTCGATTCTCAACAGATTGAAGAACAGATCAAATCAGTCGAAAGAAGACATGCTGATATTGGTAAGAAACTGCAAAGGAAGACTCAAGTCCTGGAGATGACAGCTCAAGGTATTGAAGCCACGAGGAAGGAGATCGAGGAAAATAGGGACTGGATCAGTCAGAAGAAACAGTTTGCTAGGATTTCAGAGTCTCTTGGTTTCGAGACCAAGTTAGCTGAGGAAAAACTTCTCGCCCTAAAGGTAAATATGATAGAGGAAGATTTTATTAGGATTTATTAATATTCATTAGTATTTATACTGAATGTTCGAGCATGATCACTTACATGCTTGAACTACTGAGGGAGGTGTCACGTCCAGTGACATTAATTCCTCATATTTTAAAATGTTTTAGGCAACTTTGAAAGAAACAGAAGGGAAACAGGTGATAATCAACGCCCTAGAAAAACGAGTAGGAAACATGCAAAATGAACTAGAATCTAGTGAGCAGCAACAATTGGAAGCTGATAATCGAGCATTACGTGGCGAACAAGTAGAGCTTTGTTCAATTCTGAGGGAGGAAATTTCAGCAGCAACTGCAGCTGCTGAAGCTAGAAGAAAATTGGAAGGTGACCTTGAGAAGGCTCATGCTTGGATAAAATCGAAAAGCAACGATTTGAAGAAGCTGAGCAGTTATTTGCCCCTGAAAGCTGGGAAAGTTGAACAAGATATAGCCCAGCATAATGGTTTGGAGGCTGATATAAGGGCTTTCAGTGAGAGGGACTTGAATAACATTCTGAAACAGGGTAATAATCTTCTTAAAGAATGCAATGAAGAAGATCATACCCGTCTTCAAAGTTTGCTAAATGACCTGAGTGAGCAGTACGAAAAATTGCAGAAAGAAGCTAAAGAGAAGCAAGCTGCACTAACTGATCTTCTTCACGGTCGTAAGGCCTTCGAAAATGAGATCGATAAGTGTGAACGATGGATAAAGGAAGCTGAGGTGGCTACTTCTTCTGAAATAAGAAGCTCGAGTGTTGATGTCCTTCGAGAACAACTTGCCAAGGTAGGATTTGTTACTGACTGATTTCATCCTTTAATACATATTATGGTAAATTTCAAACATCCTTTCTTTATTTCAGTATGATCGTTTGAAGAAGGAAGCTAAAGAGTATGCAGATGATATAGGGAAGATAACTCAGCAGGGTAAATCGATCCTTCCAACAGTAAGTGATGTTGATAAACTGGAACTAAGTGAGCAGTTGAAGAATATGAAAGAAGCTCATGGCAGAGTAGCTAATGTGATCAACGAACGAGCAGCAGCTTTGCAAAAAAGCATTGATGAAGCTGAAGAAGCAGCTGCTCGAGTTGCAGAAGCTGTGCAGTTCATGACTGATATTCAACGAGAAATCCAAGAATTGAACAAACCAATAGGATCAAGAGTTGAGGACGTTGAGGGCATGCTCGTTGCCTATGAGAAAATTCTTGGTGACCTAAAAGACAACAAAGCCAAGCTCTCTGATCTTCAAAACGTGAATGTTGGCAACCTTCATGGAGTCATTACTCAGCAGAATGATCTGATAAGTGCCTTGGAGGCTCAGATTGCGAAGCTAAGGCAACTTCTTCTTCTCAGGCAACAATTTATTGCCTTGATCAATGAGATGTTGACCTTTATTGCCAAGTATACGGAAATAGTTCGAGATATCGAGAAAGGTGGACAGACGACTGAAGAGAAGATCAAGAAGTATGATGATGTGATTCTCAAAATTCAAGAATGCGAAGCCACTCTTGCAAGTGCAAATGATAAGGGCCAACAAATTGCTGCTGAAGGTTCAGCTGTTGATAAGAATAATATTACTGATCAACTTCAGTCGCTGAAACAACAGTTGCAGACTCTGAGACGAGCTGTTGAGTCACAAAGAGAACAACATGAACTGGCTGCTGCAGAACATAGACGTCTTGCTAATGAGTTGGCTGATATCCTAGACTGGCTTGAAGGAAAAGAAAAGGAAGTTAAGACACGTCCTCTTTTGGAAAGGGATTCTGAGAATGTAGAGGATGAGCTGAAGAAGCACCAGGAGCTTTGTGATGAAGTGAATGAATACCTTGATAGGATCAGGAATCTGAAGGAGTCTGTGAGACATGAAGATGGTATGCCTGGTTCTTTGAAGGAAATGCTTAGTGAAGCTGTGTCTTTGTTGAGTTCAATGCCTAGAGAACTAGAGGAAAGAGGTAAATATTTGGAAAGCAATTTGCAGATGAGACTTGACTATGCTGCCTTGGCTGAGAAACTTCACAATTGGGTGAAGGAAGCTGAGATTAGACTGCAGAGTAATAAGGAGGGACTTGACTTTGAAAATATTTTATGTGATTTGGAAGAGCATAAGGTAGGTTATTGGGATCGCGATTTATTGTTAGTTTGATATTCGTCTTCAAACAATTATATTTCATTTAAATATTTGTTTGCAGATTTTCTTCAGTAGTGAAACTTCAATGAGGGAACTGGTCTCCCAGCAGATTCAGCAAGCTGCTGATAAAATTTGGCCCTCTTTAAATACATCAGAGCAGGAAGAGTTGAGTGCTGAACAACAGCAACATACTCAGCTTTTGAAGAATACTTTGAACACTGCTAAGTCTCAAAAAGCTCGACTTGAACAAGGGGCTGAAACTTGGAAAGACTATACTCAAACTTTGGAACGAGTGAAGGCTGTCATTTCAAGAACTAGATTCACTGATGAACCAGTTACAACTCTCGCTGGTCTTCAGTTTAATATCCAGAAGATTACTCATGCACTCAATGATGTTCAAGTACGTATTACTTAATTCAATTTCATAAAGGAAGTTTTGAAATCATAGATCTAAAAAAGTTTGCATAGGACTAGAGTAAAGTTCGTAAAATGGTGAAGTAATAGACGGATGTGGAATTGATAAGCTTTATTTCTGACGCTGCCTTCTGACAATGTGACATATTGGCACCGTTTAAATTTTCAACTTCATTTCAGAATCAACAGTTCGAGTTGGACCTCTTGAACGAAAGAGGTAAGGAAATCCTTCGACAAGCGGATGCGGCAAATCAGACGACCATCGAAGCTCAAGTAGCGGAAATCGGTTCTGAATGGCGTGAACTAGTTTCCGGTTTGGAAGGACGTCGTGATGCTTTGGAGGCACTTTCAAAACATTGGGAAGAATTTGAAGCTCGCTGGACCAATGTGGAGGCTCGACTGAATGGAATCGAGGAACGAAGCAAACTTGTTGATACAGTTGTTAGGTCCAAGCAACATATTTTGGACACTATCAAAGTTTTGGATGTGAGTTTTCTCTTTTTTTGACGTGCAAACGTCTTAGAACTAGATATGGAGAGTAGTTATGCCTGAGCCAGAGAGTTTAGGTGCTTCAAACGACTCGGCGGTTTTTATCTAACAAATTACGTCTACACGGAGGAATTGTTTGATATCATATTTTTATACTACATACTCTAAAGGCACATACAATTTCTCATACAGCGAGCTTTTTCCGGAAAATGTTGTGGTTTTTTTACTTGAAAATGAAGTATTTTTTGCGCCTGAAAGCGGCAGCGGGGGATAAACTCTGGGTGGGTGCAGAAAAAGTGTAACGCATTGAGTTCTTTAGTCTTTACACCAGACGCTAAGGCGCAGGCTTAAACTGCATAAATGGAGACACTGTGTGCGATGAAAGGGAAAGAAACCGGGCGCTTGCTTCTCTCCACTTCTTTCTCCCTCTCATCGCTCCAACTCAGCTATGCTTCTCCTAATGTATATTCACATTTCTTCTCTTATTGCTCCAGCTGCGCTTCGTGCGTCATGATGAAATAATATTTGAAATCTTTTGAAATCGCAAAAGATTTCGTGCTGTCTTTGTAAAATCTTTGGAATCTTTCTGAAATCTTTGAGATTTTTGGAATTCTTTGATTCATGTAAGATTTTAGTTTAAGTTAACGTTTGTTTGAAATGTTTGAAGTATTTTGCAATCTTTCGGAGTCTTTCTGAAATCTTTCAAATGTTTGTGAAATATTTTGAAATCTTTTTAAGATTTCACAAACATTTATTTATTCTTTGATTCATGTAGGATTTTAGTTTAAGTTAACGTTTATCGAAGATGTTTGCACATAAATTTGTCTTGGGTTGTAATTTAGGACGCATGTATAATTTTTTTTTTAAATAAACTTTTAAAATAAATCATAAATTATTATTGTTGCAAGAAAATTGTAATGCGGAACTATAACATTTATTATTTATTCAATCAGGAGCTGACTTCTGATGCTGAAAAATTGAGACCTGCTGTGGATGAAATAAATGCGTTAGCCGGACCTGTTCTTGCTTATTTGGCCGCGTTCACAGAAGCACCAGCTCGAGCTCTTGAAGAACGTATTGGCACACTGCAAAAGGCTGTCGCAACGTAAGTTTGGAAAAAAATATTATATTATTTAAAACTAGCAATAAGTAGTATTACGACTTTGAATTAAATTCATAAAAATAATTTTTATAAATTAATAAAAAACAACATTAAAATTTCAACAAAAAAAAGAAAACAAAAGAAGTGCATAATAAAATAATAAGAAAGACTTAGGGAAATTTTGTACTCAAAAAAGATATTCTGAAGATATGTTTCACACTGGAGAAAAAAATTCAAAGATCTATTTTTACATATTCAAACATGCTGTGTTGTACAAAAGTGAATTATTGTCAAATAAATCAAAGCTTATTAAACTTAATATCTAGGCATTCAAAATTAGACAGTATTTCAAAAAAAAATTTAAATTTTACAATTTAAAAGTAATAGCGATCAAAATTAGATAAGTTTAACTTGAAAATTAAACAATCACTAAATGAAAATTGTTTAAATTGCACACTTTTGAAATTGATGTCATAAAAATTGGACAATTTCTACTTTGAGAGTTTAAAAAGATTAAAAAGTTTTAGCATTAATTAAGCATTTGAAAAATTAAAATATAAAGAATTTAAACTCAAAGCCTTCAAAATTGAACAATTGAATGTTAAAAAAAAACATTTACAATTCTACAATTTAAAAAAGTAACACTCAGAAAAATGTTTCTGAGTGTGATCGGATGTATCTTAATTGTTTTCAATTGAAAAGCATTTAAGATAGTACACTTCTAAATTTGTTTGATGTAGAAGCCATACAAAATGTTAAATCTGCAACGTTTTTGTCGAAAAAGTTTTCTCTGCCAATGAGTTTTAGTTTTCCGATACTGTCGTAACTTATAAACGGAAATTATATAGTATTTCTAACAGTGTAAAAATTGGTGCGATATCAAAAGTAATTTTTTCTAAAAATAATGTTTTTTAACGAAAAATTGTTAATTACAAAGAAGTTGTATTTCATTCATATATATTAGGGTGGTCCTTATTCTGTAGACTAAATTTTTTTTCAAAAATCTTACGCTTCATGTAGATGATTTCGTATGGTTACACGAGAAAAAGTTGCCCATCAAGTTTGAGCTGAATCGGATAATAACTTTGTTAATTCGAATCAAAATCTAACGCCCAGCAAGGTAGTGGCAGCTATTGGCACACTGAAAAAAATGATCAGGTACAAAATTGATAATTTTGAAAAAATTCAAAATGG
>JAUMHM010000085.1:11553841-11572068 GCA_032362435.1 Melikaiella ostensackeni | reverse complement strand
CAAGGTGTTGGTTGGTATCTTCATTTTAACATTTCCGTTTTGCCTTACTGTTCTTACCTCTTACACCTAGTTCTTAAGAACGTTTCATTTGTGACACTACTGTTCGAGGGAGGTTACTTGATTATGCTTGTTTGTGTTGATATTGTAGATCTTGATATTTTACATCTCAATAATGTTTCATCATTTCGTGATTATAATTGTTGCCTTCTTCACAAACGCGTTATTCACAGGGACACAAACGTATAGTATTTTCTGATCACAAAACATCCGGGTTACTCTGCACGCACACAACCACCACAAGCTTAAAAGTAACTTTAAAGGTGATGGTAATTACCTCGAAGAGTGTAAAATGATTCTCCACAAACGCTGCAGTAATCAAGTGAACTCCAGTGGCTACACTTTTCGGACAGGGTGATAAAACCGTAAAATTCGCAATGGCGCTGATGCAACATGAAGAAGTTTTGCCTTACACATGCTATAATGATTTTTCTTTAATTTTTCGTTTTGTCGATTAGAATTTTATTTATGACTTCTGTTTGCTGCATTCCCTCCCTCCACACCGACCTACCCTGTTTTGTCATATTTGCTCGTTATCGCGTTTGTCATTCTGGTCATCCTTTGTCATCCTTTTGGCCCACGGAACACGTCATGGGATCTCTTTTTTCTCACACCATTCTATAATTTTTCTATCATTGTGGCGGGTCCTTTCACCTCATCTCTCTCTATCTCTCTTTCTCTCGACGTGATCCACTATTATCTCGCGAAACTCCATCAACGACTGAATTCAATTTCTACAACAACTATTATAACAGATTTACCGCGAGAAAATAAAGTCCCTACAGAGTAAAATTCAGTCCCGGACGGAACGTTCGAAACTCTTGGTTCAACGGGGAACCCCTGATATCGAGCCGTTAGAGCCGTAGCGTTAAGCATTTTCGACTTTTGATCAACCGAATTTATCGAAAGTCGAAAATTCTTTGATTAAATCTACTCTTCACCGCGAAGTGGTTGGAAGTTTAAGCTGTCGATAGCCAAATATTCCATCAGTGGACGGAGACCTGTCGAAGATCGTCGATCGGGTTCGCGTTTCGTTTAAAGTCTTACTTTTACACTTGTACCATTCTATATGTATGAGATCACATATCTTGATCTGTAAAATCGCGTCTTTTGTTACTATTAATGTCTGTGTTCGAGCGCTTGTGTTATTAATAGGAAAAGTTTATCGCGTTATCACCTTAATGAGATCATATACGAATGTTAAAAATCTGTACCGAGATAGGCGTATAACTTTATGATAAATAAAAAGCATTATAAAAGATTAGTTAGAACAATTTTAAATTTTCTAATTGTAAAGTTCGAGTACCTATTATCTGATGAGTTGAGAAATTTAGTAAAGTAAAGAAATTGAATAAGCCACAATTTTCGAAATCCAATTGACATATCCTTGTGTTCTTTGGCTGCTCAATTTGTGAGCAGACCTTGCAGACACGGATGGACAGTTGGAGGCAGCGCACGAGAACACTGGTGGATAAGATTCATGCAGTGGATCCACACTATGTCCCACCCACTGAGACGGTTGTCAGAGCCCCTGGTCTTGTGTCGTACGCAGACATCGCTGCGGGAAGATCACGTTCGAACTCGCGATGCAATAGTCCCTTCAGGAACCCACGCGATGAACCTCCTCCTTCATCCCCCTTGATCACTCAGGCCCTTCGACTGACTGCAAACAAAGCAGAGGCTTATCCGAAGGCAAAGAGTGAATCTCAAATTCCCACTGAAGGACTTGCAACTGAAGAAAGAGACAAGACCCCTGTCAGAGCTCCAAGAGTCAAATCTGGAAAGGTGGACTCGTCTGGACACAGGAATTCTCGAAATATTGATCAAGATAGACGAGGTCGTTCGCCAACAAGAAAACCACCTTCTAAACCAAAGAAACGAGAAACGAAAACTGAAACTCCTGTTCAAATCAAGATCAGCCAAACCGAAGACTTTGCATCTGAACCTCTTGAAGAGGAAAAAACAAAAGGTAGTTTGTTACCTCAAGAACATGCAAGAGGTAGATCATCAAGTCCCATGTGGATTCCGGGATCCACATCCTATGCTGATATTCTTCGAGGACGAATGCAGGCGAATTTATCTAGAGCTCCCTCTGAGTCGAAAGAAATGGTGGAGTTAGGTCGAGTTACTGAGGCTCCTAAAGAATCTAGTCAAGCAAAATCTAGTCAAGAGTCTCATGGACCAGTAGCTTCTGAAGTAGTGAAAGCCACTAAAGATGATGTTCCTGATTCCGTAGTAGGAGTGGCTGATCAAGTATCTTATCAAAATATTTGCCAAATGAGAGAGTCTAGTAATGTGGAAGAGAGGACGAGTTGCCAGAAAGAATCAAGGGATTGGTCGAATGAGGCTCAGACTTCTGATTGGGCAGGTGAACCTTATGAGACTCCTACAGCTCCCCAAACTGAAATTTATGATTACATGCACCCAACACCTGAATTGGTGGGATACATTAGTTCTCAGTTGGGAGCTTATCCAGTTGCTTCTTACGTTTATGCACCAGCTCATCAGCAAGTGCAAGGCTTGGAACCTATGATTCTGGGATCTTTTGAAGGTCCTTCTGGTTATTCTGGAGATCCCTATGTTGCTCAGGCTAATTATTTGCCAAGTGGTGAATTGTACTCATCAGCTCAAGGCCCTATGGCTCAACAGTGTCTAAATCAGATGAATGAATTGATGCAACAACCTAACTTGATGCAAACATCTGAATTGATGCCCCAACCTGAACTCATGCCACAACCTGAACTTATGCAGCAACATGTCTTTTTGTCACAACCAGTTGCTACTATTCAAGTATTACCTCAACTCATTACTGAGGAACCTGAGTCAGTTCTTTCAGTCGTAGAGGCTCATGTTTTTGAGAAACAAGAGAATCTAGTTGCTTTAGAAAAGAAAGAGTTGCAGAGGGAAGTAACTGAATCGATTCAAAAGCAAAAACTGGTAGAGAAGCAGGATGTAAGTGAAAATATGGAATCTCGAGGACCATCGATTTCGTATGCCAAAATGTTATCACAGGGTTTAAGTACCCGAGTGACTCCACCACCTTCTGTAAGACCTAGTGCTACAACGTCGAAAGAGGGTTCAAGGTCACGAGAAATGACTCCTCAAGATTCTAAAGTATTTCCAAAGACAACTGATTCAGAAAGTTCTAGTGTTACTCAACATAAAAAGGAAAATGAATGGGACACTATGAAGAAACGAGATGTGAGGAAGAAAACTCAAGAAGAGAAACCCAAACAGGAGATGGAGAAAAAGTTTAAAAAAGATGAAAAGACTTCAAAATTGATGCCAGAAAATCCTACTGCTCAGAAGAGTCAAAAGGGACAGGATGGTAAAAGGAAAGATGAGAAAGTAAAAAAAGTAGATGAAAGGAAAGAAGATCAAGACGAAGATAAAGATTTAAAGAAAGAAGCTAAAGCTGATAGAAAGAAAGATGAAAAGGAAGAAAGAAAGATAGAGGAAAAAGCAGTGGAAACAAAAACAAAAAGGAATAAAAAGGAAAAAGTAGTGGAAACAAAAGATGTAAGAAAGGAAGTACCAGTAGAGAAAGATAAAGAGATTGTTGAGGATTCGAAGCATGAAAAATCAGAGAAGAAACCTAAGCAGAAAAAAAAGAAGGTGGAAAAATCTAATGAAGATGAAATAGAGAAAGCTTTGAAAGAAATCGAGAACATGGATAAGCAAAAGGGTAAGCCGAAAAAAGAACAGTTAAAAGCCAAAAGAGATCAAGCTGAAAAGGTAGATAATCAGAAGTGTGATCAACTTGATGAAAAGTTGGTGAAATCTAAAGAGAAAAGTGATAAACGTCTTACAGTAAAAGAAACGGTTGACAATCAGGAATCTCAAGCTGAAGCCGATTCTACTGAGCCAGTAAAACAAGAAAATAAGAAAATTAAAGGCGAAAAATCAGCAAAGTCCAAAGATAAATCAGGAAAAGAGATCACAACTCAAGAAGAAACGGTTACTACCCATGAATCTAAAGTTAAAATAGAATCAGCTGAGTTAATTAAACAGGAGAGGAAGAAGGTTATTGAGACTGATAAGAAATCTAATAAGGCCACAACTGGAGACAAAATATCAGCTCCAAAAAAAGAAACACCCATAGCTGCAAAACAGGATTCTAAAACAGATGTTAAAAAGAAAGATAAAGTAAAAGCAGATAACATTAAAGAAAAAGTAACTACTAGAGTTCCTTCTGAAGGATGTAAAATGAAAGTTGAAGCTGTTGAAAAAATAGAAACTGATGACAACTTACAGAAGTCTAAAGATCAAAGTATCACAGTTCTATCAGAAACAGGAACAACCAAAGTTATAAAAGAAGAAATCAAAATTGATACAGCAGAAACTGACAGTAAGAAACATACAAAAGTGATTGGAAAATCAAAAAAGTCTAAAGAGAAGGAGGAAGGAAAAGGTACAACAATAGCTTCTGAAAAACAAATAAGTATTAAAGAAGAGACTAAGACCGATAAAACTAAAGATGTGATATCCAGAATTTCAATTGATGATGAACTACTCGTCTCAGATAAATCTGTAAAGGAATCTGATGAATCAGAAAAGTCTAAAGAATCCAAACTCAAAGAAGAGGTTGCACCTTCTAGTGGTAAAATTATACAAGAAAGTGAAGACAAATCGATAAAAACTACAGAGTCTATGGTAGTAAAAGAAGTAAGAAAGCCAGATACCCAATTGAGCAAATCAGAAAGCAAGAAATCTCGCAAACATAAAAAATTTGCTAAAAATGAAGACAGCAAAGAATCAAAAGGATTAGAAGAGTCTAAAGTTCCCGCTGAAGAAAGAAAAACATCTAAAAAGTCACCAGGAGACACATCATCAAAACAAAATGGTGATGGAAAACAAATTCCCGGACCCGCTTTTGTTGATAAATTGGAAGACCAAGTTGTAGTTGCTGGAGCTAATGCAGATGAACCTGTTCTTCAAAAATCATTAGAAGGAGATTCAAAAGAAACAGTATCCTTCAAAATCGAATCAAGTGAATCACAATTGAAGGAATTGATCGCGAAGTCAGTTCAAAAGGAAGAAACAAAACCTACTGAAGACAATCGCAAGAAAGTTTCCAAGACTTATTCATGTGAGTTTGAGGAGCCAAAGGAATCTAAGGAGGAGGAAAACCCTGAAAAGGATCAATCATGTCAAATTGTGAAAGATGTTTCCACAAAGAAATCTGAAGAATTAACTGAAGTGAAGAATTTGTCTGGGAAAGCTTTGATAATCGAAAAAACGGTCACAACCATAACGACAACAACAACTGGGTCAGAGGAAGTGAAACCTCGTGCAGTAAAATCTATTAAGTCAATAGAAATTTTGGAGAACGTGCCTCTACCAAAAACCAAGTGTTCTAAGGGAAATGAAGTTATAAGCTTACGACCGGAAAATGTAGAGGCTAGTATTGTCACTACGTATGCTAGGATAGCGAGTGATTTTGTCAATGAAGGTAAGGTGAGTAAAACTGTAGATCAGGGTGCGAAGATAGGCGAGGTGAGTTCCGCAGATTTCGTTTTAGAAACTGGCGAGGAAGACTTGTTCGGTAGTGTGAAGGATAGAAGGAAGACTCATTCAGTTTCTGTCCCAGGATCTGATGAGAGCTTAGAAATGATTAAGAAGGAGAGAGAGACGGAAAGTAAAACTATTTCTGTTACCTCGGTGAATAACGTAACTCAAGAATTGATTGAAAAAACAAAGCAAGACATCATTACAGAAAAGGCAGATGCTAAAAGAGTAGGAAATAAATTGAAAATGAATCAAGAACCGAAAATAAAGATAACGGTAAAGGAAAAGATAAAGGAGCAACCTGAGAAGATTTCAGGCAAAGAAATGAATGTTCAGTATTATGAAGAATTAATTAAGCCTTATTGGCTAGAATATCATGCATATGCTCAAGCTGAAATTGACTTTCATAGGTATTATAAGGTGCAGAAGATTGTGGAAGATCCTCACCCTCCACCTTCCGAACCTAGATCATCGAGTATTGAGAGAATTGTTCAAGAGTCAAAGATGAAGACACCCCAAGTGGAATCTAGTAAATTAAAAGAAATACCAGATGCAGAAATGAGGATTTCGGTATTAGCAGTAGAAAGTCCCAGATACTCTCCAGCTGAAATTGATGCTGCTGAATTGGAATGGGAATTAAATAGGCGAAAAGAAAGGATACAGTCAGAAGAGGTAAGTGACATTTCGATCATTTCTGATCGCACAACTATCATAGAGAGGGACATCGATATTGAAGTGACAACTAAACAAAAGGAGAACAATGATTTAGAAAGTGCAAAAGGTAAGGTACAAGGGGTAGCTCAAGATAAGTCAGTGCATGAACGAGTAGATGGGACAACTGAAAAACTAATGGATAAATCAGTGGATAGAACATTGGATAAGCCAAAACCTGTTCACCTAGTATCTGACGATTCTTGGATGGACATTTTGGATGATGATTCATTAGCTATGGACGATGATAGTTTCGATGATGTTGAAGGTGAAGAACCTAAGCCAACTTTGAATAAAACAACATCAATTGTAAAGGAAGGTAGACGAGTTCAGAAAACTGAAATTATTGTGAAAGGTGAGTCAGAGAAAGAGGAAGAATGTAAGGATTTTGAGTCTGGTAAAAAGAAGTGGACTGGAGAAGAAGCAGGGTTTGAGAATAATGAAACTGTTGAGGGGAAAGAAGAACCCAAGGGCAAAGAAGCACATAAGGAAAAAGAAACACTTAAAGATTATGGAAACTCTAAGGAAAATACCACTAGTCACAAAGAAAAGGATTTACCCAAAGTAAAGGAAATTCCTGATCAAAGGGAAGTACTTAAGGAAAAAGAGACAGCTAAAGTGCAGGAAAGATCTTATGGAAAGGAGTTTCTTAAGAAAAAGGATACCACTACGCCAAAACAAAAGGAAACACCTAAAGAAACGAAGGGACCTAAGGAAAATACAACTACTAGTCACCAAGAAAAAGACTTGCTTAAGGAAAAAGAAACTCTTAAAGAAAGGGAGGCACCCAAGGAAAAGGGAACACCTAAAGAAAATGATGCGCTTAAAAAGGAGGATTTTGCTACTCATGAAGAAAAGGAAACATCTAAAGAAAAGGAGGCGTCTAAGCAAAAGAAAGGGCCTACAGAAATGGAGGCACCTACGGAAAAGGATAATATTACTTACAAAGGAAAGGAACAATTTAAAGTAAAGGAAACGTCTAAAGAAAACTACGCACCTAATGAAAATCAAGCACTTAAATTAAAAGAAACACCAAAAGAAGAGGAGAAATGTGAAGTTAAAGAATCATCTAAGGTAAAGGAAATGCCACGGGAAAAGCCCAAGGAAAAAGCAGCACATAAAGTAAAGGAAACATCCCAAGAGAAGGAAGGACCAAAAGTAGAAGAAGTATCTAAACAAAAAGATGCACCTGAAGTTAGAGAGACTTTAAAAGAAAAGGGAACCCTTGTAGAAAAGGAAGTGCTCAAAGAATTACCTAAAGAAAGAGATGTACTGCCAATAGAGGACATTGAGGAACCTATCGAAAAGGAAATAATTAGGGATAAGGAAGTACCTGAAAAGAAGGAATCATCTGAAAAGGAAGCCCTAAAAACAAGAATAGTACCTAAAACAATTACGCATAAAGGAAAAGAGCTTCAAGATGAAAAGAAAATTTTTGATGCGATAAAGTCGGTTGAGGAAAAGGACAGCATCAGTGAAAAGCAAACACCTCCAGTAAAGGAATCAACATCCTCAGAAAAAACAGTCTCTGTTCATTTAGTTGCAGATGATGCTTGGATGGATATATTAGATGATAATACATTGGTTATAGAAGATGATGGTTTTGACGACTCTGAAAGCAAACCATTGAAACAATCAGAAGAAACGAAGCCAGAAAAAGAAGTTGATGAAATAAAATCACTAACATCAAAGGACAAAAAGAAGGGCAAGGACCAACAGAAGAAGTGTAAGGTAGAAGCATCTAAAGATGAAAAGGCAGTTCCACCAGTAAGTAAAACAGAGGATCAATTTAAACAATCGAAAGAGAAATCTAAAAAAATCGACGAAGAATTGGTCATTGCTGATAAAGTAGCTCCAAAAACTGCTGAGGATTCTCCTCAAAAAGTTCCAAAGGAACAACATATCCCAACAGTGCAAGTGAAAAAAGATTCAGTGAAAAAATCCAAGAAAGATAAATCCAGCAAGCAAAAGGACGAAAGTGAAAGCACTAAATCAGTATTGCAAGCTTCAGAGAAATCTCTAACAGACATGACAGATTCTAGCGAACAAGAGTCTGATGTAAAAAGTCCTGAAGTTCTAGTTGGAGAGAAACGACCACTTGGATCAAAGTCAGAAATTACAAAATCAACTCCTGTCTCAAGTAATAAAGAAAATGTTGAAAAGGATAGAAAGGATAAAAAAGGAAAAGGAACGAAGCAGGCTTCAAAACCTGAAATTATAGACTTAGGAAAGTCAGTCGAAGCAGTTCAAAAAACTGATAATGTTATTCCTGCAAAAGAAGAAAAACCCTTTGTTAGTCAGTTGAATCCAAATGCTAAATCGTGGGCATCAGTTGTTGGAATTAATGATTCCAATGAGGTGCAGGGATCTGAGAAAGCTACATCTATTGCAACATCATTTGTAACTCCAGTTGCAACTTCAGATGTAACTTTGGATGTAACTGTAGCTGATCAAAAAGATTCTGAAAAAGAAGTGGAGCCTATTCCAGTCAAGCAGGAACCAGAAAGACAACAGTCACAGAAAAAGAAGAAGAAAAAGACAGTTGATTCATCGTTAAAACAGAAACAGACCATTGATAAACCAATCTCCGAACAATCCTCAAAAATTGATACTTCCGTCTCTCACGAGACAATTCCTAAAGATTGGAATAAATCCTATGCTAAAGTTGCGGCAAAGTCTGCAACATCCTCACCGCAGCCTGATCAAGAGGAAAGAGAAATTCTGGAACCAAAAGCAATAATAGCTGATTTTAAAGAATCTCAAGGAGAAGTAACGAACGTTTCTATCCTTCCTAGTATCGATCTAGAGGCAGATGTTTCATCTAAAGTGCAAAAAGATGCAGATCAGACTGTAAAAGAAGATAAAAATGAACCAAAAGTTTTTAAGAAACCACCAATTGTTGATAAATCATCAATTGCTAAAAATATTCCTTCTATTAGAATCGTAGATAATAAAACTATTTGGGCTGACGAAGTTGAGGCAGAAGTTCCGAATACAAGTGAACTATCAACGGCAATTACTGAAAAAAAGGTAGAAAATGTGCTAAACTTAGATAACAGTTCATGGGCTGCTATTGCTGCCAAAAAAGCTAAGGATGCACAAGATGCAATTGAAAAAACTGAAGTTCCTATTTCCACTCCTGTTCAACGTCCATTACCTCAAATACAAATACACGTACAAGAGGCTCCTGAAGTAGAACCTATAGAAAACCTTGTCCAAGTAGATGATCAAGGCTTTATGGAATTTGTGAACAGGAAAGAATTACGTTGTCGTCGATCAAGATCTCGTTCTAGGAATAAGTCACAAACACGAGAGAATTCTGCAGCCCATAGTTCTGATCGTCCAGAAGATGTCGAAAAAAATTTGAGGAAAAAAGAACAATTACTGAAGCCTTCAAAAAAGACTGATGAAGTAGGGTCCAAGTCCAGAAAAGGTAAATCAAAGAAGGGTAAAGGAGGAGAGAAGGGGAAAGATGAAATTGAAGAGGAGAAAAAATCTGATGTAGAGAAGAAAGAATCTAAAGGAGAGAAAGAAGATCCCGAAGCACAGAAACAGATAGACTCAGTTTCTGTGGAGATAGTTCAAAAATCAGCTAAAGAAGTAGATACAGATAAATCTGATGAAAGTAAGAAATCAAAAACGAAATCTAAAAGTAAGAAGGGAAAGGCTGAACCAAAAACTCCAACACCGCAAGAAAAAGACGTAGTTCAAGATTTGAAGAAAGAAAAAGAAATTCAGGATAAAGTAACTCCCATGGAAGAAACAAAAGATCAACGAACTGATGATAAGACAGAGGTCCCAACAGAAGATGCTAAACGTATTCATAAAAGTAAAACTGTCACAGAAGACTTGAATAAAACGAAACAAGTCGAGGAGTCAACAGAAAATAGTGAAGTCGAGAAGAAAAAAAAGAAAAAACGAGAAAAATCAGCTGAACAAAAAGCGGATGTCGAATCGGTTATTAAAATTTTGAAAACAGAAGAGAAGAGTGATTCAAAGAAGTTTGAAAAGAATGATCCTAAAACAGTCCTGGATGGTCAGAAACCTAAAATTAAAGAAGCAGAAAGCAAAACCCAAACTATAAGTGAACAGAAATCTGCCGATGGATCCAAAAAAGAGATGGGTACTATTTCTAAAGGGATTGATGGTTTGAAGAAAGAAGAAAAAGTGGGAGGAGACAAGGTTGAGAAATCAAAGATAGAAGCAGAGAAAGTTGAAGCTAAAGATGGAAAAGTTCAAGAGAAGGAAACATCCTCTAGCAGGAAGAAACAAAAGAGCAAGGGTAAGAAATTAAAAGATGATGAACTACCTTCAAAAAAGAAAGATGAGATTTGTCAAATTGATGAAGAAACACCTACAACAACACAGCCAGCATCTGATAAAAACATAATTTGCAAAACTGCTGTTTTGGTTACAAGGATAAAAGCTCTAATAGATGAAACAAAACCAGCTTCTGTTCCAGATGAACCTATGAAAGCCATAATGCCTCTAAAGAAACTAGCATTGACTCAGGGAGAGGCTAAAATTGAAGCACAAAAAGAATCAAAACAAAGTACAAGTAAGAAAACTAGTCAAGTTGGAACTGAAAGCAATATCGAGAGTGAATTAATAGTTGAAAAAGAAGTCACTGAACGAATGAAAGTTAATGGATCCGATGTCCATCATGCTGTGACGCCTGTTTCAAAAAAATATGCTGAAGAACCAGAGACTGACAAATCTTTAGTTCCTGAAAAACCGGATAATATACAGCCATCTCTTCCTAAAAAACCAACTACTATCGAGTCATCTGTTTCTGAAAAGTCAGATCCTCTTAAGACTGCTATTCCTGAAAAGTCAGATACTGCGAAATCACCTGCTTCTGAAAAAACAGCTTCTGCTCCTGTAAAATCAGATAAAAATTCAGATGAAAAAACAGATAATATCGAGTCATCTCTTTCTGAAAAACCAGCTACTATTGAGTTATCTGCTTCTGAAAAATTAGATTCTCTCAAGACTCCTACTTTTGAAAAATCAGATACTGCGAAATCACCTGCTTCTGAAAAACCAGCTTCTGCTCCTGTAAAGTCAGATAAAAATTCAGATGAAAAAACATATGATACCCAGTCACCTCTTTTTAAAAAACCAGCTACTATTGAGTCATCTGTTTCTGAAAAATCAGATGCTCCTAAGACTTCTATTCCTGAAAAGTCAGATACTGCGAAATCACCTGCTTCTGAAAAAGCAGCTTCTGCTCCTGTAAAATCAGATGAAAATTCAGATGTAAAACCAGATAATATCGAGTCATCCCTTTCTGAAAACCCAGCAACTATTGAGTCACCTGTTTCTGAAAAATCAGATTCTCTCAAGACTCTTACTCTTGAAAAATCAGATACTGCGAAATCACCTGCTTCTAAAAAATCTGCTGCTGTTCCTATAAATTCAGATACTACCAAGTCATCTGTTACAGCAAAATCAGATACTGTCAAGTCGTCCGTTTCCGAAAAATCAGATATTATTAAGTTATCTCCTTCTGATACACCAGATACTACCAAGCCGCTTGTTTCTAAACAATCAGATATTACCAAGTCAACTGTTCCTGAAAAATCAGACACTAATGAGCCATCTGTTCCTACGAAATCAGATACCCAAAATGAGAAAGGACCAACTAAGAATGACAACCTTCCTACAGTGGAAATTCCAAAAATAACACTTCCCTCAACAAGAGAAGAACTTGTTGTCCAAATTCAGGAAGCAATTGAGGAATCAGTTGACCTTCACCCCGTCACTAAACCAGAAATACCAAAAGTAGATGAACCCAAACTTTCTAGCATTCTAACTACTCAATCACCCAAAATAGAGACTTCAACTCAAGTCCAAACTATACTAAAAGATCCGGACTCACCTAAAGTCCTCGAATCAAAAAAGGTATCATTTTCCGATTCAATCGAAATGCCTCCAAAGGCAGTCTCTCTACCAGCGATCCCGTCAGATTTAATAGACAAATCACCATCACCCGATGGACTACCCAAGTCCAAGGTTCAGTTTTATATCGCCGACGAAATTCTCGTGATACCCCAGCATAAAGAAAAAGATCTAGAGAAGCAGTCCAATTTCGTAAAACTCATGCAAGAGTCCCACGTCCCAGGGACGATTTGGCCCAAATTCGCTTCCCTGGATGGAGGTTTCTGGATCGACAAGAGACCCTACCATGAGGCTGAACGTGATTTGTTCGAGGCTTTGGCCCATAGATCAAAGCAGCCAACTTTGATCAAAACTTTTGATCAGAATCTCCCTGAAGATGATGATTCGAACGATGGTTCCTCCGGAGGTGGAGGTAGCGGTCGAGGTTTTAACGAAAAAACAAATTCCCACTTTGATGTCCCCCATACCGAACGTTTGGTCGCGGATTTGCCGGGTGGCATTTGTAGCTGGAGCGATTATAGTACCTATTTGTCCCACGAGAGCATCGACGATCAGGATGACCGAAAACTGGATCTGCTCGTTAATAGGATGACCGAGGATCTTCCGACCGATGTAGAATCTTCCGGAGTAGAATTTTCCTCAGTAGAATCTGCCAAAGTAGAATCAACCCAAGTAGAATTTTCCGAAGTAAAAACTTCCACTGAAGACACTTTCAATCCTGATCCTTCAATCCAAAAATCATCAACTGATCCTGAATCCTATTCCCACTCCCAGCTCCATTTAGGTAAAGAGAGAAGCGGATCTAACCAGCAGCTGAGTTCCCTGGAATTGGAGGGAGATATGGTGACAATGAAGACCGAAGTGAAAAGCGTCGAGATGATCAAGGTGCGACTCATCTTGCCAAAAAGTGCTCGGTCTTGTTATACATTACATAATACATGCTGTTCTTAACAGTTACCGTAGCCATTATATTGTTGTTCTATTGGTTGGTTGTTTTTATATCTCGCTCTTTGTATCTGGCTCTGTTTCTATTTCTTCTCATTTCTTCCTACCTCCTGCCATTGGTGCGTTAATGCTCGCGCTAGGTGTTCTCGCTTCTACGACTTTGGTTCTTCATACACCTGCATGCTACATAATATCAAGTACCGTTTTTATCCTTTTTATTAAAGTCCTACGTACACAAATCACTATCGAAAACGTTGTGTTGTCCATCCAGATTTTGTGAGTCTTTTTTTATATACATGCAGCCTTACACTCACTCTTGCAAAACTAATTAAACAAATTGCCATTGCGTTTTTATTGCGGATTAATAAGTGTTAATGACCTTGAACAAAAGACAAGCTTTTAATACTTTTTATCAATGTTTAAGGGTTCCATTTGGTAAATAATGCAGAATTTTAAAGATGGTTATATGGACCAGATTTTGTATTCATATTGTAATTGTCTGGAGTTGATATTTTAAAATACCTAATATGCTTTTTACAGATCAAGCTTTCTTGTCAGTGATCTGAAGTTATTGTCCTTAATACTTAGTGTTGCAGACTCATTCAAAATTTTGTTCTTTTCTTAAATCCTATTCTTGAATTTTTTTCTTTTCATGATAATACGGTTTTCCATAGTCTTATACATTTAAAAATGCAACTCTTTCCTCATAAAGATTCAGATTTTATCAAGATAAAAAGTAGCAAAATGTTTTCTCATAGAAAGAAAAAAATCAGTGGTATCTTTTTAGAAAAATAAAATATTGAATTTCTTTCTACTGGACACCATCGTGATTTTCTCATTATATTGAAACAAATTAGGAAAACTATGATTTGAACTGGGATTTGTAAGCTCCAATGACGGACGTTTTTTTTATAAATTGTAATAAGAAAATAATAGACATTTTTTGCTTTTCATTATTTTTAATTTGTTTTTTTTTTGGTACTAACACGATTTATTACAATATTTAAAAATTGAGCTACAAACTTGCTAAATCACGTTCAAAGACGGAGTGTTTTCTTTCCTTGAAAATTGCCTGGACTTATTTTTTACGAGTTTAAAGAAATATTAATATACGTTAATCTTTTATAACGTTGGTCAGTTTTAAAGAAAATTGTTGAATAATGTTTATTTCAAGATTTTTATTAATGCAGCTTTTAAACATCAATTTGGTACCACCGAATGTTTTAAACATTCTGATCCTTTGTATTTCTGGTTCATTTCAATATGTTTGGTTTCATAACCAGATTTGTCTGTCATATATTTTGTTTAAAAAAAGCAGTATTTTGAAATGCTTTATTTCAAGGTCATTAATTGAACGATTTTGACGATCTGGTTTTTACTTAATTTCAATTTGTTTACCCTTGCAGTTTTTTGACAGGTTTGCTGAGTTTTTATGGAGCTAATACATTAATGCCATCTCGAAATGTGTTGGAGTTTCGCCATGTGCACGGCATGGTTAAACGTGCTGACGAACTCGTTTTTGATAAACTTTTAATAAAAAGAAATTGTGTTTCAGGAAACAATGGAACAAAACGTTGATGAACTCAGAAAAGCTGTGGATCGTATTGGTGATTCTTTGAGACATCTTCCAAGAGATAGTTTGCAATCTATGTTTACCGCTTTGTCGGTAAGATAATCCTCCATAAAGTACATTTAAATTAAATTCACAAAATCCCTTTGATATTTGCAAAAAATAATATTAAAATTTGGCACCAGAAATTAAGATCCAAAATATTGGTCATTTATAAGCGCGCCCTAAGCGTTCAAAATCAACAATCTAAAAAGTAAATCATTTAAAATTGAAAAATATCAAATTTAAACGCTGAATATTGTACAATTCTCAATTGGACGAATTGAATAATAAATATTCAAATTCAGAGAATCAGGGGTGGACTGGACTTGGGACTGAATCGGTACAATCACCGATGGACCGGAAGACATCGAGGGCCGCTCGCAGCGGCCCTTGAAATTAAAAAAAAATTTAACCCTCAAAATCTTGAAAATCCTATTCAAATCCCTCAAATCTTATGAAATTCCGTGATACCCCTTGAAATATTATATAATCACTTCAGATATTCACAATCTATTGAAATCTCATAAAATCCCTTGAAAAACCCGTGAAATTCCATGAAATGAAATCCTAGAAAATTTATAAATTAACCTAGAGATCTTCTAAAATTCCTCATAATTAATGAAATCCTCGGAAATCTGACTTAATCCTTAAAAGTCCCTTGAAAATTTCTTGGAATCTTTTGAAATATCCGAAAACCTTATAGGTCCTATAAAATCCTTTTAAGTCTTCCGAAATTCCAAGAAATTCTTTAAAATTTTTTCAAATCCCTTAAAATCATTAAAATCTTTAAATATGCCTCGAAATTTTCTAAATAACTTCGGAATAACTTTTGGAAAAGTTCTTAAAATCTTTCAATATGCCCTAAAATATTTCAAATCCTTTGAAATATTTTCAAACACTTTGACATCTTTTAAAGCTTTTAAAAATTCCTTGGAATCTTTAAAATTCTTTGAAATCCCTTCAAATTCTTGAAATCTATGGAAAATTCATTGTAATCTTTTAAAACATCCTAAAATCTTTGAGATTCTTAAAAATCTTTAGAAATACTTTGAAATATTTGAAAATCTCTTCTAATCATTGTAACCGTTTGAAATCCCCCTATTCTTAGAAATAAATTCTTTGAAATCCGTCGAAGCCCCATATAAACCCTTGAAAACCCCGCGAAATTTCATGAAATCTATTGGTATTCCCTGAAACTGGAATAATTCCTTGAACTGCTTTAAAACCTTGAAAATCTTTTCAAATTCCTTCATATGTTTAAAAGCTTTAAACATTCTTCAAAATAATTGAAAGCTGTTAAAATTCTTTCCAATACTTTTAAATTCCTTGAAATCTGTTGAAATCCTTTCAAATCCCTGAAAGTCTTTCAAATATTTTGAAATCTTTTAAGCTCTTTCAAAAAAAATTGCGTAGAACCGCGTGTAGGTCCGCTTTTGCAGAGAATACTAAATTAGCTCATTTTTGATTTAAAATAAATTCAAACTAAGCTGTCGAATCGAGAACTTCAAGTGGAATTGAAAGTTTCAAATCTAATTGGTTTGAAGTAATAAAAACTTGAACCATTTCTAATCAAAACCTACAGAATTAACAATTTCAAATAAAAGCATTAAATACTGTTCAATCCAACTTGTAATTCATTAAAATTGAACAAATATAAAATATAAATGTTCAATTGTTCAAGATTAAACAATTTGAGTATTCGAATTATGTAAAAACGAATTATTTTTATTAATTTTATACTTGAGATTTAAACCGAAACGAAAATTCAAGCGTTCCGGTTCGGAAACCGACTTTGGAACAAGTGCCGGAACCGTTCCCGGAACCGGAACGCTCGAATTTTCGTTCCGGTTCAAGTCCCTGTTTTAAACAGAAAACTTTTTGAAATTGAAGGATTTGAAATTCATTATCCTTAAGTGTTACTTGAAATATGCTTAAAATGACAAAGCTTTTAATTTGAGGACTTCTGCATTTTACAATTTAAAACTGAACAACTTTCAATTCAAAATATTCAAAATTGAATGATACCTAATTGAATTTTTCAGTATTATTTAGAATTTCAAATTGAAAAATGGGCAATCGAAAACTACTGAAAAAGCCGAATCTTTCACACTAGAAAATTTTTGTATTGTTATAAGGAAATTGTGATTATTTCGACAAAAATTGGTGAAAAACATTTTTTTTTACTCTACAGCAATCAAGTCGCTTTTTATTCGAACCAAAAAATTTTTTGAGTGTACATTTTTGAATAGACATCTAAATATTTTTATCTTTCAGTCAAATTGAAGCTTAATTTTGCTCTTAATTCTCAGGGAATACTGGCTAAACTCAGAACCTACAATCAAAAAGCAGAAACTTTGAACAAAGAAGTTACTGAAATTCCAGTGGATTTAGAAATTCGAAGATTGCTTGCTTCTTTAGCTGGAATTCGAACAAGGATTGTAACTCTTCTTTCTCAAACTGAACAAAGTCACTCAGCCTTAGAGGAAGCTTGTGGAGTTCAGGAAAGACGACAGAAGGAAATAGAAACCTACAAACAATTTTTGGACGAAACTAGTACCTGGTTGGAAACCACAGTCTTAACCATCAACAATTTTTCAGCATCAGATTGTGAGGTTTGTATCATTTTTTCTGTTTAATGTTTCATTCAAAATCTTCCTATATTTATTTATTCACATTCTGGTTCTTGAACCCGTCTATATTTGCACAGGAATTGCAGGGAGAATTGTCAAATCGAACCGAACGTGTTACTGAACTGGAAAAACTTCCTGAAGTCAATATTCTGGCGAGTAAATTAAAAGAGGCTTTGGTTGAATTGGCCAATCGTCTTCAGCAAAAGAAGCAGGTACTCGCCTCTTACCAGAACTCAGGATTTATTTTATGTCATTCTCACTACGCTTCGGTGAAGGGAACCGCTTAAAAAATTGTGTATCTCATCTTTCATAATTTCATTCGTTTCATTGGCTTCGGAAAAAACGACACATATCACAAGTTCTTAAAATACAGTTTAGCTTAGAATAACCAAAATTCAAAAAGAAAAATTCAAAGTCGAATTCCTGTGATTGGAATGAAATTTAAAACCTTCAAAGATATATTTGTTTAATAAACGTTTATTTATGTTTTGATATGAATGGTTTCTTCCTTACAGTTCACGGACTTACTTCAGGAAAATAAATTGTGATCTCACTTAACCGATGTTTTATTAACAAAAAAATTAACTTTCTCTAGTATTGAAACTACATCATAAAAAATATTTTTTTTAAAATCGATTTAATGGATTTTAGCTGAAGATTTTTTGCTTCAGCCGAAGATTTTTCTTCAAGTACGGCAATATTTTCTTAAAGTTGTAAAGTTCATAACGTATGTTCATAATTTTTATTAATGTTTAATAAATAGTGATTAATAACTAATATCTTACATTGTAGGTTAATAATTTTTTTTCATTGAAAAATATTGTAGATGTAATATATATATATATATATATATATATATATAT
>JAUMHM010000085.1:11538483-11553741 GCA_032362435.1 Melikaiella ostensackeni | reverse complement strand
TGTTCATTTTTGAAAATATCGACCAAGTACATGATTTTTAATACATGTTTTTTGTAGACGACATTATTTTTCAATTCACGCACACTCATTGTATGTTTGACCATCTTCCTAACTCATTTCATGTGTATTATTTCATTGCTCTTATCATTGTCATCATTTGTTAAATCTTTTATTCGTTGTGATTTTATATTAAGGTGATGGTTGTAATATGGACACTGCATGTATTTAAGGAATGTTAATTAAATTATTGTACTTTGAGATAATTAAAGTATTTTCAGTTATACCTTACTCTTTATTTTCTCTCGTCGTTTATGTTATTATTTATCGCACCACCTTAGTTTTAAGTTTTTGTACTTAAGAACTTTTATTTCACTGTTTTCAGTTTTTTCATTCCTTTTTCTTATTTTTTGTTCATTTTATAGTATATCATAAAATTGTATGTTATTTATATTAATTTAGTATGTGACCCTATTTCATGAATAATTTCAAATGTTTCATTTTATTAATAATTACATTAGAAATTTATTATACATGAAGCATGTTAAAAGTGACTAAAATATCTCCTGCTTTTCTTCTAAGCTCTGAAAACACTACTCAAAAACAAAGTAATTTTTGCATTTAATATCAGGATGAAAAATCTTTTCTAGCTTCAGTATTAGTTTAAAATCTTTCAAATTGTAATTTTAATTACAAGACTCTCTACTCTATTCTAAATGTCAGAATAAAGATTATTTAAATTCCAAAATAATATTTCTCTATTTAAATTATTTTTAAAGCTCATAATTACAATTTCATATTGAGAATGTTACACATTTAAACAAATATATCAAAGTTAAATTGTAATTTATTTTTTTTTTAACGAGTGGACACATAAGAGGCTCATCACATATTACTCACATCTCATCCTCATTATTATCAGAATCCTTATTCTTTTAAAAAATTTTATCATCCGTTACCAACCCTCTTAATTTTTCAGGAAATCTCTGAAGCAAAATTACTAGAGGATGAAGATCAAGAGGATGAAGATCAAGAGGATGCTACTCTGGATCAGGCACCTTCTCTGAGATCCAGTTCACCCTCTTTAGCAGACGTTTCCTTACAAACTGGTCAAAGCTTATACGAAGACCTACCAGTGCAAGAAAAACGAGCTCAGCTTTCCAAACAAACTTCAACAACCCAAATGCCAGTATCTTACCAGAGTCAGAGTCTTATGACAGAACCAATTGCAATTCCAGTACTAGTTGAAACTGCCCAGACTCAGGAATCGATTAAGGTCCTGAAAACAACAGATGGTAACCATGATGTGATTGAAATTGCTACCAAGAATGTTCCATCAAGTCAGGACTTTATCCGACGAGAACAGCAAGGAATGAATCCTGATGATATAGTAGTTGACATGAAGTATCAAGATGCCCAAAAACAAGAGAGTGTGACATCAGAATTGAATATTCAACATGTTGCCCCTCAGTCTTTCGAAACTGTTCTCGTGGAGCCTGATGATGTGACTACTGAAGTTGTGGTTGATAGTGATGGTACTAAGAGGATCATTGTTAGAAAATTGAGAAGAACTCTCGTCACTAGTAGACAGACGACTCAACAACATGTTTCATCTGTGTCTGCTGTAGTTGGCGACAATCCTCCTGTCCTCCAAGCTTTTTCAGAAGCAACTATGAGAGGGCAACAATTCACTGTCACCACCACAAAACCTGACGGCACGATAGAGATGTCCACCAAACAAAGTTACGGTGGAAGAGTAGCTACTGGAGCTCCAGGAACTGAAGTTAATGTCGAAGAGTATGAAAGTGTCCCAAAAGTAACACATAGTGTGATCCAAGGAAATATCCAAGACATGGAACCACTCGCACTGAGGGAAGCTTTGGATGAGGGTGTTGATTATCAAACTAAGACCTCTAGTGTTCATGCTGTTGTACAGCAAGTTACTAGGCGAGTGATTCGCAAGACTCGTCGTATCGTCAGGAAAGTGACGATAATAGATGGTAAAGAGACTGTGACTGAAGAAGTGATAGAGGAACCTGAGGAGGTGGAAATTGATGAGCAGGATATTCCACACATCAGCATAAATGTAGTCAAGAGTGAGGATCTTCAAAGAGGTGAAGCTGAAATTATTGAGTCTCTTGTCGAGAGAGCAGCTTCTCTTGGTCCAGAAAAAATTTTCCCTGAAACTTCTGTTATCCTGAGGGGTTCTTCAGAACCTTGCACACCTGAAAGTCCAGTTCAAGGTCCATTCTTTGGTCCCTTTGCGAGAGAAATAACTCCTGATGGTTCTGAGGATCGTAAATCGAAAAAGCCTGTGAAGAAGTCTAAAGATGAAATTAAAGCAGATGGCAAACCTAAACCAGGTGCTGTAGGAAAACCAAGTGCTAAATCTAAAGGAGATAAAACTCAGATGGAACAAAAAGGCACACAAGTTTCTGAAACTACTGTTTCTGCAGAAGCAAGTACGTCTCTAGAATCAGAACAACTAAAGATGGAGGCATCAACTTCATCAGTAGTGCCTGGTATTGAAGCAAAGGAGGCATCACCAATCAAACCTGAAGTTATAGAACCAGGAGCAGAAACGAGTTGTAAGTTTGAAGTTTCACCAGTTAAAGAAGTCGAGAAACACGGTATTCAATTAGAACCTGGCACAGTAGAATTAGAGTACTTTGATGATAGCACAGTAGCATCTGTTGACCATCACAAAGCCAATATCATTGTATTAGAAAAGCAAACACGTATAGAATCATTCATACCCAGAGAAGGTCAACCCGTTGAAGAAGATGGATCTGGAGAACCTAAGTTACCAATCCTGCTTGAAGGTATTGCACCTACTGACAAAGGTCATTTTATACCTACGGATGTGAAAGAGGACACAAAAGGTGTTCAACAACAATCAGAAGTTGCATCAAAGTCGAAAGATGTGCAACAAAAACTAGGAAGTGTGGAGCCAATACCTGAAGATTTGCAACAAAAACCGGAAAGTGTGGAGCCAATACCAGAAGATGTAGAACAAAAATCAGAAACTGTAGAAATAAAATCTAAGGATGTGGAACAAAAATCAACATTTCTTGAATCAGAGACCCTGCAATCAAAACCAGCTAATATAGCACAAGAGCCAGCAACTATGGAACGAAAATCACAAAATTTTGATCAAATATCGGAGACAGCCGAATCAAAACCAGAAGTTGAAGACCCAAAATCAAAAGTCCCTTATGATAGAATGAAGTACACAGATTCGTTTATTGCATCAGCCATGCCAGAAGAACAACCGAAGAAAACAGATTTTATTCTACCTGAGAATGCTTTAAGACCAGAGTACACATCTATACAAAAAGTTGAAATTGACCTATCAGTTCGAAAAGAAGATAAGGAAGGTCCTTCTGTTTCTGTAAAAACACGAGTCGAAAGACCAGAAGATTCAACCTATCAAATCGTCAAAGAATCTGTGGATATTGAACTGCCTCTTGAATCGGAAAGATTCAAGGTCAGTAACGATAAAATAGTGCAGACAAGTGAGTTATTGAAGGCTGAAAGTGAAGCTGAATCAAGAAACTACTCTGAGGTTTCTGAAGATCTTTCTGAAAAGAGCATGGTCGACAAAGCTACCAGTATCAGTGAAAAGGTACCAAAAGATGAAGGTGATTCTGCTAAGGTCAGTGGAGAAGAATCCATCAGTTTGACGACCACAATAGCAGACTCTGTAGACATCAACGTTCCCTTGTCGGATTCCTCGAAACGTGGAACTGATACACCTCAACCTGACGTTGCAGAAATTACTGAGACATCTGAGTCGATGTCGATACAAGAAGAGACAGGCGAGAGAGATATTGGATACGAACCAGACGATAGGACTACAGTTGAGGAATTCGCGATGGCTAATGATAATGAAGATGATTGTGGAAAGAAGAAAAGAAAGAAGAAGAAGAAGCAAAAAGTTAAAGCATCAAGAGAAGAAGATATGACCGAATTCCCTAAGAGTACAACAGACGAAGCTGATTTCACAGATGAGGTTGTTTCTATCGAGGCAGATAGTAGTAAGTTACCAAAGAAGTCGAGAAAAAGGAAAAGAAAGAAAGGAGAAATAACGGTAAAGAGTAGCGATGAAGTCGTTACCGAACCCACTGACGATCAAGCGAGATCGCATGAATCTGATGTACCGGAAAATGTCTCAATTTCAATGCAGACGTCTCCGGACCCAGTTCTCCAAACTCTAGAGCACGAAATCCAAACTGTTAGCTTCGAAGAAATTCACTCTGAGATGCAAACTTCTCCTCAGGTTGATCAAGATACTGCTGCCCAGACCTCACCAGCCAAATTACCAGTCCTTGAGACTACTTCAGTGCAAACAGTAACCACTGAATCAATATCAACTGAAGAAAGTGTTGTCCAAACTACCCCAGTGGAGAAATCGAAACCAGCAACACCACCTCAAGTCGAAGAAATCGATGTTCAAACAATTATAATTGAAGTAGACTCTGCAGAAATGCAAACATCTCCAAGGAACACAACTGAAATAGAAACCCAAACATTAACTATAACTGAAGCTTCTTTGGATGTAGAACAACAAACAACGCCAGAACCAACAAAGGAGGTGGTCTGCCAGGAAGTGGCTATGCAGACCCAGACCCCTGATATCATAACCACTTCAGAGATTGATGTACAGACTAGTAAACCAGCTTCTCCTGAAGTTGTGCAGATACAGGATTTCGATATGCAGGCTAATCTGATTGATCAAGAAACTATTTGCACCATTGAGACCCAGACGACACCAAAGGATAGTCCACGAGGTGTAGAAACTCAGGAGACTGAGGTCCAAACCAATATTCGAGAAGAAATAGATACAGTTTCCCAAACCAGTCCAGTCTTAGATGACTCAGACAAGAATCTTGATGAAGCAAAGATAATGAGTCAAGAAGAAACACAAACAAGTCCTGAGCCCCAAAAAGAAATTTCAACTACTTTTATACAAACAAAATCTGAAGAGCTAATACCTACAATTGAGGAAAGTGCTCAGACTATTGAAATAATTCTCTTGCCAGATGGTGAAGCTTTGAAGTGTGAAAAAGTTGAAGGAAATGTAATAACACCTGGAAATAAAACTCCTGAAAATAAAGAAGAGGCTCCTGAAATTGTCGTCATCACAACTCCAGAAGACCTACTTTCTGATGAGATTATCGATATAAAAGAAATTGACACAGTTGAAGTTTTTGACACAAATGAACCAGAATTTGAAGAAACATCAGTGGAACAACTTCAAGGAGTTGCATCAAGTCCATCATTGCCAACAAAAGTTAAAGAAAATCTTCAAGAACTTCCTGGTCAATTCAGATCAATAGCAACAGGAGGATCCACCTCCATTTCGGAGACTGACTCAATGACAGACAATTCCTATGAAATTCAACTTCAAGCGACACTCAAGATGTCTGAAAGGCACTCTCCAGAGTTTTCAGTCAACGTGAGCAAGTCAAAACACCATGATAAAGATGAGGATTCTCCCTTGTTTGATAGTGATGCTGACAAGGCAGAAAGACGACAAAGGAAAAAGAAGAGACATAGGACTGTGGAGATTAAAAAGAGTCCTCTAGATCCTGAGACTTCTGACCTTGGACATACCTTCACCCAATCAGAATATCTTGAAGAAAGTTCCTTCAAGCTTTTGTATTCGGATGTTGCTAAAAGAGGATCTAGCCAACGATTTTCTGAAGAACGTGATGAATCCCGGGATTCTCTTGGAAACTTAGTTCCGCAAGGGTTGCAGCAACATCTTCCAGAAGCTATTTCCATTAATACAACTCCAGAACCAATGGACACTACAGAAGAGCTACTGTCACCAACAGAATCGGTTCTAGCTAAAAAGGAAAGTAAATCAGAGAAAGTGGAAATCAAGACATACGCTGAAGCCATTGCAGAATCAGATCCGAGAAAAAAAGAAGTTTCATGGGAAGATCGATTGCTTGTTTTACAGAGTACCAGCTCTATGGAACTACCAAGTTCTAGTGCTCTTCTTCTAGCAGAGGCTTTCGAATATCAAAAGCCACCAAATCCAATTGCTCAAAAAATTCGAGCAGCAAAGATGATATCTAAAAGAGTCAAGAGTTCTCCAAGCGTAAAACAAACATCTCACCTATCCAACGTTTTACATATCGCGACACTAAATCAAGTTCCTGTCGAAGCATCGCCTGAAGAAAGATTTGCTAACATAAGGACAGAGTTATCTCATCTGAAAACTGCTGTAGAAAGACATGATGTCATCCTAGTGGAGCAGAAATTGGTAACAATTGTGGAAACGATTTCAACCTGGTTGGAAACTATTGAATACAGAGTATTTCTTGAAAGAGAATCTCCTAGTGGGCCTTCTCATAGAGATGAAAAGAACTTTATTGAACTTCGGGATGAAGTAAATCAGGTGGAGAAGAGTATCAAGGAACTTGATCAAATTTGGAAAGGTGTTGAGGGAAGTTACTCTGAAGAGGAACGAGAAAGGATTCGAGAGTGTGTTGAGGCCTTGGAATATCAAGTGAAGGCTATTGAAGAAGTAACGAGTGATGGAGAAAGTTTTGTTAATGCGGAACTAGCGAGGTGGGATGAATTCTTGAATGATGTGAACAACGTATACAGGTTTGTAGAGGTTTATTCATACTTAGATTTGAAGATAGAATAAGAATTTTAATTAAAATTAAAATCCGTGCTAGAGTTAGGTAGATGTAGATGTACATAAAATTTAGCTGTAAATCACTGTTTGAATAATCAATTTCAGACTCGTCGAGGAGCAACAAAAAGAACTAGACAAAGTCATTGATAGTGATTCCTCCACCCAGTGGAAGCTCCAGGAGTTGGAAAAAATAGAAAATACGAATCAATGTCACATGTGGAAGACATCAAAACTTTTATTAACAGCTCGAGGATTACGGAGAGACTATCCAGGCAAAACAATCCCGGAAGAAACCTATATTGCTCACGATACAACCAAACTCATCGAACATAACATCAATACGGAGAGAGAACGTCTTCTGCAATTAGAAGCTCTTGCTGAAGAGTACGAACACACTCTTCAAGAATTTGCCCAAATAACTGAAATTGCAGAAGAACTTTTGGACAGCCCTATTACTGTCATCAGTCTTGAGCATCTGCAAGATGAGATGCAGAAGCACAGGAAGTTCTTTGTGAATTTAAATCACTGTAGAGCTATTTTGGAGTCTTTGGAAGGCAATTTAGATCCTGAAACTAGGGCCAAACACTCTGGCCTTCATGAAGAGCTGCATAGTCGGGCAACATCCCTGTTGGACCAAGCAGCTTCCAAAGCTCAGCATATGGCTCTAGCAGCATCCAGGTGGATTATTCTGGAACAGGGGATGAAGGAGGAAAGAGGTTGGCTGCAGGTGGCTCATCAGCGAGTTCCTGATTTGCAGACGGTTACGTCTTCTGATTATGATCAGTATATTTCACTCTATCAGGTGAGCATTGTTCGACTTGAACCCAGTCATACAGAAAAAATTAGAGTCATTTTCTAAACGTGACACCTCCCCTCGCTATAAAAATGCAACAATATCAAACAAATTAACAGGGGTCAAAGTCAGTCCCCTATTCCCCCTTTTTTTCTATTTTTCCTCTTTTCCCCTTTCTTTCCCCTATTTTTCTCAAAATCCCCTATAATCCCTATATTTGAGAATTTTGTCCACTTTTTCCCTATTTTTTTTTTGAAGCTGCGATTAAGTTTTCAAGAATATAGTAATCAGAAACGTGTAATACTCAAAAATGTGCGCCACAATCCTTGTGCAGCTATGAGCATGCGCAACTAGCGTTCTATAATTGAATTGTTTCTGGAGGACTTTTAGTGCTGTGATGGTGCATTTAAACCTCTGTCCGTCCGACCGGTGCAGGCAGAAAAGTCCATAAGAGTAAAAGAGATAGAGAGTACTTTTTGTCCAGTTTCTCGCTCTCTATTTCTTTTACTCTTATGGACTTTCTGACTGCACCGGTCGGACGAACAGAGGTATAAATGCACCATGATGGGTAGACGATTTGCAAAAAAAATAGAGCAAAGAAAATCTAACATGATTGAATCAACAGTGTCGCGAAAGAAAAAAAAAGTATTTCACACTTAATTGACATATTTTCGTTCTCATAGCATTTAATTTAGAAATAAATTGTGATTTAATTTCTTAATTAAATTTGTAGTGTCTTATAGAAGAGTTACATTTAACTTTTCTTTTCATTACGCTGCTATTTTTAAAAGAAAAAATCCTCTATTTTCCCTATAATTGAAGGGATGAACCACTGTGACCCCTGAGCTAATAATAATTTTTTTTTCAGTCCCTCTCAGCAGATGTTGCAACACATCATGCTCGTTTAATCAAACTCTTGAGTGTGGCCCAAAGTCTCCAAGAACTATTAAACATCGAAGATCCAGAAGATCGTTACGGAGAGGCTTTAGACGTAATCGTCAAGTTGCAAGAAAATGTCGAATATTCCTTGAGACGTTTGCAAGCTTTCAGAGAAAGTTGGAGCACTCAGGAGTTGTTGGTGGACCGGCTGGAACAGTGGATGTCGACTGCAGAAAGGGGACTCGACAAGATTAAAGATCCTTCCGGTGGACATATGCGTCAATTTTGGGTAGGTCCGATTTTAAATTTCAGCGTGTACAAATATAGCCAGATTAGTGCTGATGCATTCGAAGAAGAGCATCTGTTTCCATATTGGCATTTCCTTTTACGTTTGGCTGAGTGCCATGAAATAAAAATTAGATCTGAGCTATCTCAGAGGAATAAAACTATCAACGAGAAATTAATCTGAACAAATAATTTTTTGTTTTCAGGAACTAAAGGCTCAGTACGAGGTCCATAACAACATGCGGAATGAAGCTGATAATTGTTTCGAACAGGCTTTAAGAATAATTCCCTTATCTGATGAAATGCTTCAGAGACAGTTTAGAGGTCAACTACAGGAAAGATGGAATAAAGTTACAGAGAGGATGAATGAAATTCAGACAGCTGTGAGGAAAAATATTTCTTCTGAAGATGTTCCAGCTAATGAGAAACTGAATCTTTTGGAGAGGGAGTTGCACGAATTGAGAATGACGATAGAGGGATTCCATGGGGTTCTGAAGACTGAGGAGGAATTGGAACTCTATGTGGAGAGGCTGACTGTCTTATTCGAACGTGTTTATGTCATCCAGGTGAGATAATTAAGGATTAGCTTATCTAAACTGTCTCACTAAAACGTTTAAACTAATTGAATATAATTTCTGTTTTTAGGAGGAATTAGGCAAACTAGGACTTCTTCCAGCAGCAGAGAGTGAAAGAGTAGGAATCCTGCTCTCAACAGCTCGAAGAATCGAAGGTCAAATAAGTGAAGAACTCGACGCAGCCCAGCTTCTTCGAGAACGTCTTCAAGCTCTAGAACGAGGTTTAACTAGAGTTCGAAAAGCTCATCAGAGACAATCGTCGATTTTGGATCAATGCGAAGGAAGTGAAAAACAGGGAAGTGACATCGTGGCAGCATCAGTTGACAGATGTCAATCAGTTGCTGAGGAACTAGTAATGCTTTGGCAGGATATAATGGCTCTGCGTCAGGTTCTTCACACCCTACCGATGAGTATGAGGGTCTCTGTGTCACCAGTTGGAGTTGAAAGGGACATTTCTAATCTCCAGGATGATCATACGAAACTTGAAGCTCGTTGTGCTCGACTTTTGACTTTGTTGAAAAATAGACTTAGTTTGTGGAGAAGATTCGAAAGGCAACTAGAAATTGTCCAGCAATCTGTTCAAGAAGCTGATTATATGATGGAGCTGCTCACTGTCCAAGGGTCTGTGGATTATGAGAGGCTGCTCAAGGCTACTGAACGATTGGAGGTGAGTCATATTTTTTATTATTTGAATAGAAATGTTAATTTTTTAAAAATATTTTGTAGGGTAATGGCACCAATATCCGTCTAGGAACCAGTAGTTGTCTAATGATGTATCTTTCTTCCACTAAAGTTATCTATTCTTAGAATTTTTTGAAGAGCAACAATAGTTAAAAGTGTTAAAGTACTATATTAGAAAGAAAAAAACAAGTAAGCTCATTTCTTTTGTAAAATTTATAAAACTTTGAAAGGTTACTGAACGGATTCAAGTTGGTGCACGAACATTGGTGTCACTATCTTTTATAGAATAAAAAATTCTAGAGGTTGTTGTTACATTTTTTTGAATAAGGTATAAAATAGAAAAGAAAAGTTTCCAAAATTTTTTAGGAGACCAGAAATGAGAAATAGGAATTACCCTATTTTGCTTATAGGTAAACAAATTAAAAATCTATATCTAGTCTATGAAATATTATTAGAAATGTCATTTTTGTGATTTAATTGCTCAGGTAAATTTTCTTAACACATATTGGGATTGAACTCAAGAATATGCTGGAATAGAGACATCAAGTCAATATTTAAACAAGTGTAATATTTTAAATATTAATAAAAATGTTTTGCAAGACGGGCGTCGTTGACTAAGTCTTAAAAAAGCTGTTAAAATTATTTTCACAATTATTCACAAAATTTTTGATCACACTTGCCGTTGCTCCAACTTGATATTGTAAATGCAATTCGAAAATCTCAAACAATGGCAATGAAACCTTCACTTAATGTTTATAGAGTCCTTAAAGCAATTCTTCTAAATTTTTCGAAAATTGATTTGTTGTTTATTTTTTGATGAATTGATTGTTCACTAGTCAGTGAAAATATGTAAAAGAACCATAATCAATCAGAAAAAAAATATAAATGTGAATAAGATTTTTTTGAAATGCTCGAAAAAATGAAAATTAGTGATTTTATTTTACGAGTAAAGCATCTAAATACAGACTTCATACTTTTTCATCTATTCCTCTCTTTACCCCTTTTTAAAAGAATTCCACTTTATCTCCCTGTTTTCAAGAAACTTCTCCTATTTGTCGTTTTTTCGCTTAAATACGAACTGAATTAATAGAACCCAAGAAGAAAATCCGAGTATTTTTCGTTGTAAGTTAATGCTTTTTATTTGAAAAGTCCACTATTCTATTTTTGATTCAGAATTCATCTCTTTTGGTTAAAAATTTTTCTATTTGGTTGAAGATTGAACTATTTTGTTGAAAATTCGTTTTTTTTTTTTTTGAAAATTCATTTTTTTTTAACTGAGAATTTAACTATTTTATGTTTGGTTAAAAATTGATCGCTTCTAGTTGAAAATTTAACTATTACATTTTTCACTGAGAATACATCTTTTTTGGTTGAAAATTCAACTACTTTATTGAAAGTTGAACTACTTTGTTAAACATTCATTTTATTGGTTGAGGATTTAACTATTTCGTTGAAAATTAATCGTTATTAGTTGAAAATTCAACAATGAAATCAATTTTCCACCAGCAAATTTCACTATTTTATTTTAGATTGAAAATTGATTTTCTTTGGTTTAAAATTCAACAATTTAGTTAAAAATTCAACTATTTTGATGAAAATTTAACTGGTTTGTTGAACACTTGCCTTTTTGAATGGAAAATTTGTTCTTCTGAATTAAAAATTCAACTGTCTTCTAAAAAATTCTTCTTTTTGGCTTGAGAATTCAACTATTTGGTTTAAAATTCATCTTTCTTGGTTGAAAATTCATCTTTCTTGGTTGAAAGTTCATATTTTCGGGTTTGAAACATCAAGTATTGCATTTTCAACAAAATAGATAAATTTGTATCCAAATGGATGCATTTTTAAGCCAAAAAGACGAATTTACAAGAAAATACAAAAATTTTCAACCAAAAAGATGAATTTTCAAATTAAGTGATGAATCTTCAACCAAAAAAATGAATTTTAACAAAGTAGTCCCGCTTTCAACAAAAAAGATGAATTTTCGACTTGAATGATAAATCTTCAACCAAAAAAAAGATTTTTCAACTAAGTAGTGCCACTTTCAACCATGTTGTTGAATTTTCAACGAAAAATCTCATAGTTGATGTTTCAACCAAGAAAAATTTTAATTTTAAGGGTGTAGTCTAGTTCGTAGGCCAAAAAAATAGGCTATTTTCGGCAATTTTTTGTGAGCATGCTATGGAAGATATGGATATAAAAATTGTTAGGTATGATAAATAAAGTCCTAAAATACAAAAAAAAAATTTTTTATTCATTTTTTCAAATTTTTGTGTGGAAAATCAGTAGTTGAACATAACGCCATAATTTGGAGGCAGGTCGGCTCCCACACGATATCTCGGCAACCGCTTATCTGAAACAAAAAAACCAAAGTGATATAGATTCGGTATGATAGTGGCTACAAAATCAAGTATGGATATTCATTTTTAACGAATTTTGTTAATTAAAATTAACAAAATTCAGATAAGCCGTTGCCGAGATATTATGTGGGAGCCGACCTGCCTCCAAATTATGGCGTTACGTTCAACTACTGATTTCCTATACAAAAATTTGAAAAAATGAGTAACAATTTTTTTTTGTATTTTAGGACTTTATTTATCATACCCAACAATCTTTATATCCATATCTTCCATAGCATGCATACAAAAAATTCCCGAAAATAGCCTATTTTTTTGGCCTACGAACTAGACTACACCCTTAAATATAAAATAATTGAATTCAACCAAGAAACACAATTCTCAAAAAAATATTTGAATCTTTAACTAAAACAGGTTAATTTTTATCAAAAACGAATGACTTTAACAAAAAAAATTAATTTTAAACCATATAATTTAATTTTTAACCCCAAAAGATGATTTTTCAACCAAGAACAGTAACTTTCTACTAGAAAAGATGAGTTCATAACAAAATACATGAATTTTAAACAAAATAGTTGAATTTTCGATGAGGAAAGTTGCATTTTCAACAAAACAAAGAAATTTCAACTAAATATTTCAATTTTCAATCAGAGAAATTAATTTTCAATTCAAATGATGAATCTTCAACAAAAAAGAAATTTATAATTAAGTTGTTCCACTTTCAACCAAGTACATGGATTTTCAACTCAAAGAGATGAACTATCAATGAAATTTGTATATAGTTGATACTTCAACCAAAGCAGATTTCAACTTTAATTCAAATACGATTAAATTCAACCAAGAAAGACGAATTTTCAACCAAATTGTGGAATCCTCAACTGAAACCAAATAATATCCTACCAAACAATTGAATTTTGGCCCAGAAATATCAATTTTTTATCAAAAAGACGATTTTTCAATAAAACACAAATTTTCAACCAAGTAGTTGAATTTTCAGCCAAAAAGATTTATTTTTCTACAAAAAAAAGAATTGTTGACAAAATATTTTAATTTTTAACCAAAGAAATCAGGTTTCAACTTAAATGATGAATCTTCAACAAATCATGAATTTATAATAAAGTAGTTCTACTTTCAATCAACTACTTGAATTTTCAACTAAAGGGATGAATTCTCAACGAAAAATGTAATAGTTGATATTTCAACCAAAACGGATTTTAATTTCAAATAAAAAACAATTGAAGTCAACCAAAAAAGAGGAATTTTGAACCAAATAGTTGAATCATGAACTGAAACCAAATAACACCCAAACAAACAATTCCATTTGTGACGAAAAATTGGCATTTTTTTTTTTGCCGAAAACACGAATTTTCAACAAAATAATTAAATTTTCAATCAAAGAAATGAATTTTCAACTAATATGATGAATCTTCAACAAAAATATGAATTTATAACAAAGTAGTTCCACTTTCAACCAAGTACATGAATTTTCAACCAAAAAACATGAATTCTCAATGAAAAATATAATAGTTGATATTTCAACCAAAGCAGATTTCAATTTTAAATGAAAAACAAATTCAACGGAAAAGACGAATTTTCAACCAAATAGTTGAATTTTCAGTCAGGATGATTTATTTTTCTACAAAATAGACGAATTTTGAGAAAAATACATTAATTTTCAACAAAGAAGATTAATTTTCTACCAAAAGACAAATTTTCAACAAAATAGTTGAATCAGTAACTAAAACTAAATAATTTGCAACCAATCATTTGCATTTTTGGCCAAAAAGATAAATTTTTTACCAAAAAGACGAGTTTTCAACAAAGTACATCAATTTTGGACCAAGAAGATTATATTTCTGCCAAAATAGACGAATTTTTTTACAAAATACACCGATTTTCAACTAAATAATTGAATTTTTAACCAAGAAGATTATATTTCTACCGGAAGGGATGAATTTTCAGCAAGGTGCATGAATTTTTGATCAAATAGTAGAATTTTCTTCTGAAAAAGATACATCTTCAACGAAAAAACGAATTTCCAACAAAATAGTTTTTAACCAAAGAAATGAATTTTCAACTAAAATGATGAATGCGACCAAAAAATGAATTTTTAACACACTTCAACTTTCAACCAATTAGTCAAATCTTCAAACAAAAAACATGAATTTTCAAGGAAAAATTTAATAGTTGATATTCCAGCTAAACATGATTTTAATTTTATATCAAAAACCGTAGAATTCAACCAAAAAAGACGAATTTTCAACAAAATATTTGAATCCTGAACCGAAAGAGGTTCAATTTGTACCAAACAGCTGCATTTCCAACCAAAAAGGATGAAACTTCTACGAAGAGAGATGAATTTTCAAACTAAAAAGACGAATATTCAACAAAATAGTTGAATTAGGTAGGCACAACAAAAAATGTAATTGAGAAAGAAAAAAACTGAATTTTCAACAGAAAAGGATGACCAACAAATTTCTTGAATTTTCAATCAAAGAATAACATTTTTAACCAAAAAAGATGAATTCTCATCCAAAAATGTAATAGAAGACTTTTCAACGGAAGAGAAATTACTTTCAAACAAACATAATTGGATTTTCTTGTTAGGGAATAGGGGAAAGACTGTGCAACCTGTGATGAATAAATATTATGAATAAATATTAATATATTATGAATATTATGAATAAATAATATTATGTTAAAAAACTGGAAATTTTTTCTTCGAGAACTAATTCACTTGTCGATTATAATTTTGATACCAAATTTGGATCATTCTTATCAACTGAGTATCAGTCTGCTGTAAATCTCTTGGATCCAACTTCAAGATGAAAGTAACCCCCCAGGATTTTCTGGGCTACATAAAAAAATAAACTCTAATTTGTAGTATTTTAGAACTTCCAATTTATAATTTCTGTTTAAATAATGGGTATTATTCTTTCCAAGCTTAGAAAAATTCTCAAAAATCTGCACGGAGAAACCCAAACACCAATGGTTGGTGTTTGCTGGAAGAAAAATCGCGAAACACCACTGAACGCTGCG
>JAUMHM010000085.1:11525694-11537576 GCA_032362435.1 Melikaiella ostensackeni | reverse complement strand
TGCAATGTTCACGAAACGTCGGCAAGATTCGTAGTTTTGTACACGATTGAAACCCGAAACACCTCCTTTCATCAATTCACTTTTTTGTTGACAATTTATATTTTCGGGTTGAAATTTTAACTGTTTTGTCGAAAATTCGTCTTTTTGGCTTGAAACTTCAACTGTTTTGCTAAAAATTCGTCTTTTTTGGTTGAATTCATTTGTTTTTTATCAAAATTTTAAATCTTTTTTCATTGAAATATCAACTGTTACATTTTTGATAGAGCATGAATTTTTTTTCGTTGTAACATCAACTATTTACATACTTCAAAGTTGAACAGCTTTCTAAAAAATTCATTTTTTTTTTGGTTGATGATTGAA
Source organism: Melikaiella ostensackeni (assembly GCA_032362435.1). Lineage (NCBI taxonomy): Eukaryota > Metazoa > Arthropoda > Insecta > Hymenoptera > Cynipidae > Melikaiella > Melikaiella ostensackeni. Next base: position 11,537,216 of record JAUMHM010000085.1, on the reverse strand, counting down.
CTATTTTGTTAAAAATTCGTCTTTATCGTTGAATTCAACTGGTTGAAATTCGTTTTTTGTTGCTGTAAAAATCAATTCTTTAAACTGATAATTATCTGTTTGACTCTTGGTTGAAAATTTATGTTCTTTAGTTCAAAACTAAACTATTTGGTTGAAAATTCGTATTTTACTGGAAAATTTAACTGTTTTCTTGAAAATTTATCTTGCTTGGTTGAAAATTAACTTTTTTTTGAAAAATCAACTATTTGGTAGAAAATTCATCTTTTTTCGTTGAAATTTCAACTAGTTAGTTAAAAATTAAACAACTTTGTCGAAAATTTAACTGTCTTCGCAAAAATTCGTTTTTTTGGCTTGAAAATTTTACTATTTGGTTGTTAATTTAACTGTTGGGTTAAAGGTTAACTTTTTTGGTTCAAAATTCGTTTTGTAGGGTTGAAAATTCAACTGTTTCAATAAAAAAATCTTTTTTGGTCACGTAGGCGTATTTGTAACATATTTTCGCTACCTCACTTTCTAGGGGGTGAAAGACGAAAGTACGATTGTCATCGAGGGGTGACGGGGGGGGGGGCAACAGTAGCCCAGAATTGGTAACGTAATTTATGGACGGTCCCTAAAAATCACCAAGAAATTCCTACTTTCCCATTCTTATCTATCTCATTAACGCATGCGCATCAAATTTTCAGTCCTACACTGGAACGACATGCTATCGCACATTGCCTAATCAGTGAGGCGCGAACCGTCGTTCAAGTAGCGCCACAATTTTTGAACTCGGCACCGGGATTTCACGTGTAACCATCTTTTTAAAAACTTTCTCAACGAAGAAAAAAACTTTGATAAAAAATAATACAAAAGTTTATTTACTGTGTGGCATCAACTTCATTGTTGATATGAAAGTTTTAATTTTCAAGACTGAAAGTCGAGTTAATTTTTTATATTGAAAGCTGGAGTAAAAGAAGCTCTTGGTTTAAAGATGAGCCGTGAAATAAATATAGATTCAAGGTAACTACAGACGCGCCTGCAGACAAACCGCGCTTTTTTTGAGAAGGTTAAACTCGTTCATGAAAATCGAGTTTTTTTTATTTTCATCTGGTGTTCCCGAAAAGCTTTAATAAGCTCTTAGCTAAGTGACTATATATCGTCGCGTGTGCCAACAAAATTCTTTCATGAACCTTGCCGGATGCGGAAATCGTTTCAACTTCCTTGGAGGATAACTGTAAAAATGCACTAGGTCGCAAAACTTTGCACATTTTGACCTGATCTGAGATAAGGATTTTTTTATTCAGGAAATGTTTTGCAAGCTTCGTGTCATGTTGTCAACACAAAAAAAAATATAAAAGGTAGTGCCAGAACTTCTAATACTGACCCATTAATTAATTTTGAAGATAAATCAAGAGGTAAGCAAAGAGTTTATAGAGTAAAGGCACCAATTATGAAGGGGAAACCTATTCTCCGGGATCGAAGATAAAATTCTTTCTATTTTCACTATTTTGACATGAAAACTTCTTTTTTAAGAATCAGAAGCTTAATTGAGACTCATTTGATAACTTGTAATAAAAAAATGATACATGCGTCCTAAATTACAACCCAAGACAGACTTATGTGTAAACATCTTCGATAAACGTTAAATTAAACTAAAATTTTTAGTGAATCATGGAATTCACAAAAATGTCAAAGATTTCAGAAAGGTTTCAATGATTTAAAAGATTTTACAAAGATTTCATATAAATTATTCCATCATGACGCACGAAGCGCAGCTGGAGCGATGAGAGGGAGATGAGTTCGGGAGAACCGTAGCTGAGTTGGAGCGGTGAGAGGGAGAAAGAAGTCGAGTCTCTCTCCCTCTCAGGACTTTCCATATCGAGATCTAAGGTGTTTACACATAAACAAATATCAAAGTTTTTGCTTAAAATTAATCAACTGTTTTCTCGGCAAATGTTAATTGGTAATTTCACTTTATTATTTTAAGAGAGAAAAAACTGTGTTTTCTATTTTAAAAATTGGTAATTTTCTTTCCGTTCATAAACGAAGTTATTGTTTTTTTATTGGCAAACCAAAATCTACTTTTAAATCTAAGAAACTAATAATAAATACAAAGTCAAATAGTGTTTAAAATGAACATTATAGTTTTAAGTTAAAAATAATTCTACTGAAAGTTACAGACATTTTTTATTTCTTTCAACTTCAGTTTCCCTCGATTTTATTTTAGAATTCGATTTGCAAGGTTTCTCAATTTATTGATACACCAGTTTGTGTTTTATCTTCTAGAGTCGCGTAACGTCCAAAAATAAAGTCGATCGAAAAAAAGTGACATAGTTGATAAACCGCTCCTTGTAAACAGCAGAAATTAACGCTAAAAATACTGTAATTATTTAATCAAACATAAGACCATATCAGCGGTGGTCAACGGATGACTACTTCCTTAACTGAGTTTCCTTATCTGGAAATATTTCAATATTTGAGCAAAGAAATACACTGGATGTGTTTAAATAACATTTACTGCTTGCATAAAGTATAAAAAACATTGATTTTTTGTAAAAAAAAATTACAATAAATTTGAATAAAATTATTCACAGTCAAACCTTTATTTATCTTTTATGCTAAAAATTTGTAGTATTTCATTTTTCAATATTTGAACAAGAATCTTTTTTGATTCAACAATCTTTTAATTTGGCCTTCGTCCAAGTGTCTACCCGTACCGAAAAAATGCAGCTATTCGCACCGAAATGTCGGTACACGTAGCCATGGCCTTCTTTTATTACTTTTTGAATTAATATTTTAAACTTAAAGGATCGTATGAAAATAATTAAACCATGCAAGAAAAATGATTATATGATAATTCTGATTGCTCAGAGTGATTGTATAAAGGTCTTCGAGAGTTGAATACGAAATTGGCAAATATTAGTTGAAGGCGAAAATGAAATTTATTATTCTCCTAACGTGTACGTACTAGGCGAGTAAAATAAACGCTTAAAAATATCTATTTTCTCATCCTATTCCTATCTGATAGTAAAAATATTCAGCATACATATTTCTTACTTCAGGAATTTTTTTAAAATAATATAATTGAGTACGGAACTCCAATTAATTTAATAACTGGATTTTTGCATTGAAAATTTGTTTAATAATATTTTTATTAATAACTTCTTTGTCAATTAAAAATATGAAGATTGATTTTATAAAATATTGCGTTGCTTCCCCTTGCAAGAGATATGAATAATACATTCACTCCTTAAAATTAGAATTGCAAAGATTGCACAATTGAGATGTCTGTTATTCATTGTTTACTTTGCGCAGAGGGCATTAACATCAACTTTTTCTCTTTTTGAAATTTTAAGCTGAATAAGTTTGCAAAATTTATAAATGTTAAATCATATATTTTAAAAACACTAATACAAAAAATTACAGCAGTATAAAAATATTATGTACAGAATAGAATGTGACTGAATTTCGCAACGTTTATAAAGAAAAAAAATTTTTTTTTAATCACGAAAATAAATTTTTTTAGTAATAAAGTAGTCAATTATTTTATACGGTGAAAACGCTATGACAACGACATTTTAGCCATTCACGCACTCTAGTGCAAAAAAAAATGTAATTCCAATTTTGCCCTGAAAGCTCGGTTCTAGGATTTTATTTCACAAATTACTTGTATTTTATGTCAGACAACGGAAAGCAAAATTTTAATCCAGTATCCCTATCGGAAGACTGCCATTTAGACAAATTTATTAAATTAAAAAAATTTGTTAAAATTAAAGAAAATTCTAATTTGTCTCTAAACGCTCGGTTCGTGAATTTTATTTCATATATGTATTACTTGTACTTGATGTCGTACAACAACAAAAAATGTTTCATCCCAATATCCCTATCGGAAGACTGCCATTTAGACAAATTTATTACATTCAAAAAATTGTTTTAAATTTGAAAAATTCTAATTTTCCTCTAAACGATCAGTTCTTGGATTTTATTTCACAAATTGATTGTATTCGATGTCGGACAGCAACAAAAAAGTTTCATCCCAGTATCCCTATCGGAAGACTTATGGATCAATCGCAGTCTTTCGACTGTGATGTAGGGATAATTTTTTTTTGTGTTTTCCTACATGAAATACAAGTAATTAGTGAAATAAAATATGAGGTATCGGTGTTCAGAGAAGAGTTAGAATTTTTTTTAATTAATTTTTTTTCAATTTTAATAAATTTGTCTAAATGACAGTCTTTTGATAGGGATACTGGAACGAAACTTATTTTTGCTCTTGTCCAACATCAAATATACAAGTAATATATGAAATGAAATCCGAATACCGAGCGTTTAGAGGAAAATCAAATTTTTTTAAATCTCACAAATTTTTTTAATTCAATAAATTTGTCTAAATGGCAGTCGTCTGAAAGAGATATTGGAATGAATTTTTTCCTTGCTGTTATCCGACATTAAGTACGTGTAATATATGAAATAAAATCTAACAACTGAACGCTTAGGAGAAAATTAGAATTTTTTAATTCTAACAAATTTTTTAGTTTAATAAATTTGTCTGAATAGCAGTCTTCGGATAGGGATCCTGGGATGAAACTTTTTTTCTGTTGTCCGACATCAAATACAAGTTATTTGTTAAATAAAATCTGAGAACCGAGAATTTAGGGAAAAATTGAAATCTGAAAAAAATTATACATTAGAGTGCGTGGATGGCTAAAATGTAGTTGTCAAAACATGATTACCATCTAAAATAATTTATTACTTCATTTTATTGCTAAAAAACATATTTCCGCAATAAAAAAAAATTAATTTACGTTTTCGTTTATAAACGTTGCAAACTTCAGCGACATCAAAATTAGAAGATAAAACTCTTTAGAAATATATTTTTTTATTGTCTTGCACTTTCATTGTCAAACTTACTTTCCCGGTTCATAAAAGATTCCACGCCTTATCGATGCATTGAATAGAAGTGCAGGACAAGCACAAACTTGAGTGCTATTGTATTCAAACGCAACCATGGAACTCTTAAAAAATATTAAATAGGGCAGACTTGTACATACTGAATAACACAGTACATACTGGATATTGCAAATTTTCTTATAATGAGAATGATATGGTATTAATGCACTCGAATAATTTTTCACGAGAAGTATAATCAAATTACTTTGCGTAGCAAGTTATTAAAGTTCATTAAATTCTTTCTTACTATGAAAAAACTGACATTATCCAGTATGTACTATTGTTCTGATATCCAATGTATACCACCCTCCCCTGAATAATATCACTTCGATAAATAAATTTGGATAAACTTTCGAAAAGCGCTTATCTCCGATTTATATCAAACTTCCTATACCCAAGTATTTCGAAGCGCTGATTATGATAATGACTATGAAATTACACGCAAATTTCGTTTTTAAGGTCAAAATTCGAAGAAACTAAAAATTTGATGTTTTTGCATGTTTTCGAGAAAATGGACGATAAATCTTAAAAATCACTGAAATACTGCACAATGGGTAGCGGTGTGGCCTCAACTATTTCTTTGACCAGTCACAGGGGTTTCTTGTGTGACTTAAATTATTTCTGTCATGGGTCCAGGGGGAGCCTTCCCCCTACGAGATGTTGGAAAGAGGTAGGTGTGTGACTTGAATTATTTCTGTGACCAGTCACATGGAATCCTCTCCGCCCCATCCACTACGTTGGAAAGGGGTGGGAGTGTAACTTAAATTATTTCTGTGACCAGTTACAGAGATTTCTCCCCCATGCGATATTTGAAAGGGGTGAGTGAGTGACTTGAATTATTCATGTAACGGGTCAAAGGGGAGCCTTCCTCCAACGAGGCGTTGGAAAAGGGTAGGTGTGTAACTTAAGTTATTTCTGTGACCAGTCACGTGGGAACCTTCCCGCCCCTTCAAGAGACGTCGGAAAGGGGTGGGGGTGTAACTTAAATTAATTCTGGGATCAGTCGCAGGGGTTACTTCCCACGCGACATTGGAAAGGGTTAAGCGTGTGACTTGAATTATTTTTGTGACGGGTCAAAGGGGAGTCTTTCCCTACGAGACGTTGGAAAAGGGTAGGGTTGCGACCTAAATTACTTCTGTGACAAGTCACAGGGCGGCGGTCCCCACGCGACATTGGAAATGGATAGATGCGTGACTTAAATTATTTATTTGACCAGTCACAGGTGAGCCTTGTCCCCACCAGACGTTGGAAAGGGGCAGGGGTGTGACGTAAATTATTTCTGTGACCAGTCACATGGGAGCCTTCCCACCACCTTCATGTATGTGTGTGACTAAAATTATTCCTGTGACGGGTCAAAGAAAAGCCTTCCCCCCATGAGACGTTGGAAAGGGGTAGGTGTGTGACTTGAATTATTTCTGTGACGGGTCAATGGGAGCCTTCCCCCCACGAGGCGTTGAAAAGGGGTAGGTGTGTGACTGAAGTTTTTTCTGTGACCAGACGCAGGAGCGCTACAAGTTTCACTTCAAGCAATCCTACTCTTTGTACCAACATTTTCCTTCTTTTCTCGAAAAATAATGGTTTTTGTGAAAAATGTATAACACATGAAAAGTGTATTTGCAAAAGACCTACAACTTTAATCTTAAGCTTTTTCCTTGATTTTTATTATTTAATGAAATAAACGGAATAACCTGACATTTTTAGAGTTTTATCAAGGTTTGACCTTGAAAGCGACATTTGCGGGTATTTTCAATATTATATTGGTAATCAGCGTATCAAAATACATGCGTATAGGAAGTTTCAAATTAATCGAAGGTAAGCGCTTCTCGGAAGTGTACCTATAAATTGAATTGTAAGTCATAAATTGTAAGTTGTACGTTACAAAATTGTAAAATTAGAAAAAATGATAGAAGTAGAACACGAGATTCAATATTGATTGATGCTAGACCTCTATTAAATTATATAACGCCATGATCGGCTAACACAGTTTAATAATTATTATTAGAGATGAGAGAGAAATAGCTAAGGCCGTTTGTCTGATGACGTGGCTGTGGCGGTATGTAAACTATGGCACGTTGCAAAGCATGCCTTTGCCAAGTTTAGGCTCTAGACCCTCTTATTTCACATAAATTATACCTATATTACACGTATTCATTTTTTTTCAGCCATATCGACTTCTTTCGACTGCCTTAGTCTCACAATTCTCATTTTAGAATCTGTACTTAAAACAGTTTCCAACTAAATTGAATTTGCAGTAAAATCAATTTAGTACATTGTACAATTTGGTACAAATATAATACCATTCGATTCCTTTTTGTTCGAGACATTTTAAGTAAATGGGTGCAGTCTAAAATTGAATTGTATGTAGATAGAGTTTCTATTTAAATACTTTTTTTTTAATTATCCAGAAAAGGTGTATAAACTTTTTTTGCTAATCTATCAGTGATCACAGTAGTTCGGTTCTTTTTTTACCTAATCCCCTTTTCCCCCCTTTTACCCCTCTTTTTCCCCTTAATTTTGAAAAATCCCCTTTAAAAAACCTAGAATCGAGAATTCTGACCCAATTTTCCTCTTTTTTATGAAGTTTCGATGCATTTTTCAAGAGTCATAAACAGAAATTCAAGGCATTAGGGAAGAAGCCGCTTTGAAAGAGATTTTTTTTATGATACCAATTTCAAATATTTCCTGAACGATTTGTTTGTTAATTTTGCTTAAAACAGGGCCTAAAATGTTTTAATTTTGGAACTACACATCTTTTGTATGCTACCCCTCATCGTTAACAGGCTTGACAGACCAAAAATAGAGAAATACATTTTTTTAACTAAACTTAATGTAGGTACTATATTAAATTTAATTTGAAACGCTTTAGATTCCTAACATTTCAATAAAAAATATTGCATCTTCAACAAAATAGATAAATTTTAATCAAATAATTGATTTTCCAACCAAAAAGATGAGTTTTCAGCCAAGAAGATTAATTTTCTACCGAAAAAGAATAACTTTCAACAAAATACATGAATTTTCAACCATTTAGTTGAATTTTCAACAAAAAACGATTAATTTTTATCTGAAAATGGAATACTCAAAATTTCCAGTTGAAAAAATTAATTATGAACAAAAAAAGTCGAATTTTTTGACAAAAAGTTCAATTTTCATCCAGAGAGTAACTTCATCCAATAAAATTGATTTTCAATAAAGTAGTTATACCTTCAACCAAGTAGCTAAATTTATAACAAAAAAGTTGAATTTTTGACACGAAAATATGAATTTTCCATAAAAAGTTTATATTTAACCAAATAGTAAAATTTTCTACCAAAATAGCTGAATTTTCAACGCCAAAAGACACATTTTCAACCAAAAAGGATGACTTCAAGAAAATTGTTAAATTTTCAACAATATAATTAAATTTTTCAAAGAAAAAATTAAGTTTGTAATCAAAAAGATGAATTTTTAAACGCAAAGACGAATTTGCAACAAAAGAGTTGAATTTTCAATCAGGTAGTTGAATTTGAACCCTAAAAAGACGAATTCTAAATGAAAAATTTAATAGTTGATATTTATACCAAAAAAGATTTAAATTTTAAACGTAACAGTGGTTTTTTAAATCCAATAGATAAATTTTTTACCAAGTAGTTGAAATTTCAACCAAAAAGATGAATATTCAACAAAGTAGTTGAAATTTCAACTTAAAAATTTAATTCTCAATGAAAAACGTATTAGTTGATACTTCAACCAAAAAATATTATAATCTTAAATAAAAAATAATTTAATTCAACCAAAAAATACGAATTTTTAACCAAATAGTTGCATTTTTAACAAAAAAAAAAGATGAAACTTCTACAAAAAGAGATGAATTTTCAAATTTTTGAATTCTCAAGCTGCAAGGACGATTTTTTTACAAAACAATTAAACTTTTAACCTGAAAATATGAATTTTCAACAAAAAAAAAATCAATTCCCAAACAAATAAGATTTTTTTTTATTGAAAATTATGAATTCTCATCCAAAAATATAATAGTTAGTACACTTTTCAACCAAAAATGATTGGATTTTCTTATTGGTTTCTAATAATCTAGTTCGCATGGAAGTGGAAAAAAGAAAAAATAAGGAAATGAGAATAGGGAATTCGAAAATAATATGCAAAAATAGGTAGCGTATTAGAACACTCTAATAAAGTATAATTAATTCGGAGCTGATTGTTAAATTGCTTGGTTTTACATGTTAGAAAAACTGCGTTTTTGAAAAAATTGGTATGTTCATAATACTACTACTTTTGTGAATAATAACTTTCTTAATTTTTTGTGTTCTTTACACTTTAGTGTTTTTTTAGCTAAGATTTAAAAATGCTTTGAATGTCTAAGAGCTTTGAATTGATAAAGATGCATTTAAAAAAAAAAATTAAGTCCAAGGAAACAAAAACAGAAATGTAGGTTTTTCTAATAGTCACTTTTGTGTTTTTCCAATTATTTCTTTCTTCTGATTAATTTTTATGAGTAGAAAGTGCTGGACTGTTCAACAGATTTTTCAAAGCTAGCTAAAAAAATGTTTTCAAAACACAAGAAGGACTAGAAAACTTGCTAAAGAAAATGCACTACTGTTACCATATGATATAAAAAGTCTTTAATAAGAAATAAAATCTCCTTTTAATCCCCCTTTTTCGAAAAAAGTCCCCTTTTTACCTAAAATTGAACTGTTTAACCGCTGTAATCTATGAAGTATCAAAAAGTACAAATTTCCAAACGATCAAATTCCACAGATTTCGAACATTGAAGTGACTTCAAATTAATGTTTTTTAAATAAAAAATTTTGCAATTGGTGATTTATGAAGCCTTGGACATTTTTGAACAGATAGAATTTCAAATTTTATACTAAATTCAAAGTTTGAAAAATTTATAACAGACAATTTCAAACTTGAAAAACTTGAAATTGGTTTAAAATTTCAATTGAACCTTTTGTCAATAGAAAAATTCGACAAAACTTTTTCTTCTCTGAACTTTTAAACAACAACTTCTAGGGCTTAGTATAATGTGAATGTTGTCTTTCAAATGGCCTGAAGTTAAGTGGATTATGTTTCTTGAAACGAAGTTTCTGATATTTGCAAAGCTAATTTTATGGCTATAAGAGGCTTTATATTAACTGGTCATTTTCCTGGTCGATAGGATTACTGAATGAAATCGAAATGAAAGGCTAGTAACTATAGTTGAATAGTCAAGCCGTGATTTGTACTTGACTTTGAATAGAAAACGTGCCTAGTTAATCCGAGCGAATCTATTGATGAAGGCATTTACAGAAGGATCAAGAGACCCTTCTCGCAATTTTCATCTGCACTCAAACGAAACGATAATTCCATACTGCTTGGCCCTTCCGGTTACTATACAAAGTTGATCTCGATTACACACCCATTTTATGTCAATTTTTTTTTCTCTTCCGTTCATGTTCATATGCAAATAATTAATTGGATGTCATTAAATTCTACGCCTCGTGTAGTGAAAAAACCGCTGCAAAGTAGTTTGGTGGGCGCGTTCATTATGTGGTGTATCTTTAACTGTCATCATTTCATGAACATTCCTTCCTCATAGAAGATTGTTTTTTTATAAAGAAATAATTCTTTGACAAAAATTGGGCTGATATATTTTCTATGATGATGATAAAACACTGCTGGGACAAATATCTTTATTGAATAAGAACGCAATACCGAAAAATTATAATCCATTCAATACTCACTTACTTATAAAATTTATATTGGTAGTCAAAGTTATATTTTCTTAAGTTGTTTTTTTTTTGTTAACGAATATGACAAATTTTTAATTTTTAATTTTAGTATCTTTATTAATTTCTAAGATTTTACAATGGTTTTTATATTACTGATACTTATCGAATAAATAATTCTTTAAAAGAACTATTGAGTCAGGGATGTTGCAAAGCACTTTCTGGATTTTAGAAGCATTCTGAGGGTATGGAAAAGGTGATTCTGAATTGTAAAAGAAGTCCGAGAGGATAAAGATAAGTATTTTGGATTGTAAAAGGAATCTGAGAGGATGGGAAAAGGGATTTTGGACTTGAGAGGAGTCGGAGCAGATGGAAAAAGGGATTTTTGGTTGTAAAAGTAGTCTGAGGGGATGAAACAGGGGATTTCGGATTTTCCAAAAAATTTCGAGGAGACGGAGAAAGGAATTTTGAACTTGAAGGGAGTCGGAGGGGATGGAAAAGGGAATTTTTGGTTGTAAAAGGAGTCTCAGGGGAGAAAGAGGAGATTTTGGATTTTCAAATGGAAAAGGGAATTTTGGACTTGAAGGGAGTCAGAGGGGATGGAAAAGGAACTTTTTGGTTGTAAAAGGAGTCTCAGGGGAGAAAAAGGAGATTTTGGATTTTCAAAGGATTCTAAGGGGATTTTGGACTTGAAAGGAGCCGGAAGGATAGAAAAGGGGATTTTTTGGTTGTAAAAGGAGTCTGAGGGGATGAAACAGGGGATTTCGGATTTTTCAAAAAATTTTGAGGAGATGGAAAAGGGAATTTTAAACTTGAAGGGAGTCGGAGGGGATGGAAAAGGGGATTTTGGGCTTGAAACAAATCGGAGGGAATGGAAAAGGGAATTTT
>JAUMHM010000085.1:11498281-11520519 GCA_032362435.1 Melikaiella ostensackeni | reverse complement strand
ATAACACTTAATTCTACATTCCAAGGAAAGTCGGGCTATACAACACTTAAAGTTCATTTTCATTAAAAATAGGGAAGATAAGGCTGTAATTGAAACACATACTCAGTTTTCTGCAACATTTAATAAAATATAATGAGAGAGTACCGTAAATTCGGGCTAAGCGGCACAAATGTGGGGATAAGAGGCGCTCCCTTAACTCTGTATTAAAACGCGATATTGCAGTAGATTGATAAATTGATGAATTAATTAACGCGATAGATATAGCACTTAATTCTACATTCCAAGGAAAGTCTGGCTATACAACACTTCAAGTTCACTTTCATTAAAATTAGGGAAGATAAGGCTGTAATTAAAACACATACTTAGTTTGCTGCAACATTTAATAAAAAAATAATGAGGGAGTACCTCATACTGGGGCTAAGCGGCGCAAATGTGGGGGTAAGAGGCGCACCCTTAATTTTATATTAAAACGCAATATTGCGATAAATTGATAAATTAATAAACGCGATATATGCACTTGATTCTACATTTCAAGGAAAGTCTGGCTATACAACACTTCAAGTTCACTTTCATTAAAATTGAGGAAGATAAGGCTGCAATTGAAACACATACTGAGTTTACTGCAAAATTTAATACAAAAATAATGAGAGAGTACCGTGAACTGAGGCTAAGCGGCGCAAATGTGAGGGTAAGAGGCGCACCCTTAATTCTGTATTAAAACGCGATATTGCTTCTTCTAAGTTTTGCAATTGAAGTTTTACAATTGCTTATTACAAGTCTCTATATTTTTACCTATAGAAGAAGCAAATAACACATTTAGAAATGCAAAGTCAAGGGTGCGCCACTTAGCCCCAGCTAACGGTATAAAAGTAAAAATTCATCGTTCTCAATATTCTATTAGGGACTTTTCTGAATTATAATTTCTTAATTTTTTCATATACGTTGATGGCGGGAAAAATGTTTCAAAAATGTTTTTGATGAATCGAAAATCCAGGACAATTATTATTTGAATGGCCTAAAGTGTTACTGGTCTCTCTCTTAAGAAAAAGGAAACTTAAAATTAAAGAAAATCTGCTGGAAACTTTACAAGTGTACCAAGCAGCCTTTAAAAATAAGTATAATAAGTGAGCGCAAAAACAAGTATACTCAACTCTCCATTTAACGCCAGTCTCGGGTATGGCCTGCGATGACCGTGAGGAATACATAATATTAATTAACTGTTTTTTTTTGTACAAATGTAGATCTTTGCTATTATAAAGAATGGAACTTTTTTAATAATGAAGACTAATTAATGAAAAGAGAATTTTCTGCGTGTATTTAAAAAAAATGCGAAATATGCACGCGAGTGTTCGAACTGCCCGCTTTGTGGCTGCGGAACTGTTAAACTCCGCTGAAATCACGCGCCTCTTTCTCGGACCCTTGGGCCACCTCGTCAGCGAATGCGAGCCGACGGCAATTCTAGGCAGGTGGTATACCGAGGCCTATTAAATGGAGAGTTGAGTGTAATAAAAAACGGGGATCCTGATAAAAGTTGTGCCGGAAAATGTGAACATTATTCCTCTGGGAAGAACTCCAGCAACCATCAATGAAATTCCGTGAAGTTTAGGTACTCAATTTAGCCAACTTAGACGTTCGTGTATATTCAAAGTGAAATAACTCTTCCCGTAAAAAGTTTCTTATCTAAAATGTAAGCCAGTGGAATAATGGCCGCACTTGCAGCTTTCTGTGCGCGCAACTGCTCCACATATTTTAATACTGATGGCGAGAAAAGCTTTGCTGTAAAATAATGATAGACTACTCTTTACTGGAAGAATGTAGAGTGTACTGTTCGCGAACTCGATCAATAAAAGTCATGGGTTATCGAATGAAAGTTTTTTATTTATTATTTAAAATTGTATGGATATGTATAGTAGGGTGTCTAGAAAAAATGTCTATTTTAGAATTTTGCAAATGCTACCCCCTAAATTTCTTCCTTTTGGTGAAAAAATACTGCTATAAACTTTTTTTATTCTTAGAAAATTTTTTAAAAGTTCTGCTAGGTTGTTTTAGGTCTGAGAATGAATTTTCTTAGTTTTCAATTGTAAAAAAAATAAAAATTTAAGGATAAAAAATTCTTTCACTCCTATGAAGTATTTTTTATTGACTAATAAGCCCTAAATTTTATAAAACAAAAAACAAAATTCTGAAGACAATCTCGGTACTAGAATATGAAAAATTGTAATCTAAATATTTTTTTGCCTGGACTACTATGTACAGAATTTCTCCTACAATATAAAAAGAATATTCTTTATAAGAAGTAAATTTAAAATACTCATACTAGATGACAAAAAAAAAATCTTGAATTTCGAAGTCTACAAAAAATACAGATTTTTCATAGTTTAAAGATTCCTATAGTACCTTAAAATGTATTTTTAACTATCATTTACCTGAAAAAGGTGTGAGTTAATTAATTAATGTCGATTTCGATGCAGTTCTGCATTTTTATCAATTTTGCTTATCGATTTTATTGAATTTTTAATTGCTGAAGATAAGACTTGATATAAAATGATAGGTGAAATTACATTTTGGAGTACTATAGGAATCTTTGAACTATAAAAAATGTGTATTTTTGATGTATTTTGGAAATAAAGATTTTTCTGTCACTCGGTATAAATATTTAAAATTTATTCCTCATGGCGAATATGTACTTTATATTGTTGGAAAAAATCTGTGCATATTATTCCAGGAAAAAAAATGATTCGAGGCCATTCCAGACCATTAATTGTAATGAAATGACCAATTTTTATAATATAAGCAAGATAAAATCTTCGAGTCTTCTTTTTTTGTTAAATAAAATTGAGGGCTTATTCATTAATAAATAACAAATACTTTTTAGGGGTGAAAGAATTTTTTAGTCTTAAATTTGTATTTTTAAAAATTGAAAACTAAGAAAATTAATTTTCAGACTTGAAACGGCCCTCAGGGAAACCTCGTCACAATTTTTTGAAAATAAAATAAAATTTATGACAATATTTTTTCGCCAAAAAGGAGAAATTCAGGGGGTGGTATTTGCAAAAATCCAAAACACAAATTTTTTTGGGCACCCTTATATGTAGTAAAGAGATATTGAATAATTTCATTGAATTTCAAGTACGTAAATCGTACGTACAAACTTCCAACATTTTTGGAAAAAAGGAACGGGCAATAATTTTTTATTTTCATCAGTATTATTGAGTAATTTATTTAGTAAGGATTTTTAGCGCTGTAACTTATTTAAACAAACACTGTTTTCCTCTCTTTCAGTTTTGAAACTTCAAGCATTCTAATTTCAGAAGAATCAGTTTCATAATTTTGAAAATGATTTCATTTAATTTAATTTAATATGCATTTTGACCTCTTTCTCAAATACCTTTACCTTTATAAATTTTCTTCTTTATAATAAAAGATATTATTATGTATTTAAAATCCAAATCTTTTAATCCAAAAAAAATATGGCATGGCAAGAAATGGCATTTTTAAAGATTTGTTTAATTTTTATACAAATTATGAAATTTTTAATTCACAAATTTGTAAGAAATGTCACGTCACAAAAATTGTTTTTTCGAGATCTAAGAGAAATTGTGGCTTCCTTGTCCATTGATACTAAAGACATGTCATACATAAAACTAAAAAAAAAAGGTTAATGAAAATTAACTGTATTTTAAAAAATTTCATTTTTGCTCATTTTTTAAAATTATAACTTGAAACGAAGTTACATTTATTCAATTTTAATTTTTTATCAGCATTTAATATCAAAAACTGTAAAAAAATAATTACCATATTTTTCGTATCCATAGTGAAATTTTTATAGATTCTTCAATTTCAACATTTTTTACCTCATTGCGACACCGTAGGACCAGTTTTGATTTCAAAAAGTCATTAGAGATTTTTATTTGTAATAAGACGTAGCGAATTTTCAGCAGTAGACATTTTCGATTTTCAAAAATTTTGTATTTTCGGTCCACCCCAACTCTCAAATCGCAACTCTTTCCATTTGTAATTTAAATTTCAAATTTACATTTCTTGAACTATGAGTATTTTTTAATGCTATTCAATCACAATTTTCAAACGCAATTTCAAATGTTTCAAAATTGAAATCTTAAAGTTAAAAGTGTTAAAAAATTGAGACTTTTTAATTTGTCCTTCATCCAGTTTAAAAAATCAATCATAACTTCGAGCCGATTTCATGTTTTTCAAGTTGGAAATCTTGGGATTTACAATTTTTAATATTCCTAAATTCTAAATTCTTTAAATCCTCTAATTTAAATATGTCAGATGTTAAGAATTCTCCAATTCCAGAGCCTTTATATTTTAAGACATCTAAGTTTGAAACATTGCCAATGTTTAAAATTGGAATATTTTTAAACACTTTCGAAGAAATTTCACGTTTTTAAATTTAAAAACTTGAATTTTTAAATCTTTAAAATTTGTAGACTATTTATGCAATAAATAAATAACCAATTTTGGCATTTACAAACAAATTTCAAGTTTTTCAAATTTAAAATCTTAAATTTTAGCTTTTTTCCAAAAGTGTTCGAATTGAAAAATGTCCAAAGCTTTAGAACATATAAATTGCAAAGTTTTGCAATATTTCAGGTCTGTATGTTTCACAAATTTAATGTGTTACAAATTGGATTCCTTCAAAATCAATTTGAATATTCTACTCAAACGAACCGATTTCAAGTTTTTCAAATTTGAAATCTGAAATTAAATTTAAAACTTTCAAACTGATTCACTGTAAAACTTCACTACATAACCATTTGAATATTCATTTTTCCAAATTTGAAAACTTGAAATTCAAACAAGTCTCTTCCAGATATGTCGAAAACGAAATGAGATACATCAATTTTAGAACCATTTCCAAATTAGAATTCTAGGATGCAATTCAGAATAGGCCCGCCTTTAAATTCATCTTTTTATTCAATAATTTTAATTACGATTGACTGCAGATTTAAAAAATTCGATCTAGAAAATGTTTTTGACATGGAAATTTAAACACTGTCGAAAATTTTTCTGAAATTTCGAGTCTATATTGAGAATTTTAATTTCAATTCGACGAGGTTTCTTCTTTTCCGGCAGATTCTACTGAAAATAGGTGACATCTAACCAACAATTTTAGAAACTCTTTTGCTCTCTATAACATAAAAATAAACGTTTTTTTCGTTACTACTGGAATATAATCCAAACTTAAAACTCTTCAGATTTCAAATTCTAAAGCTTTTAATCGTGTAAAAAGAAATGTTAAGATTCTGAAACGACTTTCAAACTGAAACTCACCATTTAAAATTTTGCAGAATTTCATAAATATTCTCTCAATTAAAACAGGTAGCTTTGTAGAATGAATCTAAAATCCTGAATCATAAAATCTGATGCTAAATAATTGTACAAAAAGTTTCATCCCCGTAGCTGCCGGGGAAGGCAGTCCCTTTCAACCCCCAAGTCACAAAAATCGATAGATAAGTTGAAAAATTTGTTCTAAGTTTCTCACCTGAAATCTCAGGCATGAATATTGTACGTTTTTATGATAAATAATTGCAAAAAAGTTTCATTGCCCTAGCTGCCGGGAAAAGTCGTTGGTTTCAACCCCTATGTATCAAAAATAAATAAGAAAAATTCTAAACTGTGTTCCAAGTTTTTTACTTGAAATTTGAGGCATTAATTTTGTAGATTTCGATGGAAAATAATTTCATACAAAATTTCATTCCCCTAGCTGTCGGGAAAACAGTCGTTTTCAATCCTTTAATCTAAAAAATTGTCAAGAAAAAAAAATCTAAAATGTGTTCCATGTTTCTTACTTGAAATATGAGGCATTAATTTTATATATTTCAATGGAAAATAATTGCAAACAAAATTTTATTCCCCAAGCTGCCGGGTTAAGCATTCGTTTCAACCCCTAAATCTCAAAAAACCGCAAAAAAAATTCTAAAATGTGTTCCACATTTCTCACCCAAAATCCGAGGCATTAATTTTATAGATTTTGATGGTAAATAATTGTAAGAAAAGTTTCATTCACCCAGCTGCCGGGAAACCAGTCGTTTTCAACCTCTATATTTCAAAAATGGATAAAAAAATTCTAAACTGTGTTCGAAGTTTCTTACTTAAGATCTGAGGCATTAATTTTGTATATTTCGACGGAAAATAATTTCAAGCAAAATTTCATTCCCATAGATGCCAGGGAAAATAGCCGTTTTCAACCCCTGAATCTCAAAAATTGTCAAAAGAAATCTAGAAAATGTGTTCTAAGTTTCTTTCCTAAAATCTGAGGCATTAAGTTTGCAGATTTTGATGGTACATAATTGAAAAAGGAAGTTGCATCATCATGGCTGCCGGGGAAAGCTGTCACTTTCAGCCCTAAGTCTCAAAAATCGGGAAAAAAACTTATAAAATTTGTTCTAAGTTTCTTACTTAAAATTCATGCCTCAGATTTCAGGTGAGAAACTTCAAACACATTTTAGAATTTTTTAATCTATTTTTGAGACATAGGGGTTGAAAACGACTGTTTTCCTCGGCAGCTAGGGGAATGCAACTTCTTTTGGAATGATTTTTCCATCAAAATCTACAAAATTCATGCCTCAGATTTTAGGGAAGAAACTTGGAACACATTTTAGATTTTTAAATCGATTTTTGAGACTTAGAGGTTGAAAACGATTGCTTTCCTTGCCGCCCAGGAAAATGCAACTTTTTTTGCAATTATAGTATTTAGCATGAAAATTTACAAAATTCGTGTCTCAGATCTTAGGTAATAAACTTGGAACACAATTAAAAATTTTTTTATCGATTTTTAAGACATAGGGGCTGAAAACGACTGATTTCCCCGGCAGATAGGGGGATGCAACTTCTTTTGGAATGATTTTTCTATCAAAATCTACAAAACTCGTGTCTCAGATTTTAGGTAAGAAACTTGCAACACATTTTAGAATTTTTTTATCGATTTTTGAGAGATAGGGGCTGAAAACGACTGCTTTCCCTGGCAGCTAGGGGGATACAACTTTTTTGGGGAATATTTGTTGCACCATAAAAGTGTGCAAAATTCATGCCTCAGATTTTAGGTAAGAAACTTGGGACACGTTAAAAATTTTTCTATTCGATTTTTGAGACTAAAGGGTTAAAAACGACTGCTTTCTTTGGCACTCAGGGGAATGTAACTTTTTTCAATTATTTGGCATGAAAATTTACAAAATTCGTGTCTCAGATTTTAGGTAAGAAACTTAGAACACAATTTAGGTTTTTCCATCGATTTTTAAGACTTTGGGGTTGAAAACGACTGTTTCCTCGGCAGCTAGAGAGATGTAACTTTTCTTCAGAATTGTTTGTCATTAAAATCTACAAAATTCCTGCTTTATATTATACGTAAGGGCATTTTTTGTTTTTCGTTTCATATAAACGGTGCAAGCTTCAGTTTCATCGAAATGAATTTGTCCTTCCAGTTCTTCAGTTTTTGAAGTTCTAACCCTGAGACTAAATTTATCTCTTTTTTGAAAAATCTTGAGAGTGAATAAGAAATAATAAAAGCGTTTCTTTTCAGGGTTTAAATGGTGATTTAGGAGCTCGCGAAGTTCTCATTGGTGAACTTCAAGCAGCTGCTGAACCACTGCGGGAGTCCTGCGCTGCGGAAGTAAGCGAAAGAGTTGAAGCTGCAGTAAATGAAGCTGTCCAGGCTTGGGAAGACACCAGGGCCGAGTTGGATGCCCTTTGCACTAAATATCAACACGCTGTTAGACTTTGGCAACAATATCGTGACGCCAGCTCCGTGGTGAAAGCTTGGGTTGACACACAAATGGGGAGCGTTGCTAATCTGCCCCCAGAAGAAGCTCTTAAGCAGGTCAAGGTAAGATCTTCATCCACGTAAAAATAGTATACGAGTATTGGAGATTGCTAAACTCTTTTGAGGGAACCTACAGTTTAAGGTGGAATCCGAACCACCAGAGCCTCGATAGAAGTACATAGAAAAGTTTCCGTTGGTACCCCCCTCGTACAGTTCAAGTCCGATAACTTGCCGTCCGATAAGGGGCCATCCATAAATTACGTAAGCAAATAAAAGAATAAATGTCATATTGACATCTTTCTCAGATTTGCATTGATCATATTATTATCTCTCACATAATTGTTCTTTTGTTTCTTACGTAATTTATGGATGATCCCTAAGTGGATACTCCCTTTAAAACGTCATCACACGTACGGCACGCACACTAGTTGGGTTTCTCCCACTACGTGTGCTGTCTGCGCAGGCCGGTATACGTGCACCGAATATTGTGCTTATAGAGGGGGCATCCAATAAGTCCGCAACTCACAGAATTTTGGGCCCCTACAGACCCGAAGTTGGAAAGTTATCGAACTTGGACTGTATTATGCACATAGGGATGAGAGCAGTACCCTCGCGAAAGTTTCAGGTAGGAATTCCTTCCGAATCATTCCAAATTACTCCTCAATCTGTATCCGAACCAATCTGAATCAATTCGAACCAATCCAAAAAAAGTTCTCAATTTCGTTCGAATGAAATCGGTTGGAAGTTCATCCGACTCAATCCGATTTAATCCGACGCAATCCGATTTGATCCGAAACAATCCGAACAAATCCGACCCAAATTTTTAATCCGAGTAAATCTGAATCAATCCGAACTCGGATTAATATATACTGAATTTTTAATCCGAATTATTCCGAGTTTGGATTGAATCGGATTCATTCGGATTGAAAATCCGTTTAAATTTGGTTCGGATTGATTCGGATTGGAAGTTCAGATTGAATCGCATTGAGTTGGATGAAGTTTCAACCAATTTGGATCGAACAAAATTGAGAATTTTTTTCGAATTAGAGTGGACTGATTCGAATTGGTTCACATACAGTTTTCGGATTAATTCGAATTGGTTTGAAATGATTTGGAATAAATTCCTATCCGAAACTTTCGCCAGGGTAGTGCTCAGAGAAATTCTCACGAGCCTGAAAATATGCTCGACCTTAATGTGCTTTGAGAATTTAATGAGAATTTATGAGCATTTTGAATAAGGATTTAAAAAGTCAGGGAAAATCAGGGAATTTAAAAACGGTCATGGAAACTCAGGAAATTTTTTAAAAATTTCCAGAAGTCAAGGAATTTTAACTTTCTATGTAATAATTATTTTACATTTTCATATTTAGGCGTCGACCATAAATGACGTCACGCTCTTTTGCTAGGGGGAAGGGTTCCATAGAACGTGACGAACGGGACAGGGGGGGGGGGGGGTTAAATTAAGTAAGTATGACATTTTCAACACTTGTTTTTAATTAAAAATTTGATTTTTTCTCGAACTTTCAACAGTTGAGTATTCAAGAAAAAAGCGAATTTTGAAAGAAAATTGAGTTTCTAACAGTTGTATCTTAAACAGATGAATCTCAAGCTATTGAAAATTTAACGGTTGGAAATTCAATTTTCTTTCAAAATTCACTTTTTTCTTGAATTCTCAAGTGTTAAAAATTGAAGAAAATTGATTATTGAATTTTTGACGTTTGAATTTTTAACATTTGAAAATTCAATTTTTCTTTCAAAATTCACCTTTATCATGAATTTTCAACTGTTGAAAATTGGAGAAAATTAAAAAATCATCTTTTGAAAATTTACTTTTCAATTTTCTTCACCTCTCAACACTTAAGATATCAAGAAAAAGGCGAATTCTGAATGAAAATTAAGGATAATTGGAAATTCAGCCTTAGAAAATTCATTTGTTTAAAACTCAATTTTCAAGTTTCTTCAACTTTCAATTTCAACAGTTGGATTTCTAACTGTTGAAAATCTAATTTTGAGAGTTGTCAGTTCTCTTTAAATTTCAACAGTCGAGAAATGAAAAAAAGCGAATTTTGAAAGAAAATTGAGTTTTCGACAGTTGTATCTTGATTAGGTGAATTTTAAACCATTGAAAATTCAACTGTCGGAAATTGAATTTTGTTTCAAAATTCGCTTTTTTCTTGAATTCTCAACTGTTGAAAATTGAAGAAAATTGAAAATCCATCTGTCGAAAATTCACTTTTTAATTTTCTATACTTCTCAACACTTGAGAATTCAAGAAAAAGGCAAATTTTGAATGAAAATTGAGGAAAATTGAATTTTTAGCATTTGGAAATTCAACCTTAGAAAATTCATTTGTTTAAAATTCAATTTTCAAGTTTCAACAACTCTAAACTTCAACAGTTGAATTTTCAATAGTTTCAACAGTTGAGAATTGAAAAAAGGGAATTTTGTAAGAAAATTGAATTTTCAAAAGTTGAATTTTCAATTATTGTCATTATAAATGTTGAAGATACAACTGTCGAATATACAACTGTTGTAATTTCAGCTGTTGAAAATTAAACTGTTGAAATTTCGTTTTTCTGCAATGTTCAATTTTTTTCATTGTTAACAGTTTAAAATTGAAGAAGAAAACGAATTTTAAAAGAAAATAGAATTTTAAACTATTAAAAATTGGAGAAAGTTGAATTTTTGACAGTGGTGGAATTTCTAACAATTCAAAATTAAATTTTCTTTCAAAACTCGCTTTTTTTGAATTTTTAATTGTTTAAAATTGAAGAAAATTGTATATTCAATTGTCAACCGTTGAATCTTCGCCTTTTTTTTGAATTTTTAACTGTTGACAAGGAAGAAAGTTGAAATTTCAATTTTCAATTTTTTAAGATAAAACTGTTGAAAATTCAATTGTTGCTATTTCAACTGTTGAAAATTCAACTGTTTAAATTCCAAATTTCTGCACTGTTCAATTTTCTTAAATTTTAAACAGTTGAAAATTCAAGATAAAAATAATGATTCAACTGTTAAAAATTCAATTTTCTTTAATTTTCAACAGTTGAAAATTGAAAAAAATTGAATGTATAACAGTTGAATTTTTCACAAATGAAAATATGTGTAAGCCGTTGAAAATTGAAGAATATTGTAAATTGAATTTTAAACAGTTGAATTTTCCACAGTTGTACCTTGAATAGTTCAATCTTCAACAATTCAAAATTCAACTATTGAAAATTCAATTTTCAATTCTCTTCAATTTTCAACTGTTGAAAATTCAAGAAAAAACGATCTTCTATTAAAAACAAGTGTTGAAAGTGTTTTATTTACATGATTTCACATGAGAATTTAATGAATAAACATATCAGTCTTTAAAAAATATTTTGGCACATTAATAGCCATCCAATGGGCTCTCACAAGCAGTAGGAAATTTATGAGATTTAAAAAAAGCCTGAGCTCTAGCAACGCTCATCAATAACGAAACTAATGTTGCTGAATAAAAATTTATTTTTTAAATTGATTTTTATTCAATTAAAATATAATCTTAGTATAATTTTTTTCAACTGAATTTACTAGAATTCTCTGAAAGTCACAAGAATTCTTTTAAATTTTATAAAATTTTATTAATTTTTTTAATACCTAGATTTCTATTAAATTCACTAGAATTGTGTTAAATACACTGCAATAATATTGAATTTTCTATAATTCTGTTAAAATAACAAGAATTCTGTTACATGTAATAGAATTTTTTTAAGTTAAATAGAATTATTATTCTCAAATTAGGCCGTATCTATGTGTACCGAAAAAATCCAGCTATTTGTACCAGAATTTCAGTACGAATAGTCCTTTTTCAGGGCAACTTGTACCAAAAAAATCCGGCTATTCGTACCGACATTTCGGTATACTAAGCCACGGCCTTTAAATTAACCGAATTTCTGTTTTGTTCATTAGGATTCTGCCAAATTCTCTAGAATTCTGATAAATTCATTAAAAATTTATTGAATTTACTGGAACACTGATAAAACCAGATTTCTTGTAAATTTAATAGAATTTTCTTAAATTGTTAATTAACTAGGATTCTGTTCAA
Source organism: Melikaiella ostensackeni (assembly GCA_032362435.1). Taxonomy (NCBI): domain Eukaryota; kingdom Metazoa; phylum Arthropoda; class Insecta; order Hymenoptera; family Cynipidae; genus Melikaiella; species Melikaiella ostensackeni. The sequence continues at coordinate 11,508,667 of JAUMHM010000085.1, read as the reverse complement.
TTCTCTAGAATTCTGCTAAAATCACAAGAATTATTTTTAATTTAAAAGAATTTTTTAAAGTTCTTCATTAGCTAGATTCTTCTATTGAATTTACAACAATTATATTGAATTTTCTGTAATTTTGTTAAAATCATAAGAAGTATGTCACATTTAATAGACATGTGTTAACTAACTAGAATTATTCTATTTAATTAACTAAAATTCTGTTCAATTCAATAGAAATATGTCGAATTCGATAGAAATTTGGCGAATTTACTAGAAGTCGGTTAAATTCACTATCATTCTATTAAATTTACAAGAATTCTGCTAAAATCACAAGAATTCTTTCAAATTTGATAGAATTTGTTACAGTTCTCAATTAACTAGATTTCTATTAAATTTACTACAATTACATTGAATTTTCTTCAATTCTGTTAATATCACAAGAAATACGTGACATTTAATAGGCATTTGTTAACTAACTAGAATTGTTCTTCTTAATTACCTATAATTCTGTTGAATTCAATAGAAGTATGTTGAATTCGATAGAAATTTGGCGAAGTTACTAGAAGTTGGTTAAGTTCATTACCATTCTATTAAATTTTCTAGAATTTTGTTTATATCACTATAATTTTTTTTAATTCGCTAGGATTCTGATACAGTCAGGTAGAGTTAAGGAATATCAATTCTTGGATTTTGTGGCAACCCTGATTAACTTTCAAACCAAAAATGTCATCCCGTTTACATTTTAGGCTTTATTTCAAATTGTAATCGTTTGAATAGCTAAATTTATTTGAAAGTACTCGAATTTAATGAAAAAAAAGTATTTAAATTTCGCGCGAAAATGTATCGCCTCAAATGAGAAAGGGCGCTTGATTAAAATTATCAAAGAAGTCCAAGTAATAGAAAACCTATTTTTCGCATCAAACAGTATATACTTTTGAACAAATATATATTACTTCACTATAGAGTGTGCTTGTAAAAAATACATGTATTAATTATCATATGTATTTTTTTGAACAGTAAATGCTTTAATTGTCTTAAATACTCTATAAATGCTCGTTCGAGCTTAAATGCGGAGCATATTCTGGAAAGTATACCTTTTCGTGCATGTAAAGTGTGCGCAAAGTGGCTTCTTTCTACCCCGAGACAAAGCGGGCGTAAAGTAGCTTTTTTCGCCCGCTTCTTTAGTCCCTGGGTCGAAAACGCTACTTTGCTTGTTAAAAATAGAGTAATAGCACCAAAAGTTGGTCACCCCACAATTATTATAGTCCTATTTTTTATTTTTCATTTAAGGGCATGTAATAGTCTTTGATATTAAAATGAAAATTTGCCTACTAGAGAGACGTGCCCTAAGAGGCTAATACATTTAATATTTTACAAATAAGATGAAACCAAAAATCTTCAGTTCTTAGTACTAGGTAATTAAGTATAAAATTTCAGTAATATTGTTTCTTATTCTTCAAGTCATTTTTGAAAATTGAAACATTTTTCAAAAGGACTTCTTCGTATATTGTGCCTTAGGGCGGAGCAAAAAATTATTTTTTTCAAATTTTGACTAGGTCCAAAAGTTGTGGTTTGGTACCCGGATCTTCCACAAAAAGTTACAGATAAAAAGAAATATATCTTATGTTCGCGCATCCATGATAAAGCGCAAAATAATGAATAATAGCGCATTTTTTGTTATTTTGGTACGAAATCAATTTTTTATATGTGAAAAGGGGTCTTAAAATTAGTATTTACAACTCTTATTATCCTCCGGAAACTATGCAGCAATAAAAAAATCCTTATACATCGTAAATTGTTATTAAAGTTGAAATAAGGAGAAAAATCACGTTTTCAATTAAATGATATTCTCCTTATTGGTAATGATTTTTTCATTGATGAAAAGGGTTCCAAAAATTAAAGCTTATACCTATAATTATCCTTCGAAAGCTACACAGCAATAAACAAATTCTTATACATTGTGAATTGTCAATAAATTATATAAAATCATGATTTTAGACTAGTAGATGTTATTTTTATAAATGATCAATATTTTAGAAAGGAGTTGACTTTTAAACCCGAAAAGATCAATTTTCAACCTGAAAAGTGGAATTTTGAACATAGAAAGACGAATTTTTCAGAAGGAAGTTGAATTTTCAGTCTTGAAAATTTGCCATTTCAACAAAAATGTTATATTCCACCAAAAAAATTGAATTTTTTACCAGTAAAGATGACTTGTTTAGCGTGAAAGATGAAATATCAACAAAAAAGATCATTTTCAACCAAGAAAGATGAATTTTCAACCAAACAGTTGCATTTTCAACAAAAAAGTTATTTTCAACCAAGAAAGATGAGTTTTCAACCAAAAAAGATGATTTTTCTATCATAAAAGATGGATTTTTAATCTCATAGTTGAATTTTCAAGCCAAGAAAACCAATTTTTTGGAAGAGAGTTTAATTTTCAAACTTAAAATTTGATTTTTCAACTAAATAGAAGAATTTTTAACCGAAAAGGTTAAACTTCAACCAAAAACAGTTGAATTTTCATAAGGAGAAAAATTTAAATCAAACAATTGTATATACAACCAAACATTTAAATTTTCAACCGAGAAAGATACATTTTTTAACAAAAATGATTATTTTTCTATCCGAAAAGATGAATTTAAAAAAAATCAACCAAACAGTTCAATTTACAACCAAGTAGTTGAACTTTCAAGCTAAAGAGACGAATTTTCAACAATATAGTTCATTCTTTAACCAAGTAGTTGAATTTTAAAGTGTAGAAGACGATTTTTTTACAAGGTAATTGAATTAGCAATCTGAAAATTAGAATAATCAAAAAAAAAATTTTAACCTAGAAAGATGAATTTTTAACCAAAAAAGATGACTTTTCTACCCGAAAAGATGAATTTTCTACGAAAAAGATAACTTCTAACCCATAAAGATGAATTTTTAACCGAAAAAGATCATTTTTACACCATAAAAGATAAACTTTTAACCCAAAAAGACGACTTTTCAACGAAAGTGCTGAGTTTTCATGCTAAAATGTCTAATGTTTTAAGAAACAGATGATTTTAAACCCGAAAAGTTGCATTTTCAACAATTATTTCTCAAGTAAAATAGTAGAAGTCATAATTTCAAATAATTAAATCAAAATTAAATGACAATTTAAGATGCATGAGAATTTTTTTATCGCTGCATAATTTTTGAAGGATAATTATAGTTACATATACTAATTTTAAGAACCCTTTTCATCTATTAAAAATTGATTTCATACCAAAGTAACAAAAAAATCGCTATTATTCGTTATTTTGAGCTTTATCGTGGATGCACGAACATAACATATATTTTTTTTATCTGTAATTTTTTGTGAGAGATCCGTGTACCAAACTAAAACTTTCGGACCTCCCTCCGAGTTTAAAAAAGAAATTCCACTCCACCCTTTAATGTGCCTAATATAGCTGTAATTTTTTAAGAAATTAAGTAAAGAAAATAAATTTGATTACCAAAAAAAGTGACTCACAGGGCATCACTTTGCATTAAAATTTTAATCAAATGACCTTTTAGGTACGTAAGTGAAATCATTAGTTATAAAGCGACCCCAACAGCTCTTGAAATGTAACAACGGCAATTACTCATTCTCTTCTTCTATCACATTATCAAGCGCATTTTATTTTCTTCATAAGTAAAGAGATAATGAATATGCGCAACATTATTTAAATTCACACTCGAAATAATCTTATCTAATTTTGTTAAAAAATAAATATACAACAATAATTATTATAATTTTTTAATAGTTATAAATTCTCGTACTCCAAATAGTTTTGTACAATTATAGTTCGATTATCTTCATATTTGTAAGAAAAATTTGAAACCTGTTTAAAAAAATCGAAGATCCAAATTTCGAATACTTATTACAGGACTCGGGTCGTTTGATTTTTTTTTTACTTTTTTCGACTTTTTGAAGAAAAATACGACTGATCGACTTTTTCTATTTTTGTCATAAGTTCGTTACTTAATTTTAATTTTAATTATATCGAAACTTAGAAAAATTGAGATTCAAAACTGGAAAATGTTGTACCATTTTAATTGAGAACATTCAAAATTGAATAATTTCTCATCGAAGCTTTATAATTATACAATTTCAAATTAAGGACGTTAATTTTTTAATGACGTTAAATAAATTCATTTTGAAATTATACTGTCTTAAATCTATATCCTTAATCGTTAAGTAATTTTAACTTTTAAGTGCTCAAAATGAATGTTCCTGAAATTTAAACATTGATGTAAGTTATAAACTTCTCTCAGTTGAAAATGATCCAAGTAGACAAGTTTTAACAGTTCACAAAAAATATTTTAAACACAGATTTGGAATCCTTCAAGCTGAATGACTATTGTTAAAAGATTGTTTTAACTTTAAACTTTATTTCGATTGTGTAAAAATTATTTCAGGCCTTGTACTCACGCCACTATTGACACTTATTTACACTTTTTTTAACGATGCAACTATTTTACTACTATTTTGAAGAAAATGACACTAATCATACTATTTTCTCAAATTGCTCGCTAATGTAACTATTGTTTCACTTTGACTTTAAACATATTTTCAAATTTCTTCGCTGATTGGCTGAAATAACATATCCGCCATCTTAAAAATCGCAATTTCAAAAGATTTAAAAATATTTCGTGGGATTTCAAAATTTTTCAAAAAATTTCAATAGATTTCAAAGATTTTAAAAGGATTTTATAAGGGTTGAAAGCTTTTATAGTATTCTAAAAGACTCCAAGGAATTTTATTGAATTTCAGAAATTTGAAGAAATTTTAAGACATATTACAAATTTCAAGATAATTAACGGGATTTCAAAGGTGTTATTGTTTGGATTATTACCTTTTTCTATCTTGAAAATGGAATAATCTGATTTGATTGGTTGCAAATCAACTTGCAAAAGATTAGACATTGCTTTAATTAGTAGAGCGGTCAAACTTTATTTTGAAATTTATTTGGTGCGAATTTATTAGTGAGCGACTTCACCCAGTTTCACGGTACATTAAGAAGAATCCAACTTCTTTCTTGAAACTTCAAATTTAAAACCCTTAAACTCAGAACCGTTCAAAAGGTTTTCATTATATAAAGAAGTTTAAAGATAGTAGATATTCGAAACTTTTCAAGGTTGAGGCATTTAGGAGTGTTAAAGAAAGGTAGTGGAAATTTATTATTTTTGATAAATTACCGGAAATTTATTGAAATTTTCGGGAATTTGTGGGAAAGTTTCGGAAATTTGTGGAAAAGTTGCGGAAATGTATGCAAATTTACGGAAACTTTTGAAAATTTATGAAAACTGTTGAGAAAACTGTGGAAACTTTTAGAAATTTGTGAAGAGTTTTGAAAATTGTGAAGGCCTTTTAGAAATTTATGGAAACTTTTTGAATCATGAAAGGTCTTGGAAGTTTGTGAGAGTTTTTTTAAGGAATGGATTTTTTTTTAATGAAAATTTAGGGAAGTTTATAAGCTTATTAATTTTTTTCTTGCGGTTCAGATTTCTTATCACATTTTTGGAGTAACGAATTGTCTTTTTCCATCTCAGAGACCAAACTGCAGGAGACTGGTGGCCTCCTCATACTTTCTTTTGCATGACCGAAGTTTGATGGGACTGACATTATGAATAAACACTCCAGCTTATGACAATCTAGCTGCTTAATTTGGACATGATTTTATACTTATGGAACAAATTTCTCGCATCAAGTTGTAGTTGGATTATACTTTTAACAATGAATAATACAAATAATAATGTAGCCTCGGATAGGATTGTCATTTCTGTTGACGAAAGGCATGTCCTCGGAAAAATTTCAGGCAATAATTGGAGATTGGGTATTTAGAATGCTAGAGGTGTAAATGATCTCCAGGAAAAGTAATTGCGAGATACAATGCGCGTAACGAAGCTAGATATTTTATGTGTATCGGAAACAAAGCAGAAGGGATGTGAGATAAGAAAGATAGATAATGGACTCGAACTTTGATCAGGAGTAGATAATGAATCATGTGGTAGCCAAGAAGTCAGTCTTGTTATGAATGAGAGAGCAAAACAACATGACAAAAAGTATGAATGTGTATCGCCTAGATTACTATGGGTTAGAATGAAAGTGGGAATCAGAAGGCTATTTATTATAGCGTACTACGCTCCAGTTGACAGTGACAAGAGGTATGTATAAGACACTTTCTGGGACTCATTAAATTATATATTAGGTACTTGCAATCCCGGCGAAAGAATAATTCCACTCGGAATATGAATGGCTGGGTTGGTGTGCAACGCGAAGGTACCGACAGGGTACTCGGTCATTTCGGAGACCCAAAAACGAACGGTAGCGGGGATAAATTGATTAGCTTATGCTTAGGAGAAGGCTTGTCTATCACGAATACTTGTTTCATGCATAAAATGAACCACATGTATACTTGGTACAGAGGCGAAAGACACAGTATGATTGACTTTGTAGTAGCAGATGAGAGACTGAGAGCGTTTGTAAGGGATACAAGGATAATGAGAGGTTCTGAGTGCGGAACGGATCACTACCTCTCAGTTTCAAAAATAAACCTAGGTCAAGAGTGGAGAAGAAGAAGAATTGATAATGAGTCGAAGCAGACGCGAGTTAGAATAAAGAATTACAGAAACTAGAAGTACAATTTGTATATCGTAAAAAACTGAATAAATATTTAGGACATCATGAAGAAGACTGGAAGACTGAATTAAAAAATAAAAATGTAGAGGGTGCATGGATAATACTACGGGATAGCATCTTCAAGACTGCATCTGAAGTGTACGGTACTGCGGATGTAGGAAGAATTACCCATACCATGTAAAGTCCTTGATCCCCGGTGGTATAACGAGGCTAGAACCAAAAGAGTTACGCTTACCCCGAAAGGGATTTGGCGTAATGGTCTAATAAAATGAAAGGATTTGAAATGTTTTGAGGTATTTTACAAGATTCCAAGAATTTAAAGGGATTAAACAAATTTCAAGGGATTTTGAAAGGGTTTATCAAAGGATTTCAAGGGATTTTAGGGAATTAATGAAATGGAATGAAATTTTTCAGGACTTCTAGGAATTTTTACGGAAGATTAATTTTCAACCAAACAGTTGCAATTTTAACCAGAAAGATTAATTTTCTATCAAAAAAGATGAACTTTCAAGAAAATACATAAATTTTCAAGCTAGATAGTTAAATTTTCAGACGAGAGGATTAACTTTCTACCAAAAAAGATGAATTTCCAACCGGATAGTTGAATTTACAACTAAAAAAGATGAAATTTCTACAAAAAAAGGTGAATTTTTAGACCAAAAAAAAACGAATTTTCAACCAAGAAAGATTTTTCAGTCAAGAAAGAAAAAATATTTCAACCAATTTCTTGATTTTTCAATTAACAAACAGAGACATTATGCTATAGACGTTGACTCTATAATAACACGAATTTTCTACAAAACAGTTGAATTTTGAACCCGAAAATATAAATCGTCAACAAAAAAGTTAGTTTTCAACCAAACAGTAGAATTTTCAACAAAATAGTTAAATCCTCTACCAAAATAGAATTATTTTCAACCAAACAGTTGCATTTTAAACAAAAAAAAAATGAAATTTCTACCAAAAGAAATAAATTTTTAAACTAAAACGACGAATTTTTAGCAAAAGAGTTGAATTTTCAATCTTAATATATAAATTTAAATTTCAAAAGTTAATTTTCAACCAAATAGTTGAATTTCCTACCAAACTCTTGAAATCTCAATCCAAAAATACGAATTATGTACGAAACAGTGAAATTATGTAACGCTTTGAATTTGAAAGGGTGTAGAGTCGATTGCTTTAAAGAATGCAGTACTTGATACTTGAATGGCACCTTAGTAAGAAAAGTTATGCCTGGAAAAATCTATAAATACCTGGAAAAAACCTGGAATTGTCAGGGACTGACTTCTAGGAATTTTTACCGATTTCATGGGATTTTATGGGGTCTTAGAAGATTTTTAAGATTTAAACATTTTTATAGGAATTTTAATCGATATTGAAGATTTCAGGATATAGTATGTAATTTTAAAATATGTATTGCTAATAATTGTACAAGATTTAAGGGATTTCAAAAATGTCAAAGGATTTTAAAGAATATAGTGTATTTAAAAAAATTCCGAGAAATTTTCATGAGATTTAAAAGAATTTTTTAGGATTACAGAAAATTTAAAGAGATTAAAAAATTTCCTAAAGAATTTGTCAATATTTGAGGGACTTATAGGATTTTAAAAGAAATTGAAAGGTACCATAAGAAAAAAAATTAAGAATGTAGATTCAGAATAAATCAAAATTTAAGTTTCTCTGTAACTTACAACATTTAAATTTAACTACGAAATTCTTGGAAATGAAAAAACAAGAATCTAACAATCAGATTTGGACTACACACTCCTAAATGTCTCCATTCAATTAAAAAATAAATGAATGATAAAAAGAGAAGAAATAAAAAGAAAGCAACCTCAAAATGCAATTCCTCTTTTTTTCCCTTGTCATGATTTATTTAAGAAAAAAAGGAAGGGGACTCGCAGGTTGTTTTTTCCCCTCTTTTTTATTTTATATTTTGTATTTCAGAGGACTTCAACAGAATTCAAGGGTTTTTAATATGTTTCAGTAGATTTCAACAGATTTCAAGGGATTTCAAAGCTTTTAGGGCATTCTAAGAGGTTTCAAGGAATTTCATAAAATATCAAATATTTCAAGGAGTTCTTAGAGGCTTTATTAGATTTTATAAGATTTCAGAGAATTTTTAAGGATCTTTAGGAGTTTAAGGTATCGTAAAATTTTCCAAGGAATTTAACGAGATTTAAAAATTGTTGAGGGTTTTCAAAGAATTTCAAAGGATTTGAAGAGATACCAAAGGATTTCAACTGATTTTAAGGATTTAAGAACGATTTCCGCGGATTAGAAAGGACTTTAAGGAATTCCAACGACTTCCAAGGGATTTTAAGAAATTTTCAAATTTTTCCAAAGAAATCATGGGATTTCAAAGGATTTTTAAAGGCTTCAAAAGATACCGTGGATTTCAACGGATTTTTAGGGATTTTCAGGATTTGAGAACAATTGTCGCTGATCACAAAGGATTTTAAGGGGTTTCAAGGGATTTTAAAAGGCTTGGAAATGTTTTTTTTAATTACGGGTTTTCAAAGAATTTTGAAGTATTTCAAGAGACGCCGAAAGATTTTGACGGATTTTATGAATTCAAGAACGATTTCCGCAGATTTCGAAGGATTTTAAGGGATTCCAAGAGATATAAGAGATTTCTAAATATTTCAAAAGAAATCACGGGATTTCAAAGGATTTTAAAGATTTCAATGGATTTCAAAAGTATTTCAAAGATTACAAGGAATCTCGTAATACTTCAAAATATTTCATGGAATTTATAAAGAATTTTAAGGGATCACGAGTAATTTTAATGGCTTCTAAAAGACTTGAATAGATATTTCTGAATCACTTAAAATCTCTTGGAATCCGTGAAAACTCTTTAAGATTCGGTAAAGTTTTTGACTTGCTCGAAATCTTCAAAATACAATAAAAATCCCTTATAATCCTTTAAAATCCTTAAAATTCTCTAAAAATCGGTTGAAATTCTTGAAATTACTTTAAATATTTCGGAGTATCACGAGAATCTTGAAATCTTTCAAATCCCTATAAAATTCATTGAAATCTTTCAAATCCATGGGAGTCTTTCCGAATCTCTTGAAATCCTTAAAATATTTAAAAATCCATTCAAATCATTTAAAATCCAAAAAAATCGTGACTACTTTCAAAGTATTTCGAAACCTCTTAAAATGCCTTGGAATCCCTTAAAATTCTTTGAGATTCCATGAAATATTTTCAAATCCTTGAAATCACTTGAAATATTCAAAGTCCCATACAACTCTATTATAATCCTTTAAAATCTCTAAAAATCTGTTAAAATCCTTGAAATTCCATGAAATATTTCGAAATTTTTAAAAATCCCTTGGAGTCCTTTAGAATTCTTTAAGATCCCGTTAAATATTTTGAAATCCTTGAAATCTTTTGAATTTTTCAAAATCCCATAAAAAGTCCCTTCTAAACCCTTAAATTCTCTAAACATCGGTTAAAATCCTTGAAATGATGCCCATGTGTAAGTCTTATGTTTTTTAAGGACCGAGTAATATCGTGCACTTCTATGAAAATTATTCATACTTTTTAATTACACATTGTTTTTCCAGTTTCTCATATTTGTCTTTACACAATTTTACAGTCAAGTTGCTTTTGAAAGGAACTCTATATATCGCATGTAAGCCCAATTTTCCTAACATTGATTTTAAGATTCTTGAGATTTTTCCAAAATAAGGTAGGACAACCGTATTAAATCTATTGTAATCCTGTACATTGTTTCTGTT
>JAUMHM010000085.1:11468088-11493967 GCA_032362435.1 Melikaiella ostensackeni | reverse complement strand
AATCTTTTAAATTTTTTGAAATCTTGAAAATATTTTAGAATTTTTATTATTTTTGAATATTTTCAAAATTTTGAATCTATATATTATTAACTCACGCTCGCCCAATTTTGAAGTTTCTATTTAAAAATTTATTCTTATACGTAGCTTGAATCTTAATTTATTTTTGACGAATAAAAACGATTTATTCTTGGATTTATCAAATTATGAATTGAATAAGATTTTTTCCATTGGATTAGCGAATCCTCTCTTGTAAATTAAAGCTACAATATACCATAATTATAATAAACAAACTCAATATCTTGAAAGGCAAAGCAAAAAGCAAATAAAAAAGATAGAAGTATTCTAAATGACTGAAATCTTTAAAACTGTTTAATACCTCTTGAAATCTAACCAAATATGAAACTTACGAGGTAAGTTTTAATATTATAAAACTAAATACTCTGTACCATTGCATTTTGTAAATGAAATTTCTAAATAAAAATGACGTAATTTAATAAATTCATGTGATAAATAAGTTCAAAAAACATTGAATTCTAATTAGTAAGGATCCAAATTTTTAAAAATTAGGCCGCAACTGGCTTCGGCGAAATAAAATGGAATGACTTTTATTTAGCACTTGATAAAATTAATTATACAATTTTTTTGAACATTACTTGCAAAATTATTATAGCAATTGTAACCTTGGTATTCAACCCTGAATTCAGCAATAAAATTTTATCTAATTTTTTGTGTGAATATTAGTCACTTTTAGTCACTTTTTAGCTTAAAATAATTACTTTTTGCGCTTTTTTCAAGTACGTTAGTCTGTGTCAGTCCTTCAAATTGTTTGCAATGCTCTTTTTCATTATTTTAAAACAAGTTCTTCATCATCTTCCTTTGATTCTATGACTGAAAATTATTTAAAAAATTTTCGTGTCAATAACAAACTTATTTTTACAATCGATAGCAGTATAAGAACTTTAATTAAAATGTGTGGAGTTTTCACGATAAAAAATTTCGGAACCTAAAATTGATAAATTATTATTTTTTAACTTTTGACTTTTTAAATTTGATTCAGTGGAATTTTATTGAGAAACAGTGACTCATTTTTCAAGATTCAAGTCATTGATAATCTACAAGGAATCAGTAAAAACTGAGTGAAATTTAAGTGGATTTTCACTACTTGACATCTCGAAAAATGAGTCACAGATTCTCAGTGAAATTCCACTTACTCAAATTCAGAAAGAATGCTTTTAGTATAAAAAATTAGACATTCCCAATTGGAAAAGTTATGACAATTTAACAATTGTGAATAGAAGCACTAAAAATTGAAGAATTCCTAAATTAAATTTTTTAGTTTATCATTTTCTTATAGGTATAAAGTTTCAAATTCAGTCAAATTTTGCCTAAAATCAGATCATTGTTGCTTAAATCTAGACAAATTATACTGCATTTAATATCAACCATTTAAAGGTGTAAAAATATTAAATATTCCTTTTTACTGTGCGTCTTTTTTCTCTATGAGAAATAAAATTTTTATATTTCGAATCAAAATTACTGCAGACTGAAATTTGGAATCATCAAGATCAATTTTCTTTAAATTTAGCCAAATTTTACTCAATTAAATATCAGCCATTGTTAAGTGTAACAATTTTACGTACACATTAGAAACGAATACTTAAAATTTTACACCTTGAAATTGGTTTGTCTTGAATTCAGCAGCCCCATAATTGAATTTCAGAATTGAGTCCTAAATTCAATCAAATTTTGTTTAAAGTCAGATCAATGTTGCTCAAATCTAGACAAATCATACTCAATTTATTATCAGTCATTTAAGGGTGTAAAAATTGTAAATATTTCTTTTTACTGTATGTTTTTTTCTCTGAGAAATAAGATTTTTATATTTCGAATTAAAATTATTGCAGTCTGAATGAACCCTCCCTGATTGGGAAAAATGCGACAACATATCAAATTTGGAGTAGGACTCAAGGTTAGAGAGAGGGTGTGTTTAGTGAAAAAAAAGGAAATTATGTGAATTTCAAGATTAAGTCTTTAATTCACACTCAAAACCAAATCAGTTTTGCCTTAATCTAGCCTAATTTTCCTTGATTAAATATCAACCATTTTTAAGTGTAACAATTTCAAATTCATATTAAAAAAGAATACTTAAAATTTGTATACCTTAAATCAGATCAATTTTGCATAAATCTAGCCTTGAAATTGGTTTGCCTTAAATTCATCAATATTTTTCTGATTTCAAGAAATTTGGTCTGAGATCTGATTTTGCTTCAATCTAGCCAAATTTTTTTAAATTGAATATCAACCGTTTTTTAGTTTAACAATTTTAAATACACTTTAAAAAAATACTTGAAATTGTTACATCTTAAAATTGGTTTGCCTTGAATTCAGCAATATTTTTATGAGTTTAGGCAAGATTTTTTCTGAATTTCAGACAAATATAAATGAATTTAATAAAAAAAATTTAAGCTGAAACAATTTAAAGTACACATGAAAAAAAAAATTACGATTTGTCTGAATTCAAGCAATATTTGTCTAAATTTATGACCTTATAACTGAATTTCAGGATTGCGTCTTTAATTCAGGTTATAATTAGATCAATTTTATTTAACTCTAGTCAAATTTTACTTAACTAAATATAAAAAATTTTTAAGTGTAACAATTTTAAATACATATTGAAAAAGAATGCCTAAAATTTTTACATAAATATAAGACCTCATTATCTGAATTTCTGTATTCAGTCTGTAATTTAGACTTAAAATCAGACCAACTTCGTTTAAATCTAGCCAAATTTTGCTTAATTAAATATTAACCATTTTTAACTGTAACAATTTTAAATACACATTGAAAAAGAATGCTTAAAATTGTTACATTTTAAAAGTGGTTTGCCTAAAATTCAGCAATATTTTCATGGGTTTAAGCAAGATTTTCTCTGAATTTTAGACGAATTTGAACGAATTCAATTAAAATCATTTCAAGTTGAAACAATTCAAGGTAAACATAAAAGAGAATACTACACGATAAAAAAAGAATACTTAAAAATATTACAATATCAATGTCAATATCTGAATTTCAGAATTTATTCATACGTTTTCTTAAATTCAGATCAACTTTACTTGAATCCAGATAAATTTTTACTGAATTTAAGTTCGTCTATGAATTTAAGTGCATTTCTGAATTCAAGGTGTAATATTTTTGAGTTTTCTTTTTTACTGTGTACAATTTGTTTGAATTTGTGCAATATTGGTCTAAATTTAAGACCCCGTAACTGAATTTTAGAATTGAATCTCAAATTCAGGCAAATTTTGCTTAAAATCAGATCAGTGTTGCTTGAATCTAGACAAATTATACTAAATTTAATATCAACCATTTAAAGGTGTAAAAATTGTAAATATTCCTTTTCACTAGGTTCTTTTTTAAATAAGGAATAGGGTTTTCATATTTCTAAATACAAATTTTGAAGGGTGAATTAACCTTCCCTGATTGGTAAAAATGTGAAAATAGAGTAGGACTGACGGTTGGAGAGGGTGTGTCCAGGGAAAAAACAGAAAATTATCTGAATTCCAGGATTGAGTCTTTAATTCAGACTTAAAATCACATAAATTTTTGTTAAAGCAGCCAAACGTTACCTAATTGAATATCAACGATTTCTAAGTGTAACAATTTTAAATACATATTAAAAAAGGATACTTGAAATTTTTACACCTTAAATCAGATCAATTACGCTTATATTTCGCCTTAAAATTGGTTTACTTTAAATTCATCAATAGATTTCTGATTTTAGCCAATTTGGTCTAAATTGAAGACCTATTTATCTCAATTTCTTACAAGTTCGACTGAATTTAAGTAAGATTATTCTGAATATAAGGCCTCATAATCTGAATTTCAGGATTTAATCTTTGCTTCAGACTTAAAATCAGATCAACTTTGCTTAAATTTAGCCAAATTTAATTTATCAAACATCAACCACTTTTAAGTGTAACAGTTTTAAATACACATTGAAAGGAATAAACAAAAAGTAAACATAAAAAAATACATATTACATGGAAAGAAAGAGTACTTAAAAACGTCACACCTCAATTTCAGAGTACTTGAAAAGTGTTACACCTTGAATTCAGCAATGTACTTAAAAAAATGTATTTAAGTATATTTCTGAATTTAAGGTGCAACATTTTTGAGTATTTTTTTTACTGTGTAGAATTTATCTGAATCTAAGCAATATTGGTCTAAATTTAAAACCCTATAACTGAATTTGAGAATTGAGTCTTAAATTCAGGCAAATTCTGCATAAAATCAGATCAATGTTACTTGAATCTAGACAAATTATATCAAATTCAATATCAATCACTTGAAGGTGTAAAAATTGTGAATATTCCTGTTTACTAGGTTTTTTTAAAACATAATATGCGACACAGTAAAAAAGAATTCTTAAAAATGTTACTCCTTAAATTCAGAAATGTACTCAAATTCAGAGATGAAATTAAATTCAAAAAAAAATTTGTCTGACTTTAAGAAGGTGAATATCTGAATTTCAGAATTTATACATACGTTGTGTTGAATTCAGATTAACTTTACTTGAATTCAGATAAATATTAACTGAATTTAAGGTGTATCATTTTTAAGTTTTTTTTTTACTGTGTACAATGGGTCTGAATTTAAGCAATATTGGTGTAAATTCAAGACCCCATAACTGAATTTCAGAATTGAGTCTTAAATTCAGTCAAATTTAGCTTAAACTCAGATCAATGTTGCTTGAATCTAGACAAATTATACTGAATTCAATATCAACCATTCCAAGGTGAAACACTTTAGAGTAAGCATAAAAATGAATACTACACAGTAAAAAAGAATACTTAAAAATGTTACACCTTAAATTCAGAAATGTACTTAAATTCAGAGATGAAATTAAATTCAGAAAAAAATGTGTCTGACTTTAAGAAGGTGAATATCTGAATTTCAGAATTTATTCATACGTTCCCTTAAATTCAGATTAACTTTACTTGAATCCAGATAAATATTTACTGAATTTGAGGTCTAACATTCTTAAGTTTTCTTTTCTACTGTGTACAATTGGTCTGAATTTAAGCAATATTGCTCTAAATTTAAGACCCCATAACTGAATTTCAGAATTAAGTCTTAAATTCAGACAAATTTTGCTTAAAATATATTTCGATGTTTATATATTTCGAAATTAAGTTTTTGAAGGGTGAATGAACCCTCCCTGATTGGGAAAAATATGGCAATGGAGTAGGACTCATGATTAGAGAGAGGGTGTGTTCTGTGAAAAAAAGAAGGGATGAGGGTTCGAAGAGCACGACCGTCTCATCGATCCCCGCAGAGACGCCAGTCTGGACCAGGACATCAATGTGTCTGGTTGCGCCCGCACGCGTTCTCCATGTGCCTCTCCAATGTGACTTTTATAACCCTTTTATCTCATATAGTATCATCCAATTTCAAAGCACAGAACAAGTGATGAAATAATTTGACCATGGACTATTTTATACCCCAATCTTTAATTATTTAAGAAGAGTTCTGTCCGCTTAATTTAGTGCCGGCAAACCGACTTTTTATAACTTCCTCGATATCTTCCAGAAGCCATACGCTTTTTTATAGTTAATTAATTCATAATACATCTATTATTAATTAATTGAGGCCTAAAAGAATTTACAATTTAAGTTCCCAATTTTGTTTTCTATTCTAGAGGAAGCATCTTCTTAACAAATCAAATTGTTTATTCTTATATAAACCTGATGGTATTGATCGTGTAATTCGTTTTAGAATTATTTAGCTGATTGAAGATAGATCGAAAATATTTTTGAAAATGTTTTCGGAGTGTAATCTGAAAATACCACATGGGGTCGCCAGTATTTTTGTGTGTATATTTTCATTGTGAACATGTGCGTGCTGTGAGTGAAATTGGGAGGGAAAAACCGAATGAGTTTATTTTTGAAGAATTTGAATGAGATTTTGAGTTTCTGAGAAGATAATGATTAAGAAAGTTTTGGAGATAATGTGTACGCCAGAGGAAATCAGAGTAAGATTTATTTTTTAATTCATTTTATTTTATTTTATAGCAAGTGTTGATGTTTAAAGCTGTACTGCTCAGATTGAAATTATTTTTTATTGAAGTAAATAGACAAGGATAGTTGCATAAATTGGTATCAATTCGTCAATTCCAAGAGGGTAATTTCCTAAGGTACATTAATGTCAAAAGTCATTTTTAATCACTTGATTTTTTAATATAAAAAGATTGCAATATTGCATGGGATGTCCAAAAATTGCAAGATTGCATGGGATTGCCAAAGATTGCATGATTACATGGGATTGAAAAAGATTCCATGGTTTATAGGAAATTCATTATAGAAAATCGTTATATAGAAAAAGATTATATTATAATCAGCATTGGAATAAATATTAGAAAAATATTGAAGGAATTAATGTAAAAAGTAGAAAAACAACAAAGAAATTCCTTGATATCTTTTAACCCCTTTTGTATTCCTTTGAAATCTTTAAAATAGTAAGAAATCTGTAGAAATCATTTAATAAATGCCTTGAAATTAAAATAAGTTAAATTTATTCCCTAAAGTTCTAAAGTTTTAAAGATTTATATCTCTAGAAATTCGTTGAAATCCCCTAAAATACCTTGAATATGCAATTAATTAAACTTATTCATTAAAATTCTCTAAAAACCCGTTGAAATCTCTAGAAATATCTGGAATCTCTTGAAATCTCTCAAATCCTTGTAGATTCAATAAAATTCTTTAAATCTTATGAAATTCCTCAAAATACTTTAAAGTTCCATGTAACCATCAGAATCCTTAAGAATCCCTTAAAAATATATTTCATTTTATTTCTCTTTCGAAGTTCTCTAGAAATCCCTTGAAATCTTTGGAAATCCTACATAATTCTTTAAAATATCTTGAAAATTTTTAAATCTCTTGACATTCTTTGGAATCCCTGAAAATCCCCGTATATGATTGGAAATCTTTGAAATCCTCTAAAATCTCTTAAAATGTCTACAAATCTCAATAAATCCGTGGAAATATTTTCAAATCTCTTGAAAATCGATGAAATCCTTTAAAATTAGTTGAAATGTTTTCAAATACCATAAAATCCTTTTAAAAGTCTTCAAATCCGTGAAAGTCCCTCGAAATCCGTTGAAATCCTTTAGAATCACTTAAAATCCTCTGATGCATTTGGAAATCTTTGAAATAATGTCAAATCTCGTGAAATTTTCATGAAATCTGACGAAATCGAGTAAAATTTGTGAAAATTCTCTGGAATTCCTTGAAATTCGTTGAAATCCATTGATGTATTTGAAATCTTTGAACTCTTTTGGAAATATGTAAAATTCTTTGAAGTTTGTAAGTTTGTAAGTATAATTTTAAATTAAAACTTGAGTGTCAAAAAATAAAATCATTACATTTTATGGTTTCACTTCTGCATACAAATGTGAAGATGATTTCCAAAAATATGAGATACCGAAAATAGTGAAGTAATTTGGGTCAAGTGCGGAAGATGGCCCACTTAATTATTAAATTGTTTTTTTTGTAAATACATCTAATATTCATATTTTTAGACCTTTCATTCAATTTTATTCTTTCTTTTCTTCTCTATGAGAATCGTACAAATAATCCTGTCATCGTCTAACACGCTATTCGACAGTTTCTGAAGTCTACATGAAGACTCTTTTATTACAGCAAATTAACTTCCCGGACTTTTATCACTAATGATACCCTTTGATGTGATTTAAACTTCCTAAAATTCTTCAATTTAATTGTTCTGAAAAATTTCAAACGAAACGTTCATTTGAGTAGGAGTGCAAAGAAACTTAGACAAATGAGATAAAGACTTGAATTTTCTATTTAAAAATAAAACCTGGCATTTTAATATTGTTTCTTATTACAAATTTATATTTAAGTAATTGTTGATGGAAGGAAAGTTTTTTTTGTACTGAAAAGTATAGGCAGGGCGTTGAATTATGGTCTCCCCCAAAAGATTCAGAGAACGCCGTCTTGAAATTCTATAAATATCGACCCTGCACATGAGTAAATTCTCTGTACGGCACGAATTTTTGGTCTTAAGAATTTATGAAGATTCATGAATGAAGCCACAAGTAACGATTTTGCTGCTTGCAATATATATTTTTTTCGTTATAAAATTGTATCAATAAAAATTAACAATCTGGTTTAACGATTAATAATTTATTATTCAAGATTTAGTAGGTAAATTTTAAAAGCTCGTAAATATGTTCATTTTTCTACTTAAATAATTCTAATTCCATAATTAAATCAGGTCGGAAAACAAATTTAAGTATTATAGTTTTTAGGATAACCAGGGCTGCCACACAGTCACTTAAGTCGCTTTTAGTAACTTTTTTTACTAAATCACTTTTTTGTCACTTTTTTAAGATAAAGTCACTATAGCCACTTTTTTAAATGAAAAGATTACTTTAGTCACTTTTCTTTTTAAATGAATTGAAACAGAGATCCCAAGGGTTAACCACTATCAAATTCAGATCTATACCTATTTCTGAATTTTTTGGAATTCTTTTGATATCTTTGGAATTTCCTCAAAATCCACTGAATTCAACGGATCTTTTTTGGATTTTCATTTTTTTAGTTTACTCTGAAGACTTTTAAAATCACCTTGAATTCTTTTGAATTTATCTTGAATTCCTATGAATTTCATTGGATTCTCTTAAATTCGCTCGAATTCTTCCAAATTTACTCCAGTTTTAATGAAATCAATAGAATATTTTTATTTCTTTGGAATTCATTTGGTATTCACCCTGAATTCTTATTAATTTATCACGAATTCTTTAAGCACTTTTTGAATTCTTTAAAATTCTATTGAATTTTTTTAATTCACCCGGAAATATTTTGAACTCACCTTGAATTATTAGGCATTTCATCAAATTCATTTCAATTGCCTTGAATTATTCTAAGTTCACTCCAATTTTATTAAAATCAATGGAATATTTTGAATTTTTTAAATTTTTTGCAATTCATTTGAATTCATTTGGAATTAATCCTGAATTCTTATTAATTCATCCTGATTGTTTTAAATTCCTTTGAGTTCTCTTGAATTCTTTTAATTTACCCTGAACTCTTTTAAATTCTTCCAAATTCACTTATTTCTACTCAATTCAATGGACTTTTAAATTTTTTAAATAGTTTTTTATTTCACCCTGAAATTTTTAAAACTCGTCTTGAATTCTTAGTCATTTCATCAAATTCTTTTGAATTCCCTTGAATTTTCGCAAATTAACTCAAAATTTAATAAATTCAATGAATTTTTTTAATTGTTTAAAATTTTTGTCAGTTCACTTGAATTTTTTTAAAGCTCACTTAGAGTTTTTGGGAATGCCTTCGAATTCTTATTTTCCTTAAATTCCTCTAAATTCACTAATTCTGTTCACTCCCATTTATCTGAATTGAATGGATTTTTTTTTAATTTTATAAGTTTGTTTCATTCACTTGAGTTATTTTACATTCACCCTGAATTCACTTCAATTTTACTGAAATTAATGGAATTGTTTGGAATTTTGTGTTTTTTCAATTCCTGTGAATTCTTCAGAGTTTAACTTGAAATGTTTTGAAGTCTGATGAATTTATACTGAATTCATTAAAATTCACCTAGAATTCTTCTAAATTTCATCGAATTCTTTTCATTTCAAAAGAAGATCAAGTCACATTATTAATTAGTCACTTTTAGTCACTCTCAGTCACTTTTTGGGTTAGAATTAAGTCACTTTTGGTCACTTCTTGGTTTATATAAATCCCTTTTTGCAAATTGTTTTTAAGTAAACTAGGCTGTGGCAGCCCTGATGATAATTTGTTTCAAAAGTCTTTTAATTTTTAAATAAATTCGAAATTAAAAGCGTTTCATTTTAAAAAATATCCATTCGTAATTAATAACTTTTCTTAAATAATAAAATCAAAATAATTTCTGCAATTTGTTCTTAAAAGTCGTTCAAGTTCCACATTTATTTTTCAATTCCAAATGGTTTTCATTGTTTCATCTTAGAAGTACTTAAATCAGATTTTTAATTGTTCATTTCTTGCTACTTATAAATTTGAGTATTCGAAATTCAAATTTGGAAATATAATAATTTAAAAGACCTCAAAATTGAAAACCACCAAAAAATTGGATTTTCAAATTAAATTAAATTGTTTTACTTATGTAATTATCAGATATTACTTTGAAACTGTTCAATAATTTAAACAGTTTATCAGTTTTTTGTGAAATTAAAGATTTTAAAGATGTAACTCATCAAAATTAATATTTTTAAATAATAATTAAAAATTTTATTAATACTTGATAATACGACTTTAGATTTTACCTTGATATTCGTAAATTTGGACGTCTTTGAATAAAAAAAATTATATTTCTTGATGAGATTGAATGTTTAAAACAATTAATTCATCCCAAACTGAATATAAACTCAATATTCTTCCAAAAATAATACCTATTTGATTTAACTCACTTTTTTCTTGTATATTTCTGAATATTTCGTGAGTTTGATCATAGTTTGCTTTATGTTTGATGTAACAAAATTTTGTGGTAAAATTGCCAAATTATTATTAAATCTAACAAATGGTGGTAGACAAATTGTGAAATTTTGTTTTTCAACCTTAATTATCTCACAGTAAAAAAAGAGTACTTGAAATTATTATAGCTTTAAATTGTTGACCTTTCATTCTGTAAAAATTTTGTGATTTTAAGTAAAATTTGTCTGTACTTGAGACAAATTCGATACAAAAAAACTTTCAAGAAATAATCTTCCTAAATCTTCCTATTTATTTGCAACTTAAATTTGAACAAAATAAGTTTCAGAACCTATCTAGACATTAAGCTTTTTTTTGAGCTGTTGAACTTTCTTAATTCGTACATTATCAAAATCAACAAGAAAATGTTGCGTCTAATAAGCTCAAGTTGAAGGCAAAATGTCAATTTCATAAGAAAATATTACAATAAACATAAAATTACGATATTTTCGAAGAATTGGAAAACTCCGAAAATAATTAACATTTTTTAAAGTTCTTAGGCTCTTTTAAAGGTAACTTTCCATAGTATTTTTCTTACATGTTAAAATATTTAAAGCATTTTTTCCCTAAATTCTGACCCAGAGTCAAACTCTGTGGAAAAAAGTTGAAAAATTTCCAAAATGTGTAAATACTCACAAAAATTTGTTAAAAATTATTATTTTTCATATGTTTATCATTTTTAGTAATATTTATAAAAATATTATCATTGTGCATGTTTTCAAATGATGTGGTAAGTACAATTATTATCTGAAATTTCGCGGCTTTTTTGCACCAAGTTTGACCCTAGGGTAGTATCTAGGAAAAAAATTCTAAAAATATCTTAATAATTTAGCAAATTATTATGAAAATCAGCAATTAAAATGAAACAAAGAAGATTAAAAAATATTAATAATTTCTTTAGTTATACCAATTTTTCGAAAACATCGTAATTTGATTTTTTTTTCAATATCTTTCTACAAAATTGACATTTTGTCTTCAACTTGGTCTTGGTGACGCAGACTGTTATTACCTTTTGTATTATTATGAGGAAAAAATTTCATGTTAATATAATAAAAATTAAGGCACTTTAGCAACAGCTCAAAAAATAGACGTGTTGATATTTTCCGCTGGTACGGTAAACAAAGTTGTCTTTCTAAAACCTTACAGTCTTGATTTCAAAATTGAGTCTTTAATTACGACAAATTTTACACACCAACAATGTTAAGGTAACAATTTTAAGCCTTTGTTTTTACTGTGTTCTCCTTAAATAAATTACTTAAACTCTGAAATTTTCTGATTCTATGCATTATTATAAATTTGAAGAATTATTTTTACATTTTAAAGGTTTGTGAGAACACACTGGCAGAACACAAAGAAAGATTGGCGGAATTGCGTGGTTTGGTGGCGCAGATTGCTTCAGACGTAGGTTTGGATGTTGGCGGAACTCTTCATTGTGAGGTTGAAGCTCTTGGCAGGCGTCTTGAAGACGTTCGAGAAACTCTTTCATCTTTAGCTGACACTGCAGATGCAAGAGCTCTCAGTCAGGATCTAGCTCGAGATGATCTCTGCCAAACGAAAAATTTCCTCGATTCCGTACAACAGGTAAGCCTCAAAAAAGAAAACCATTTTTTTTAATTTATAAAATACTACCCTTTATATTTCATCATGTAATACTCCTATTTCCACTCTTTATCATATAATATAAATAAGATCCTCTTCCTTATTAGGGCAGAAAGTGAAAGACTGAACTCAGTTCAGATATTTTGTCTTATCTTTGCCCTATATTTGCTATTTACCGCTTACCATGCATTTAAGTCTCCGAGTGAGTCAGCTAGAGTCAGCTGGTAGCATACGTTAAAGAGTGACAGTATACAACTATCGATAGGTCATCTACTTATCTCTATTTTTTATGGTCGGAACCTACAGAGGGGCCTTTATTGAAAAAAATTATTCCAAGGAAAAAAATCCGAAACCTCATTTCCAAAGGAACGAAATTTTTAGGTCAGCCGCAAAAAAAATAGAACGACTAGCTTATAACTACTTTTATTGGAAATTCAGCAACTTTAAATTTGTGAACGCTAACTATTTCGCATTTTTTAAATTCACTTTTGAAAATTTAATTGTAAGAAACAGTGTTAATTTGAAACGATCGAATTTGAAGTTTTTCACATTATCGCGAATCCAATTTTTAAATATGTGTCCCATTTCGAACGCTTAAAAATTTGTATTCTTTCTTTTCTTAAGATTTTACAGTTATAATCATTCTTTTTCGAACCCCTTACAATTATAAGTTGTTTTAAATTGGTTTCTTCAAGTTTTACGTTTAAAATTTTATCCAATTCAAATGATTCTACAATTAGGGGCCGTTCAAAAAAATACGTAACGCCTGGGGGGGCATACACTTACTAAGGAAAAAGCGTTGCAAAGGAGGGGGGGGGGGTAAAAATTTTCAGATAAAAGCGTTACGTATTTCTTTAACGGTCCCTTAAAAGATTAAAAAATTTTTAATTTTCCGATATGTTCAGATTTTATAGTTTAGAAGTTTGTCGACTTTGAACTCTTCCCAATTTAAAATTGTGTAATTTATAATATTTTGATTTGGAGTTGTTCGCATTATCACGATTCTGATAAAAAAAGGCTTGACATTTCGAATGTTTTAAAATTTGAAATTTTTATTCTTTACACTTTGCAATTCGCGGTGAGCCTCAACCAACTTTAACCTATGGTAAAAAAGACATTACTAGAACTGCTTTTCCGTAATATTATTCTGACATGATATGCGGGTATTTTTCGTACAAAGTAAAATAATCTTGGGAGCGCTTTTTGAAATTTTTAAATTTTGATTATCAAAAAAAAATTGTTGAAAAAAATTCAATTACTCAGTGGCTCTTAAGCATGGAAAATAGAGTAAAAAAGATTTAAAAAATTAGTTTATAATTATAATGTCGAATCTACGAAGGTTTCTATACTTCTTTGGTGCAAAAGGTTATTAAAAAATAACATTACTGAAGTTTTTTTTCATGAATAATCATTATTCGGTAATTTAACAATATCCAGTCATTTTTTAACTAATTTTGAATTGTTTAAAAAAATTTGATTTGTTTAAACATTGTTTTTTCAGATAAGTCGCAAAATGAAAGTATTTTTTAGGCGTTATGAGTTCCTTAATCAATGATAGCAATAAAGTAATTTTCTAAAACTATTTTGCCATTATTTAAATAATAGGTGCTTGTTCAAATATATAGTCTGCCTAAAAACAGCAGAAAAAACAACTTGGCTCACCAAATTTTCGACAGATTTCATTATTTTTAAGTACTAATTTGTTTTCTGATAATACTCGTAAATGTTCAAACAAATTTAAATTGGTTAAACAATTTTACTTTGTTTAAATATTTTATTTTTGCCATTTTTCGAAAGATTGTAGTATTTTTAGGTACTACTTTGTTTTCCAAGATTACTCTTAAATGTTTAAACAAATTGAAATTGTTAAAAAAATGTAAATTGTTCAAACACTTTCGAGTGTTCTTAGACAACAAATTAGTACTTGAAAATATTTAAATCCGTCAAAAATTTGGAGTGATAAAATGTTTCTCGTGCTTTTTTTTACGTAAACTCTATACTTGAGCAAATACGTATTACTTAAATAATTGTACAATTATTTAAACAAATTATTTTATTGTTATCATTAATTAAAGAACTCATAACGTCTAGAAAATACTTAATTTCGCGACTTGTCTGAAAAAATCTAATGTTTTAACAAATTGAAATTGTTTAAATATTTGAAAATTAGTTTAAAAATGACTAGGTCATTACCGATCAATGATTATTTATGAAAAAAAACTTTCAAAAAGCGTTGATAAACCGCAATAATACGTGAAATTCAAAGTCCCTTATGGGGTTTTCTTTGAGGACCCATAAGAGTGGCTTAAAGTCATTCACCCTCAAAATTTGTGATTAATTCTCATTCTTTGACGGATTCTGAACAATATACTGTAACACGGAATTATTTGTAACACATCATTGCGTTTAAATATCAGATTTACAAAAAGATAACTTTTTTCCATGTTAAATCAATGGGAAACTTCATGGTCTTTGCGTCACCCCTAAATATTAACCGATTTGGTTCAAATTTGGAGATCATTGTTTTGGGCATTCGAACAAAACTTGGGATTGAGAGCAAAGAAATTCGAAAAGTGAAAAATAAGAGCCACTTTACTGATTATAATTAAATGACGCTCGCATGATTAAAAAAATTCTTTTATTGGGATTTACTTTTGTTATGAAAAATACTTGTATGGCATCATAAAGCAATATCCAATAAGTATCATCTAACTTCAAGAACCTTTTGGTTAAAGATGGTTAAGGCTCACCGTAAGTTCAGATTATTCATTTTTGAAAGACTTCAATATGATTATAAACTATCAAAATGTAAATACATAACGTAAAGTATAATTGTCAAGTAATGAATTGAGTCTCAAAAATTAAGTATCGTCCAACTTAAGTATCACTTGATATTTGAGATTGTTCATGTTCAATCGGTTTCAAATTCAAGTTGCTCAATTGTTAACATTTCATTTTAAAATAAATAAACCTTTAATGCTTTTATTTAAAATTAGGGTATGAAAACATCCAACTTTTTAGATTACTTTAAATATTATTTTTTGAATGTAAAACTCTTCTAGCTTGGAAGTTTTTGAATACATACCTCCATATAAGTTGGAATTTTTAAATTTTATATTTGAAACTGAGTAAAATTCATATAACTGGGAAAGACAAAAAAATACAATTTGAAAAAAATTATTTCAGCTAAGTCTTCTCCATGTAAAATTTACATACAATTTAATGTCACAAAGATGTTTTTACGTCATCTTTACGACACGGACATACGACGTCTTTGCGACGTCGTAAAGATGTCATAAAGTTGTCGTAAAGATGTCGAATGAGCCCTAGTAGAGATATTTCTGACTTTTTGAAGAGGATATATCACGTGAAAAGTTTTTTAAAAAAATTCAAGAATTTATCGAATTTTGTACCTCGACTTCAACTCGCGTCATGATGTGGGAACTTTATAGCAAAAACTTGAAATTTACAAAATGCAATCTTTGAAATCTTATCTTTAATTTGAGCCAACAAAACATAAAAAATTTTAACGGGTTCCCAAGATTTTACTAAAATAGTCCAATCGTGTCTGCGTCGAGTTTCTCGGAATTTGTACTTCAACTTCAACTTGTGCTATGACTTAGGAAATTTGTGTAAAAAATTGAAATTTACAGAAAGTAATCTTTGAAATCTTCTAATTAATTTAAGCTAATAAAACTTCGAAAATCCTCACGGGCTCCTAAGATATGACTAAATATGTCCGAGCGCGTCTGCGTCGAGCTAGGATATTTTAAGTCATATCTCGGGAACCCCTAAAGATTTCTTGAGTTTTCTTGAATTAAAGTAAAGATAAATTGCAAAGATTAGGTCCTGCAAATTTTAGATTTATGCCACAACTTTTCTAAACCGTGACACGACTTGAAGTCGAGGTACAAACTTCAAGAAATTCTTGAATTTTCTTAAAAAACTTCTTACGTTATATATCCTCTTCAAAAAATCAGAAATATCTCTACTAGGGCTCATTCGACGTGGAATTTCATATTCTTTCTAACGGAGTTCGAAAAAAATGTCTAGCCTTATTTCCGACCGAGTTATCGTGTTTCAAATTCATTAGTAATTTTTAGTGATACTTGCGCTAACCGTGTAGATAATTTCCGTCGGTTGTGTAGACAAATTTTGAAAATTATTTTTTGATTGATTAATGCCAAGGTCTAGAGGAACTTAATTGGATCTGCACCGGAAGAATCAATATAAATATTTCGAGGATGATACCATCATAATATTTATAATTCAGTGTCAGAATTCGCACTTGGTTTCTCATCGGTTTCTAGAGGTGCTCGTGGTGCTTGGCACAACTCAATCATCGCGGCACACGCTTATATTTTAATTGTAGTTTCAAAACAATTTGTTATGTCAAGGTCGAAGGGCTTATCCACGAGCAATTACATCAGTCACGAAATCCGCAACAGCTGAATGCTGGGTGCTCTGAGTTCACGTACTTGGCCAAACTTTCGAAGTCGACTCACAGCATTTCCAATGGTATTTACGAAACTCGGTGCTTTCCATTGCATTTCGCCGATTGTAGATAAAAGAGCGATTAAATTCGAAGCATTGGAACGTGGTAGACGGTCACACTCCATTGATGAAGGACTTCCAAAAAGAATTTTATTTACTTTTTCATTCCATTTGCCAGAGGGCAATTCATCAATGGATTTGCATAAATGAATTTGTCACAGGGAGACTAAAATTCATGGTTTTCATTTTATATTTCAAACTCGAATAGAGAATTAAAAGTATAACAAAATTATTGTAATGAGAATCACTGGTCACGCGCGTATAAGCGCGCGTTTCTTAAAATCGTTAATAAATCTTATAGAAATAGACGATAATCAAAAGTATAAAATGTCTCAATATCATTCTATAGAAAACCTTTGAGATAATAAACAATTTTATTTTGCTAGTTGATATATTTCATGTACTGTCTGTTAATAATTTTGTGCATTAACAATTTTAAAAGTGCACGTCTTTGGACAGACTCGCAGTGCAGAGCTACCAGACCACGTACTGGCGGAATTTGTGCAGTAGTTATTCCTGTGTATTTTTATGTTAACCAATTTCTGTCTTCTGCGCAGCCAAGAGATGCGCCGCCGGTCCGCGGTATGGCAGCACTGACAGTGGTTCTCCGTTCGACAATTTTAGACCTAATCAATATCTTTTTTCTAGAGTATAACATCAGTAGGACCAGAAGAATCAAACGATCAGTTGAAACTACTTCGGAACCACCTTCTGGCCTTGACCCGCACCGAACCCCAGCTCCAATCCATCAAGGAACGAGCCCTGGAAGCTTCAACCCAGGAAACAACAATCGTAGATGTTCTCCAATTATGGCAACGTGTCTTCCGAGAAACCTTCCAACAATACCACAGACTCTCTGCTCGTCTCGTCAAATCTCAGGACGTTGCAGCTGCTCTAAGACTCTGGCAAGAGTACCTCTCCCACGTTCAAGAATTCCTCTCGAACGAAGTTCCAGGTGACTACAATGGTCTCTCCGAACACAGAAACCTCTGCGAGGTCCACAAAAATCTCCTCACTGATCAGCAGAACTTGATCCTAATGGTCAGAGCCGGAGAAGGTCGAGACCTTTCGGTTTCAGAGCACTTCAACACCCTCACTAATTTGCACAATGAGACCCTAGCCAGGATCATGGAAAGACACGCTGCAGTTCGAGACAGGCTCTCATATTGGGACAAGTACAGGACAGACCAGAACAAACTCCTCGCCTGGCTGAAAGACATCGAGAGAGAAAAAAGTCGTCTCCAGTTAAGGTTCATCCATCTTCGAAGAGTCGACAAGATTCTGAAAAGGATTGAGTCGCTACTCGACAAAATACCCAGTGGAGAAACGCAGGCTGAGTCTCTCCAACAGCAACAGGAAAAACTCTTGGTCAATTGTGACGAGACACTTGCTGTCTCAGTCAGGATGGAACATGCTGCTAATGTTCAGAGGATAGCCAACCTCAGAGCTGGTTTGGAGACCTGGAGAGACTTTATAACGAGGATAAGGAGTTTGAATGAAAGGCATGTTGAGCAATCCAGCAAGATCACTGCCACCTTCCAAGAAGTGAGTCAAGTCTTGAGTGCTGCCTTCCACTCCGGACCTTGTAGTCTGGCTCAAACTCTAGAAAAATTAGAGTCCCTTCAAGATCTGAAAAGCAAACTAGTGAGTACAATGACTGATCTCGAATGCCTTGGAGTTACCACAGAACAACTGCGAGAGTGCCTTAGTCCCTCGGACATGAAATCGCTCAATCAACACAGTTCCTTGCTGTGGCAACAACACGGAGATCTGGAGCATCAACTTGCTCTTCTGGTTTATAAGTTAGGCGAGAGGTGTAGTTTGCACTCTAGATGGGAGAATAGACTCGGAAGGTTAATTGTTTGGTTGGATGATGCTGAGGTGAGGATTAACAATTGTGATACGAGAGTTTTGGATGAACCTGAAGAAGCTCTGAAGAGGATAGAGTGTGAGCTGCAGACTGAAATGTCCCTGAAGCAGAGGGAACTTGAGTGGCTTCAGAACACTGGTCAAGATCTGATAGATGTAGCCGAAAGGCATGAGAAGGAGAAGCTTCAATCATCTCTTGAAGAGGTCAACGAGAGGTGGTCGCGCTTGCTAACTTCTGGAAAAGCGAGAGCGAACAAGCTGATTGACCTAGTGACGACCATGAGCACACTTGAGACACGGATAGCAGAGATAAGAGCCTGGCTTGGAGGAATCGAATCTCAACTCTCGGAATCTTTCACGATAGAGTCGATAAGTCAAAGCACAGTCGACAAGAAACTTCAGGATCACGACCAGCTGCAGAAGATGATAGAAGCTGAGAGTGGAAATGTAGGGGAGGTTTTGAACCTTTGTGAGATTCTGCTCGGCGATTGCGATGCGTGGAAAGCTTCCTTCAACACTGACGCGATTAAAACTGGAATGGAGGGCTTAGAGAAAAGGTGGAAAGCGACTTGTATGAGGTCAGCTGAACGCAAGAGGCAGATAATCTTGACCTGGAAGCTCCTGCAAGAACTGGAGAGTGTGAGATCTGGGCATGAAGAGTGGCTGAATGAAATTGAGGGAAGACTCCAGGAATTGGAGAATGATGCTAAGGATATTTCGAAAGAAGAAACTGAAAAGGCAATAGTGAAGGCTAAGAAGCTTTCTGAAGAGATCAGGTCTAATAGTTCTGCTTTAAGGATACTTGAACAAAGTTACAGTCGCCTTGCGAAAGGAGGTCTGGAGCCGGAGAATCTGAAATCACTCACGGGTAAAATTCGTCAGGTGATAGATAGGTGGCATGGTTTAAGTCATAGGGTTAATGTTGTTTTGGCAGCTTTGAGACAAGAGCAGAAGGTCTATCGTGAATTTATAACTGCACACGGATCTGCGGTGGTTGGTTTGACCCAGGTGGATGTTAGACTGACAGAACTTCAACATCTGACTTCCCCTAAGCATGCTACATCCAGGAAGAAGTTGCAGCAGTTGGGATCTATTGAAAACGAATTGGAAACACAGAATGCTACTCTTCAGAGGGCTGATGAGTTGGCACTAGTGGTGATGAGGGAAAGTCATCCTGATGATGTGAATACGATTCAAGAACTGGTGGATGAGTACCAATTGCTTTGGAGGGATATAAGAACGAGGGTGACGAATCTTCGCACGGAAATTGAAACCCAGGAGAGGTTAGAAGTCGATGAAGCTGTTCAGGTTGAGACCTTGAAGTTCGAACAAGATTCTGCTGTACAGGTTGACACTTTACCCAAACTGGTGAGAATGACCTCCTGCGACGCTTATCTGATTGAATTGGAAGCTGCGATTAATGAGTGTCGTTCGGCTTTGGATTCATTGGAAAATGCTGTTTCTCCTGAACCAACTCCTGGCTCTGGACTCACAACTGCTGCAAAGACAATCGTGAGTAGTGATTATTTGATTTTTGGTTGATCTTAAATTTTAATTGGTCTCCTTGGTCAAATATGTTATTATAAGTTTCAATTACAATTCCACAGGCTAAATTAATCGGAAGTTCTCAATCAACGATAGACCTAGCAAGGCACTTGCATAATCTCCTCTTGGATGATGGACGATTCGACAAAGAATGTGCAAAGAATTCTGAAATATCAGATCTTGTTTCTAGACATGAGAATCTTCTAACCCAAGCAAGAGCCCGAGAACAACAAATTAGGGAAATGAAGTGAGTTCCTTTTTGGGATTATTATCCTCTGATTAATGTTGTAATTTTGTGTGAAGATCATCATTGATGATAGGATCATATCAGTTTCAGTAGAGACATTTTAAATCGACATGTTCTAAGTACCAAAGCGTCTTGGTAATCCATCTTTCATCTGTAGGTCACCTCCTGCTGATAATTATGCTTTACTGTGTACAGTGAGTCTCTTCAGAGTTCTAGTTTAAGATTTCATTTTCTGCACTCTCATTAGACAATCAGTGAGGAGCTGAAAACTTATCACAGTCGTTACAAATAGTAATCTGTTCATAAGCAATTTGAAACACTCAATTAGTATTTGTAATTATAGACCTGCACTGAAGAAATGGACTTGAAATCGAGATACATTTC
Organism: Melikaiella ostensackeni; assembly: GCA_032362435.1. Lineage (NCBI taxonomy): Eukaryota > Metazoa > Arthropoda > Insecta > Hymenoptera > Cynipidae > Melikaiella > Melikaiella ostensackeni. The sequence continues at coordinate 11,473,222 of JAUMHM010000085.1, read as the reverse complement.
CTGAATTTCTAAATATTAGAGATATGCTAATTTTGTATGATTTTAGTGACGCTGGAAGATTAACGTGTCCCATTTGCTCGCGTCGGAATTGGGCCCAACTAGACAACGACCTTTGGAGATTGGAAAAGTGGTTGGAATTCGCTGAAGGAACTCAGAGTGAACAACACTCACCACCAAGTAATATCGAACAACTGGAGGATGTGATTCAAGATCACCGAGAATTCCTGCTTGACCTTGATAGTCACAGAAGCATCGTTGTCAGTTTGAATATTGTTGGTGCTCATCTAACTGATCATTCCGAAGAAACTGATCGTGCAAAGGAACTACAAAGCAGATTAAAATGTGCTAATGCAAGATGGGAGAAAGCGTGTCAATCAGCTAAGAGATGGCAATCTGCCTTGCAGAGTGCTCTTATGGAAAATACTCAATTCCATCTAATTATTGAAGAGTTTCTATCATGGATTGAAAAAACGGAGACGGCAATCAGAGCGAGTGAGCCAATCGACTTGACTGAAGATGCTGATATCCTGAGTATCAAGTATCAAAAGTTCAAGTAAGTTTTTAATTGTGAGATTAATCTACCAATTTTTAAGTTGCCTTTAGATCATTTCCAATTTTTTACCATTTTAATTCATCGTTGTAGGGAATTGCGCAGTGATCTGGAGCGATGCGAACCCCGCGTCCTTTCCCTGAAAGAATCAGCAGATCAGTTACTCGACGAAGACGATCAAGCCCGAGAAAGACTTCAAGAACTGAGGCTCAGGTTGCAATCACTCCGAAGACTCACTGGAGTATATATCGTAAAACTAGGAGCCACCTTTGGCTTAGATCCTCGTGATGTAGGTCTCGCAACCACATCTTCCCTAGCATCACTCTCCAGAGATGTAAGTTCATTCCCATCAAACTCAAACTTCCAAACTTTGATCTCCACTTCAAATAAAATTAGTTGAAGTTTCAAAGAGTCTCTCATTTCAGGTCTTGAAGATAATTACATCAATCTTAGTTCTCCGTAAACACATTTTAGTAGTAGATTGTTGCACAAATTCGAAGTCCTTTAGTTCTTTAGGTCACTCACTTGCACATTATCTTATTGTTTGTGTTTTCTCTTTTTTGAACTGTAGCTGCTCGATGAAGCTGCCTCCGGAAGTGGTCAACCCCATGACACAGTCTCCACAGAGTATGTTTTTCTTTTCCTGTAATCTAAAGAAAACTTTTATTTGCACTAAAGAAAAGTCTTGTTTTATTTCTGTTTGCTAAAAGATGAATTTGGATGGAAAACTTAAAATTTCTCTTTGCGTGTTTCAGTGGTGACGAAAGGGACGAGACGGCATTGGTGCGGGGATGCAATTTCGTAGGAAGAGTTCTTCGAGCTTCTCTTCCGATTCAAGCGCTGATGCTGTTGCTTTTAGGAGCTGCCTCGTTGGTACCTTCGGTAGAGGAAGATTATAGTTGTATGCTCTCCAACAACCTGGCCAGGAGCTTCACGCCTTTGGTCGAATATCCCAACGGACCTCCGCCTTTGTAGCATTTTCAGGAATCATGTACTTTTTACCACTTGCGTACAATTCTATTTGTAAGTAAGCAAGATTCGATTAATCATTTATTACAGGCCAGACTTCCACTAGTCAAAAACGGCAGGCGTCTAGATTATGAAACCAAGTGAGAATTTTTAATGTGAGAAAATGCATCAGTGATGTAGTACTTTTAAAAGAAACAAATTTGTACATAACTTAATACAATATTACAATGGACCAAACGGTTTGAAAAATGCATTGCAATCAGTGAAGTCTTAATTTATAATTTTCTGTTTGTATGTTATGAATGTTGTGCAATAATCTGTATAAATGCGTACGCGCTACGCAAGATCAAATAAAACTTAAACACATGTAATTAGAAGTCAAGGACTGAAAATGCACTTTAGGGAGATTGCAAATTCTGAAGAAAAAAATTGTTTGTCAAAGATATCTGATGTTCAAGATGAATATAAAATACTCAAAACAAATTTAAAAGTTTGTTGAACGTAAAGATCTTTCTATTGGGTTTAAACTGTAAACGTATCGAAAAAGATTGCATTGCCTCGTGTTATTTTTATACTTATGTTCGAACGTAAATACGAAGAAGAAATTTTAGAGCGCGGAATATCAAGAGGCGATGGTGCTATTTGAATGATTGTGAGTCAATAAGTCGGATTGATACGAAACGCACAGATCGATCGAGAACGAACTGTTACAAATAATTATTTGCTTTCTAATTTACAAGTTTTTCGCTTATTGCACACTGAGCTTTATTATGTATTTTTATAAAGAAAGAGCTTATAAGGTGGTGTAAAACTGCATATATACGACATTATAATATATTCCTATGAACATAAATACAATACAGTCGTTTAAAAATATTGTCTCTTTATTATCAAATCCTTACTTTTCCTGAACATGATTTTTTTATGTAAAGAAGGGCATGGCAGGTTTTAAATACTGAAAAATGGTCAATAAATCAAAATACTTCCAGGATAAGTATATAGACTTATCTACAAATCACACTTTAATATAACATAAATTGACATAAATTGAAATAACATAATCGTACGCGCATTCGCTTGAATTCATTTCACTCACGTTACTTTCACTGTACAAATGTAAATAAAATATTTTTTTTTTTTTTTGACAAAATTAATAGATTTGTTCATGAGCTAGCACTTTTTATAGCCGTGAGCTGTTCTGAGTATTCGAGATACAATCTTTGCCATCGAAGATGTTTGGCTAGGACGCCTAAAACGTCTTCTAGTAACTTGTGTTTTTTTATCCCCTGAAAAAAAAAGAATTCTTGGTCATTTCGCAGTTTATTAATTTTCAAAAAATTTACCGGTCATTCAAATCTGAAAGAATGCACCTTGCTATATATAAATAATGCTTACTACCTTCCTTTGGATTTTTTCAATAATAATTACAAAATTTGAATCTTCTTAGGTAAATAAAATAACATTTCAAATTGAATAATTGCAAATTAAAAACCTTCAAAATTAGGAAATTTTAAGTTGAAGAGTTGGATATTGAAACACTGAAGATTTCAAGCATTTATATAAATTTGAAGAAATTTGAATTCCACATTTTTCGATTACAAGATTTTTTGAATGAAAAAATATTAATGTTAAAGACTTCAAAATTAGAGGATTTAAAATAAAAAAAACTTTCGATATCAGGCAATTTATAAGTTTAAGTGTTTAAAACTAACTAACTGGGATAAACGTTTCAAAATTGTTCATTTAAAGAATTCAACGTATTTTAATCTTAAATTAGAAATAATAATAATAATAATAATATAATCGTCAGAATTCATCAAATTTAAAAAATCTTCCAAAATTGAATGTATTTAAAAACTTTCAAATTAACTAAATTTCAAATTGAAAATGTTAATAATTCTACAATTTCAAATTAAGACTTCAAAAATATAAGCTTTCTAAATGTAACAATTTTTTAAATTGTGAGAAATGTGAAGAATTTCAAACTGAAGCATTAGCAAACTAGGAGTTTGAAATTAAAAGGCTTGAAAAATTAACTGTGAAGCCTTGAAAGAATAACAATCTCAAATTTGAAAGTGTTATAAATTTGACAAGTTCAATTTGAACCAATGAAAATTTTCAATTAATCAATTAAAAATTTTAATTCTAGCTCTGATATGGGAAAATAATAATTTCAATGTCTGAAACAGAAAAACAACTTTGCAGAATTTAAATACAATGATAACCAAAACAAAACGTTAAAAAATTCCTTAATAATTATTATTTACAAAACAAATTGTTCGCGAATTATTATAATTGAATCTTATAAAGTAAGTTCGAAAAGAATATTTTAAAAACAATTTCAGAAGAATGAAAAGTCTAGAAAATTCCTAGAGAATCGCCTCAAAATAAAAAAATTGATATAATATTTATAAATCTAAAATTCAAATCTAACAGCACTTTATTAAAATCACAGAATTGAAAAATTAAGTTTGTATTGCTCAAGTTATAACCCTAATTAATTAAATTAATGAAATATAAATTAGAATATGAAATTAAAAATATACTTTAAGGAAAATATAAAAGTAAAATACCAGTATATTGGGTTCCCAAGTGCTTTTGACAGCGGAACTGTGACTCGGGCCCATCAGTTCGTCCAGAATGAGTCTCAGGCGCTTTTCCAAACCATCTACAAACATATGGTAATGGATTTACGAAAGAATAATAATTTTGTGTTACAACAACAAATATAATTATGAAACCGTTTCTGTTTCATTTAAAGAAATAATATTTTAATTTCTAATATACCTTGAGTTAATAAAAAGGAAACGAGGGCCATGAGCCAGTGGTTGTATTCTTGAGCACTTCCAAGTGCTTTTGAAGCGAGCAATTGTTGCTCTAGGTACGAAACAACACAAGGAGCACTATGAGGCAATCTAGGATTTGGTAGCGTACTACCAGCAGTTCTGTGGAGGCCTTCTTGCAAAGTTGAAAGAGGACCTCTAGGAACTCTATTTCCGGTAGAACTCGAGGCGTTGTGAGCAGACCAACGCCAGACTGGATCTTGACTGTCACCAATTAGTAACCAAGTTCCTGAAAATAGAAAATGGAGACCATATATTTTATGTATAGATGGAAATTGTTTAACAAAAATGTTTTAGAGTTGATGAAGATCAATCGTCAATTTTTGACGGGAGATGAGTCCGAATGGCATTCGAGAGTATTCAAAATGTCCTTCTGGTATTGAGAATGAAGTATATTTTTTTGACTCTTTGTCCATTGGAATTTGATGAGATCTAGAGCTTGAATCGGAAGCAGAAAAAAGTTTTGCTTTCCCTAATTGATCGAGGATATCATCCATTACGACTAAGGAATATGCGTCCTGATCCGTCTTTTCTATTAATTTTCTAAAATCGATGACAATGCGTCATTTCTTTTTACTTGACGCATTTATTTTTTTGGGTAGAACCCATATAGGCGAGTTGTAGGGTGAATCTGAGCTTCGATTGTTTTTTTTATAGCGCCCCCGATGTTACGTCGTAACAATTTCTCTAAATAACTAAGATATTATTTCTAACTTCATTTTTTTTATATAGTTCTGTACTTTCTTTCCAACGAAAGCATCTGCTGACCACC
>JAUMHM010000085.1:11451217-11464007 GCA_032362435.1 Melikaiella ostensackeni | reverse complement strand
TGAAACAATTTAATTTGTATTCAATTTCACCTGACCCTAAAGCCAATAACGAACATCAACATTCCTTACGAATTTCAATGCGGTTGTTGCAAAAAGTATCGTGTGCAATATGGGACAGAAGCAGTGATATGACACTCATGCGACTGCTGGCCCTCGCTTCGTTCGGGAGGTAAACTTCACACTCGTCTCAAACCAACCTCTTTTGTCCCTTAGCGGTTAGTAGGATTTAGTGTTGACTCATTTATTGTCTTTTAGAACATTATGAAAGATTACAAAATTATGAAAGATTGGTAGTGTGTGACTTGGTATTTTTATTTACCCATTTCCTTGTGGTACATGTACGCCCTCGCATTCGTAAATGCCAGATGTGGCATTCCATTGTACAAAGTACAGGAGAGTAAAGATGTTCCTGGAGCGGCTAAGTGATCCGCAGAAGTGGAAACTATAAGACGGCATATGTTGCCTATTTCCCAAACTCTCACGGCTCCACAACTTGATATCACCATCACCTGATAATGACAAACATTTCACTTTCACCACATAAACATCTTCTCTCCCAACAGATAATACAACACATCAAAATGCAAAATTTCAAACTAGTGCTTTTTATTACCGCACTTCCAACTGCATGAATTCTAGCCAATGGTGCCGGAGGCGCCAACGGAGGCGCTGGTCGAGTGCCTTTTGCCGGATGGAACGTGTGAACACTTCCGTCTTCCAAAGCCAGAACAATAACAGCTGGAGAAGCTGCTAAAGCGACTGCGTTATATCCTAAGTAAAGATCCCAAAGAGGCTCGGAATCAGTCCCCCTGAAAACTTGTAAATGCGCCAAACCTCGACTGTTCGTTACAGTTACGGCGTAATGACCAGCTTGCTGAGACAAAGAACTAGAAGGCTTCAAGGCTGGCAAAAATATTTGCGATCCGCTTCTCTCCGAGGCGAATTTGATCTTTTTACTCTGAGAGGCATGATGAGGTTTCGGTGTCGCTTGTTCTCGACGCTTTAGAGTCAAAGTTGGCGCTGATGTATTCGATGAAGTTGAATTCAATGCGGAACTAACATTGGGAGTCACGATGTCATCTCGTTTTTCGATGATGATTGAACTCTTCGTTTGGGAAGTGCTCGTGAAGGTAGGAGCACCAACTCCTGCACCAGACGTGTTATCCCTAGGGAATAAAACTATTTTTAGTATAGAAAATTATCCAGATCAAGCGGCAATTATAAGATACATACATTAAATCAGAGGGAGGTGGAATAAACATAGGAGTGATTCTTCTCCTGCCGTCCGAAGTTCTAGTTTCGATCTGCTTATTAATAGGAGCTTTGACTGGTGTTGATATAACAGTTGGAAGAGAGTGAACTGGTTTTGTTGACTGAGGTTGTGGCTGAGGAGTGGGAGGCTTCACGTTCAGAAGCTCTGGAGCCTCCATCACTGTGCAACCTCCACCTTGGATCAATGGTTTTCCGTACAAACGTTCATGGAGAATACTCTACAAATTAACATTGAGGTAGTGAAAACAGTTAAATAGAGAGAGGCTAAACTGGAAAGAGCGAGGAAGCAAAACTGTATATGACTGATTTTGCAGAAGAAACTTACTTGCTCTGCAGGATCTAACGGCTGTCCTAATTCCTGTTGAGAAAATTCTATAAACACAGCAGTTCCATCCCAAGAACAAGCTGCTAATTTCATTCCACAAGGTGACCAACTAGCATCCAGTACTGAATTCGAAAACAATTCATGAACCACAACTAACGGTCGTTTAAGACAAGTTAACCAAACTGAGAGAGATCGATCCCGCGATCCAATTGCGACACAACAATACTGCTGTGGTTTAGAAGAACCTGGTTGTTTCTTTTGCAGAATATTGCCATTGAATCTCTGAAACAGGTAATAGATGTAACTCTAATCATATGCCGAAATACAAATCGGGACTAGAGTCTGAGATATGTAATTAAATAAACAAAAACACCTACAACGCAAGTAACAGCTTTTCTGTGTCCAACAAAATCCTTATCCTGAGTCCATCCATCTCTCTCAATAATTTGAGCCGTTGGTCCTCCGCCATTCATTGCATGAGCAGAGACCAAATATTGACCATCTGGACTCCAGGAAAGTCTTAGGACGTGAGTCGTTCCTCCACATTCGTCAAAAGGTTCCGATATTAGAGCAGCTTCACCCCAGTCCGTTGTACGCCAGACTCTCAGAGTTTTATCGTCAGATTGAGATGCTAAATATTTTCCGACGGGGTCCCATGTGACGCCTTTTACTAGTCCTGTATGACCTTTTAGGACGGCGATGATGGATGGGAATTTGGAAGCGTCCCATACGATGACGCTGTTGTCAACGGAAGCTGAAGCCAACCAAGGATTGTGAGGAGCCCAAGCAAGATCTAGAACGTCTCCTTCGTGGGATCTTAAAGTGGCGACACATCTCCAGGTTTCAACCCCTGCTTTTCCGCCGAATAAGGAAGTGCCTCCACCTCCTCCTGCTAATCTCCAGATCATTATGAGCTTATCGTCACCACCTGAGGCTAATAGTCCACCGCTACTCCATCGTACACAGTTCACGCAGGCTGTTTCGTTAAAAATTTAAATTTGAGAATAATGGTTGCTTCAAAATGAATAAGAGGGAATAAAGTTACTGCAACAGTTAAAGCAAATGCATGGATCTGGACGAATTAGTTTGGAGGCTACAATTTTGATTCTACTGAAATTCAACCCTCTCACTGTGTTAAGGGAGTAGTCTGATGAAATGGAGTCTTTATGGGAATTTTTTTTTTCATAGTAAATTTTTTTTGTAAATTTCAATATTTTCATACATTATATTGGAGGTCTTAAAATGATAAAAAAATAATTTTCTTTTTTTTGGCTTTTTGATGATTTATTCCCTTGGTAGAGCCGCCTGAACAGAGCTCTGCTTATATCTGGTTGACATATCTCGACTTTGGAGCATCTAAAAGCAAAAATTCAAGTCGATTCTTGAAATATAAAGTTGTCGCTATCGTCGGTACCAGCTGTATAATTATTCATCAATATTTAACCATATTTTTAAACAATTAGAGTTGCAAAAATAAGGTCGAAAATGTCAAAAGTCCGCCATTTTTTTCATCGTGAGTATAAAATCTTAGTACCAACGAGAGCGGCAACTCTATATTTCAAGAATCGACTTGAATTTCTGCTTTCAGATGCTCCAGGTCGAGATATCATGTCAACCAGATGTAAGCAGGGCTCTGTTCAGACGGCTCTACCAAAAGAATAAATCATCCAAAAAACCAAGAAAAAAATGTTCTATCAATTTAAAAATGATAAAATAGAAAATAGGAAAATACTGAAATTCACAACAAAATTTTACTATGAAAAAGAAATTCCCAGAAGAAGACTCAATTTCACCAGACTACCCCCTTAAATCTATTTCTATTAGAGGTGAGCAAAATTTTTAAAAACACAAATCCGAAGGGTCGGGTCGGGATTTTTTAGGTCAGGTTGAGTCGGGCTTAATGTTCACAATCCGACCCGAAAACTCGAAAACCCAAGTTGTCCCAAAAACCCAAACAGGCCAGGAAGTTTGATTAAAGAATTTCCGGAAATTTTCAGATTGAAGTTTCGGGCCAGTTCGGGTGATCGAGTTTTCGGGTCGGGTTGCAAACCCGAAACCCGACCTGACGTCATTTTGCACATCACTAATTTATATTTATTTATGAACATTAAAAATCAGTTAATACATATATTACAGAAACAACGTTTGATTACGCTTTGTAGAATATTTTAAACAGTTGAAGAGTCGCCGGACAAAAAGGCGTAAGTGCCAAAACGCGAATTTTACGGGAGATACAAAAGAACTGTCTTACTTTGACGCATTTAATTTTTTTTTTTTAACAAAAACGTACATACAAGATATTACTTACTCCTATCGAATCACGAAAGGAACATCCGAAAGAAAAACGCCCATTTTGACTGACAAAGAGTTTTACAACTTTTTTATTTTTTAATTGAAGAAAAAACTTTCGAGCTATTACTTAGCTCTATTAAATCGCGAAAAAAACAACCATTTGTGAAAGAACCCTTATCAAAGAACGGCACGTCCCAAAAAACGCCGATTTTGGCTCAAAAAGAGTTGCATAACTTTTTAATTTTGTAATTAAAAAAAAAACAAGAAATTGCTTTTGAGCTATTAATTAGCTCAATCGAATCACGATAGGAACGCTTTGAAAGAAGCAACCACTTCCAATAAATACCTTTGTCAAAGGTACGCCGTGTCCCATATTGACACAGGAAGAGTTGCATATTTTTTTTCTTTTAATTAAAAACAAGAAAATACTGTCAAGCTATTACTTAGCTCTATTGAATCGTGAAAAGAAAAGGCGAAAAAAAGCAATTACTCTTTTTTTAAATTACCAAACATGGATTTTGACCCACGTCAAAATCCAACTGCACCAAAATCTTCTTCAGGGACATGAGTTAGGTCGAAACAATTATTTTAAGCCAATAAACCCTATTTCCGAAATTTCGCACTTACGCCCTTCTGCTCGGCGACCCTTCAGTTGTCAATTTTATAAATTTAATAAACAAATATATATTTTAGCCGTTTTAAACATAAAGGCTTCATTTTTTGCACATAATTGATTAACTTAATCTCAAAAAAAAAAAACATTTTTATATCTTACAAGTTTATAATTGAACAACTTCTAAATCATACCATACAATTTAAAGCTCCTAACAATTTAGAGTTGTTAATTTCGAATAATTTAGTCTGAAGCAATTCAATCGTGAATGCTTTCAATTTATATTTTTCAACTACAATTAATCCTTTCAGATTACATACTTTAAGCTGTTAATTAATAACTTCGCAATGTTTCGGCTTCAAATATTAAAAATAACGAGACTTAACGATTTAGATTTAAAACACAAGCCTTTAAAATTGAAAAATTTTAAAGAAGCATTATAAGTTCAATTATTTTACAATGAAGCTTTGAAATACCTGAAACTACAATTTAAAATTGGAATCGTAACCAATTTGAAGAACTTTAAAATTAACTCATTCTAACTCGTACAATGAAATATAAGGCAATGTATTATGCTTAAATGAAAACCTTTTAATAATCATTACTTATAGTAGAGCAGTCTAACTAGCAATTAGTTTCTCTCTATAGGGCATAATATTATTAAATAATGTTTTTTAAAACCATTATATGCCGAAATAAAAAAGAGTTTTTCATACACTTGATACCTCGTCTCAAAGTTTTTAAAACCTTCATATTTGAAGCACTTTTGCTTTTTCATATTTATATAACTGAAACCAAATAGAAGATTTTCGCTCCGATTCTTGAGTAATGAAAGAAAAGTTTCGCTTTTAGTTTCGTTTCAGTGCCAAACCATGCAACATTATTTCAAAGATGACTAATTGCTATCAGCTTACAAACACAAATAAATATCATAAAATATTATTTAAAAATTGGCTCACACTGGCCCTTTTTTAAATTTCATGAAAAATTATCCTCCAGGCTAATTTGTATAGAACCATACAATTGACCCACTATAGTGGGAACTTTATATTTATTGGACTTACCAAGATGATTGTCTATTTGGCACAACATTTTTGGAATGTTTTGGTCCAATTCTGCAGCTTCATCGGTTACTGGTTCCATGTTCCATATTACTACCCGCCCTGAATCGCCACCTGAAATTAATGGGTTCGTTTATTTTGAGTTGCTACCAGAAGCCGATATCAAAATTTATTTTTTAAAGTTAATGTATTTTTAGTTTATAATGTTGCATCTTTTGAATTCGAATCATAACTTTAAACTTACATTAGGTAACCATCAATTCTGAAAAGACTAATAAATTATCAATTTGCTTTAAAGTCTAAACACTAGCTTTCCATTAGAATTTTAAGTTTCAGGATACCGTTTACTGTTAACGTTTTTTATATGTTGGATCCATACATATATTGAAAAAATTATTTATTAATACTCTTAATATTATACAATTAATTAATACTTTTTTTTCAATGAATATGTTATTCGATATGATTTTTTTTAGACAATCACTGTTTTAGTGGAAATGAATGTGCCTTTTACTATCTATTACATGAATTTTCATTACGACTTGATTTTTTCGTGTAAATCATTATCTAACTTGAACGATATTCATTTCTCTAAAACAAAACCGCACACAGGGTTTCTCGAATTTCTCGTATCGTCGAGGGGCTCCAGTTGATGAGATTGTACGGGAAAGCACCTTACTCCCCTATTACTCAGTTCGTTTTGTCACAGTGATTTGCGGACCTGCTTGAGGCTCACATGTGCAATTGTGCGTATAAAGAATTTCAAACCCTAGATAAACATTTTTTTAAATCCTAAGTAGAAATTTATCTAAAACCAGATGTAATATATTGTTTTTAGGTTCTCATGGCAAAATTTTATATTTAAACAAAAGGAAAGCAAAAATACCAACTATCATTCATTTAAACAAGATGGTACCTTTACCAATCTCGGGATGCATAGACGCATTATGTACTCTTCTAATAACAATTCTAATCATAATTTTTGCTCTGTATTTGTATATGACGAGAAATTTTCAATACTGGAAAAAACGAGGTGTAGTGGAAATACCACCAGTTCCTGTTTTTGGAAGTTTTGCAAAATACTTTCTAAACAATACATCAGCTGCAACTTTAATCAGAAGTTTTTATGATCAGAATGAAAATCAGCCCTATGTAGGTTTCTATGCACTTGACAAACCTTGTCTGCTCCTGCGAGATCTTAATATCATCAAGCAAATCCTTGTTACGGATTTTCCTAGCTTTTCTGACAAGTTTATGAAACCGAGTGAGTCGGATCAAATTAGTATCAAAAGTCTGCCTTTTGTTAAAAATCCGCATTGGAAAAATTTAAGATTGAAACTGTCGCCAGCATTTTCAATTGGAAAATTAAAGAACGCGTTTCCCTATCTAAAAGAAGTTGCTAAAGACCTCAACAACTATTTGGATTCACTCGGACCAGACGGTGAGTTTATTTTATTTATTAACCCACTTTCTTTCGATATAAAAGAATTTTGTTATTAAAACGAAATTTTGACGAGTTTCAAGTGTCAGAATTAAATTTGCGTGTCAGATTTTTCTATTTTTCTTACACCTACACACATAGCATTTAAAGTTTGACTACTCAATTTATGTCTCATCATAAGCACCAACAAGTACAACACTTGGCACTAGTGTAAGTAATGTATAAGAAAAAAATGTAAATAATGAAGGCGAATTTTTTGCAGATTTAGAAAAGACAATCGATATAAAAGAAGTTTGCGCCAAATTTACAACTGATATGATAGGTTTAGCCCTATTCGGTTTAAAATTAAACAGCCTAACTGATCCAGAAGCTGAATTTCGAAAATTTGGGAAATTGATGTTTGGCGATAGCAGTTCAAAACGTTCTATTGAATTTATGACTATATTTATGGCATCTCATATTGCTAACTTTTTAAATCTTCTATTCATTGAAAAACGAAGTGGTGAATTTTTCAAAAGAGCTTTCGCAAATATTCTGAATGAACGGAAAGCGTCGGAAATAATCAGAAATGATTTGATAGATTTGCTCATTCAATTTAAAAATGATGACAACAAAATCGGTAAATATTACAAATTGCATTAATAAATAAATATTACATTAATTTATTAAATTATTTTAAAAAATATTCCTATATTTTTTCAGAACTCGACGACTTATTATCCCAAGCAATAATACTCTTTGGAACTGGTTTCGATACAACATCTACTGTAATGTCTTTTGTCATCTTAGAACTAGCTAAAAACCTAGATTTCCAAACAAAATTGAGAAATGAAATCAATAATGCTATGGCAAAAAATAATGGAGAAATTACCTACGAAATGGTATGTTTGATCTAAATATATTGCAATTAAGCATACAAAGATAAAAATATTTTATGAATGAATATGAAACAGATATAAACGAGAAAATATTACTTAGCATTGATGACAGGATGGGTACTCAAATCTTAGCAAAAAATCCCCATTTCTCTATTTCTCAATTATATAGCCTTTGAAACAGAACAATTTATAATTTAATTATTTGAAAAAGAATTTCAAGAACTTTCAGATTAGATACTTTTTCGAAATAAGTTATTCAAAATTATGCAATTTCAGAGCATTATGAAAAATTTACAAATTCTTTATTAAGAAGAATCAAAATTCGTCAGACTTACAACAAAGCCAATTATCAATATTTAAATTTTAATTATTAATTGCTGAACTTCAAACACTATTAATTTGAAATTGTATAATTAATAAAGATTGTATTTAAAGTTATTCAATTTTTTACGTTTTCAATTTGAAGTAAGATATTTCAATACTAACACTTTCAATTGGAAATAGTACAATTTTAAACAATTCCAATTGTCTTCCATTGAAAATTGTTCAATTTGAAGTCATCCAATCATTAAATTGTACAGATTTAAACAATTTGAATTCCGACCAAACAATGTTGAATTTTCTAATACAAAATTATTCCAAGTTACAAATTTTCTACTTCAAAATTGTTTGACTATCAAAGTTTTCAATTTTAAATAAAATTTTATAATTTGAAATTATTCAAAATTATGCAATTTCAAACGCTATTAATTAAAAATTGTCCAATTTATAAAGTTTTAATATGAAAATAATTTCATTTTGAACGTTCTAAATGTATGATCCTTCAAGTTTTAAAAGACTTTTATTTCTAATTGTGCAATTTCGAATGATTTCAATTTGAAATAAATTTTTTTAATCTTGAGGGTTCATTAATTTTAAGTTGTCTAATTTATTACGATTTAACCTAAAATTATTTTACTTTGAACGTTTTTCATTTAAATTTCTTTGTATATTAAGGCTTTCATTATTAAATTATACAATTTTGAACGACTTAAATTCAAAACCAAGAAATCGCATATATTTCAATCTGCAAGTATTCAATTTTCATTGATTTTAAATCAAACTTATCAATTTCCAACCCTTAAAATTTGAAATTTAAGAGCGTTTAATTATTTGCAATGGCAAAAGTATTGACGAAAAAGCTAAAAAGAAAGAAGGAAAATAAGCAAAAACGGGAACTCACTGGCAGGCTTGAAATAAGCGTTCAAAATTGTACATTTGCAAATTCTGATGCGTTCCGAATTAAAAAATTAAAAACTGATATACTTCAGAATTTGAATTCTCAAATTTAAACCTTTCAAACTAAAAAATCGTTGTCTTGAGACCTCACAAAATTAATGATTTTACAATTAGACTTTCAAAACTGATTAACATTAAATTTGAAAATGTTTCACATTGAATATTTCCCGGTTATATTCCAGTCCCAAAAAATTCCTCCAAATTTTGTTTATCAGAAAGGGAAAGAATAAAAAACTATTATAACCAATAATCAGTGGGGATTTATATTGAGCCTGGAAAACAAAATTGTAAAATATATTTTTTTTCAAAATGCATAATTTTAGAGTGAAAGTTCTAAAAATGTGTTAAAAAAAGAATTCACTTCTTTCCGAAATATTGAAATTTCAATAAGTTTTTAGTGATTACCCTGTGAAATTATGTATTTAAGAAAAAAGTTCACCCATATTTTTTCAGTTTTGGTGCAATCCTTTTTTTTATAAGAAAAAATTTAACTTCATCTCTTCTCAGGTGTCAACTTTGCCCTACCTCGAGATGGTAGTTTTAGAAACACTCCGACTTCATCCGACTGTTCCAACGATTGATCGAATTGCAACAACAGATTACAAAGTTGCAGAAACTGGGCTGATAATAGAAAAGGGTACGCCCATCTTTATTTCACTGTTTGGTTTACATTACGACAAAAAACATTTCGATAGTCCAGAATTGTTAAATCCGGAAAATTTTTCCGAGGACAATAAAGGATCGAAAAATCCTGCTTATATGCCTTTTGGAGTCGGTCCACGAAGCTGTATTGGTAAGCAAAATTTACATGACACATAAACTTTAGAAAAACTATGTATTATAATAATGATTATTATGAATTGATTCTATTTAATAAGCATTATTATTACTTGATGTAATCAAAAATCTAATAATTTGATACTTCTTGTCTTAAAAAAACCTTTTCTATTCCAGCAATGCGACAAGGACTTTTCCATGCAAAATACGGTGTTGCTCAGATAATTTCAAGATTTGAGGTGACACAATCAAATCATGCTTCAGTAAAGGTAAATTCAAAGGCATATTTTACATCAGTCAATGACGGCGTATTTTTGAATCTGCGAAAAATATAAATTCAAGATGGCTGCTCAAATCTTAGAAGCAAATTCAAGACCTTCAGTGTTGGACAGTATTTAAAAATGAAATGAATATTATAAAAATGTACAATTTCAAAATAGCAGTCTTTAAAATTAAATAAGTTCAAATTCAAACACTAAAATCTGAAAAAATTGATATGTTATATACGCACTCAAAATAAATATTGTCAGAATAAAGTATTTAAAATAATAACTTAATACGAACACATACCAAATCAAACTACTTTTGCAATATTTCAAATTTTAAAAATTTGCAAGCTGAGGTCAAAATTTAACAATTCTGGAAATCATTTAAAACTGAACTTTTTTAAAATTAGTTCCAAATAGAAAAATTACAAATTCAGGGTCATGAAAATTAAAAATTTTAAATACAAGCTTATAAAATTGAATAATGATGATTATAATCATAAAAATGAATCATTTTTAATATGAGATTTTTTGAAATTGGAACACTAAACTTCAAGCTTTTGAAAATGGACTTTCTTAATTTGAAAGAGGTTAAAACTGTGTACTTTCAAATTAAAGTAGTACTAAACTATTCTCAATTTGAAAATTTTTGACATTGCACACATTAAACTTTAAGCTTTTAAAATTGAAGTTCCTTAAATCAAAAGTGCTTAAAACTGTTCATTTTCAAATTGGAATCGTAGTAATTTCAAACCGCATTCGTTAAAAATAATGTAGTTTCATGTGATACTAAGTATTTAAAAAGATCCCGATAAAAAAATTAATTCACTGATATTTTCCGTTTCTCCATGGTCTCAACAATTTTCGGTTTCTTGATCCAGTGCCACTCTCCGAGATTGATTAAAATTGAAAATTTTCTGGTTAAAAAATTGTGTATCTGACTGGAATATTTTTAGGAATTACGAGTTGTATGTACCTAATATTGTATACTCAATATATTTTTTAATGACAATAAACTATAATAATGGAAGATGAAAAAATTGCTACAGTGATTTAATTACTCGAAAATTCTAGATATTAAGGTATTAAAAATATATTCAATTAACATTATGCCTATTACTATTATGTTATTTAATGTGCATTTTGGTTCTTAACTTTCAACTTACAAAATTTAAATAAAGTAGCTTCAACATTTGAATTCAGGATTGGAAAAAATATTAAAGGTTCGAAATCGTACGAACTGCAGACTGGGCGGAGTGAAAAACATTATTCCTTATATATCTTTGATCATGGTAGAAAACTTGTGAAATCCTATCAGAATAACCCATGATTTTTTTTCAAATTTTTTAGGTGACATCTTTAGCCCCCAGAGGGGTCAACATTTTTTTAATTTCTTTCGATGGATGCGAAAATGATCACGAATTTTTTGTTTGTGCAGTTTCCGATATCAATTAATGATACAAAAGTTCAATTTACAAAGAATAATTTTTGATCAAGTTAAAATTTTTGGAAATATAAAAAAGATACTTTTTGGATTGGATTAATGGAAGACTTATTTCAAAATTTTTTAAAATGTTTTTTGCGGAACTTCCTCAGTTTAAATTAGAGAAAACCATTACAATTATGTAAAAATTGAAAAAAACGTATAACCTTTAAATAATGAATTTTTCACTATTTTTAAGTGACTTAAAGACTAAGTTTTTTGTAATTTAAACAATTAGTGATGGTCTCTATAATTTGAAATGAAAAATTTCGTGAAGAAATTTTTAAAATTTTGGATCTCGGTGTGAACTTTTATATTATTAATTGTTACCGGAAACTGGGTGTACAAAAAAATTGAGACAATTTTGGCAACAAATTGGCGCAGGTATAACTTACTGTTACAGAACAATAGGACTTAATTTATATCACTTTATCGATTCCGACGTAAAAGACATACATCACTATTAATTACAAATCGAAATAAAATTTAACCACCTTACTTCAAGTTACAGAATGAAACCGTATGCAATTTTAATCAATTCCATTCGGGGAAGTTCCGCTTCCACGAAGAGGTTCGCGTTTCGAGGGGATGCCCGGTTTCTTTGATAAGCTTATGAGAGAATTTAATAACATACTCTCTTATATTCGATTCTAGGCGTGAAGCGAAGATGTCTCAGATTTCAATTCCTGAGTTAAAGTTTACCTTCAACAGCTTTAGTTTCTAAAGCGTAAATTTCATTGAGAAAAGTGAATGCAGTCATCACAGTACCTATTGGAATTAAAAAAGGTGAATAGGTGTATCTTTTTTCGAAAATAGGTGATGAATAGGTGACTGAAAAAAATGTTGCATAATGTTATATAATTTGTAGATAATTTTTTCGATATTCGAATACAACTACACTCAGAGAAATTTCCTCTTAACGACAAAGGAATACTTTTACGCTTAAAGTGCAATCGTTTGAGAATCAGTTTGAAAAATAGATCCGTTAACAGTTAAAGTGTGAATTGTTTAACCAAAAATCGTTTTCACGATAAGCGATTCTACTTCAACGCGTAGGATGCGCAGTTTAACGGTTAAAATGGGACGTACATATACCATGAAATA
>JAUMHM010000085.1:11432510-11444003 GCA_032362435.1 Melikaiella ostensackeni | reverse complement strand
CCACCGGCGGTCGTGTACCGGTACTTCGTAGCCAAAACTTTGTAACAGGCAAATGCATTGAGGCTTGGAGGGCCTGATTTCACCAAACTTCACGGACGGGACATGACGTCACTGTATGACTTAATTGCGAAAGTTAGGTTATGTTGCCGGTAATTTACATCGTGTAGAAAACTAAGGAGACCGTGCTAAGGAGGTACATTACCTGGTAAATTAGTGTAGAAGACCACGTAAGTTACCTCGAGTAAATTTCGTATTCAGCCCTGCCTGATAGGGTTCAAACCTTAATTTTCACTTTTTCCGCCAGAGGCAGCACTCCTCAGGGAAGAATTTTCATTGCTCAAAAAAACTCATCCGGCTCACACTCTCTGAATTTCCGTGACTCGTGGATAGCAGAAGATCATTTGAATTTTTCGTGATACGGCATTTGTTTAAACAATATCATGGAGGCAAAACCAAAATTGAAAGAAGAACCGGTTTGGAGCAAACTCCAAGGATTCTTCGACAACAATGGATCAAAAATTAAAATCTCGGACTTGTTTCAACAGGATCCCGCCCGCTTTGAAAATTTTAGGTGAGCTGATTTGTCCATTCATCCTTGACACGTAACCTTGAAATGACCTTTTAAATTCACTTGAAAAACTCTCACAGACCATAAGCCGGGTCCTGAACTTTGACAACTTTAAACATAATAAGTGACATTTGATGAGAGGGTCAATCAATGGGTGAAGTTGAGTTTTGAATTGGGTTATGTTGATCAAGCTTCATTTGAAATGATGAATAATTATATTAACTGATGGATTAACTAATAAACTTGATTGACATGTTTATTTTGTCGCGAAAATATTAAGATTTTAATTATTATTTGTAAGGTTTACTTATACCTTATAAATATCATTGAAAAGGAATTTTGCTTGTGTAATTTTGTAAAATGTTACGTAAAGTTGCATCATTCTATAATTTAGGATTTATCAATGTTTAAAAAAATATTTCTAGTTAGGATTTATATTATTATTAGCATTTTACAGAAATTTGTTATCTTCAATTATTTAAAATAAAAAGTCTGCCCGTTTCGTGGGCGCATTCTCTACTACTTGAAGCTCTATCGGCCTTAAGGAATACATTCTCATCATAATATTCACGCTTCACGCTCGATTTTCTGCGCTCACCGCATAATATATACAAATAGTTAAAAAGACGATTAAAAAATTATCTTAATGATTTACGATTGGTCCTATATAGAAATGTTTAACAGCAATTTTATTTGAGTTTTTAAAAGCACAAATTCTACTCTTGACTTTTCTTTTCTTTCGCGTCGTTAGGCTCAAAAATTAAAATTAAAATATTTCAATACCATTTTCCGTACTTAAAAAACAAACTATGCCTTCTACCAAAAAATTTTCAGAAAAAAGCTTAAAGATCTTCGTAAACAATATGAAATTCTTCAATCTTTATTGAGCTAGAACGGAGGAAATTTTGGTTTTTCATTTTTGTCTGACTTGGAAGAGGTATGTAGTTTTTTATTTTCAATTTTTTTTTCTAATTGAAAGAGGGACGTTTTTGTTTTTAACATTTTTATTGAGTTGACAGAGGACAAATTCTGTTTTTAAAAAACATTTTCCTTGAGATGAATAGGGCGAATGTTTTTTTTTCCTGAGCTGGGAGGTGAAAATTGTGTCCTTTTAACATTTTAATTGAGTTAGAAAAGATGAAATTTCGGTCTTCAATTTTCCTTCTGAATTGGCAGACGGATTTTTTTTATTTGACATTTTTTGAGTTCAGAATAGTTTCACTTTGATTGATTCAATTTGTAGTCTAGTTTTGGTTACTTTAAATTTGAAAATGTTCTGCTTCAAAAGTTTGAATTTTTAAATTTTAATGACCGGAAAAAATTTTGGATAACCGGAAAAAAATCGGGAAATGACCGAGAAGTTTTCTATTACAATTTAGCGGCCCCTCTGTAATTATTATTGATAGGCTAGATTTTTGAAAAAATATTATTTAAAAATGACACTTCTTTCAGTAAAATATAGATAAAAACGATTATTTTCTTGTTTCTTCTGCTGATTCTTGTATTTGATGATAAATTAAAGGAATTTAAATAAACATTGCAACTAAAAAGATGAAATCGAGAAAAACCGTAATTCTATAGTATTAACAAGTGTTGCAATAATTTTATTCATTTTTGTTCATTATGCTGGTATTTTTAAAAGAAACAAAATTCCCCCCTTTTTTTAAATCCCCTTTTTTTCGGAAAAAAGACTTCTGTTTTCCCTACAATAAAACTGCTGAACCACTGTGATCCCTGTGGACGTTAAAATAAAACCGTGAATTAACCGGGAATCACATTTAAAATTTTTGAAATTGTGATATTTTTTGTTAATCGTGATAACAAGATAAATAAATTAGAGAATTGTGATAAATATGATAAACAAAGTATTCGGAAAGTATAACATTTCAAAAATGTTATAATAATTAAGAACAATGCTTAAGTTCTGAACAAATCGTATTATCTAAGAGATATAATAATTAATAATTAACTATTATGAAATTCTACTTTGTTGTGCAAGACCTATTTAGTTTTAATCCTTTCATAATTTTTTGAATGTTTTCAAAAATAACGATTTTTTAAAAATAAACTTTATGTTGTATTTTCAAACTCAGGACATATAGATTAGTGATTTTTTTAAAGAACCTTGTAGATTATTTCCGGCTACTAAATCAAGATTTGTTGAAAATTCCTTTTGCGATTTTTTTAAAGTCAAAACTACAAATGTTAACATTTTTGAGTTTTGCTGAGCTAAGTTATTGTGTTGATCGCTTAAGATTATTTATGAAAATTGTACTTCAGGGTCCAGTGAAAGTGAAAATAATTAGTCTATAATTGCTTCAGACGTTTCCTGATACGATGAAGGTTCTCTTCAGTTATTTGTTCTGCAAATTTTTCAGACATATTGGAAATATAATTTAATTTTGATGTTTAATTATCTGCTTAGATTTAGTTATAATTATAGTTGTCTTTTATAAATATATCTTCAGTTAATAATTTTTTTTGTATTCTAATTGGTAAATAATTTTTAGAAATAATTTTCAATTTCTTTGGCATTAGCGATTAATTATTAAATAATTATTCAAGAGCGATTAAAAAAACAATTATAAAAATTATTTATTTCAGTCCTAAATGAATTTTACATTGACCATGTTATAAACATATGTAATCATAATTAAACTGTCATAATAAAAGATTAAAGATAGTTTTTCGTTATCACTTTTCAGTAATTAAATAATGTCATGTGAACCATATATGTGCAGATAGTTTAGACATCAAAATTGTATTATATTTGTTTGTAAGTTCTGGACACATAAATTACAAAAATATCATTTCGTTTATAGAACCCTGAATTGTTCAAAGTATTTTTCTAAGTAAGCTAGAAAGAAGAGGAAAAAGAGGAGATTTGATATTTACGATCGGGAAATAACCGGGAATTTGGTGGGCGAAAATTAGTTGACACCCCATAGAAATAATTTAGTTAAGCATTCTAAACCATTGCTCTTTGGATCCGTCCAATTTGTCTACCATTACTTTAAGAATTTATTTTCATATTCGAAACTGTTTTTTAAAACCATTTTCACCTCTTGTACTCGTAGAAATCTAGAACAACGTATATGTATTTTTAAATTATTTCAATAAACTGAAATATTCTTTAAGTTTAAAGCTTGAAACGCCTCAAGATGGACCCATTCTTCTTGATTATTCCAAAAATCGAGTCAACACGGAAGTACTTGGCCTCTTATTTGAATTGGTAGGCATTGTAAATAAATGCTAACTCAAAAATAGAAAATACAAAGCTATAATACTGATTAAAACTGAAATTGAAAATGTATTTAAAAATCTTGTATTTGAATTACTAATTTTTAAAATTCTGTCTTATATTTTTACCAACTCGAATTGTTGAATTTTATATATTTATTGTAGGCTCGTACTCGTAAAGTTGAAGGAGCTCGTGATGCGATGTTCACTGGGCAAAAAATTAACTTTACTGAAGGTAGAGCTGTTTTGCATACAGCTTTGCGAAATAGAGGAAATACTCCTGTTTTGGTTGACGGCAAAGACGTGATGCCTGACGTCAATGGAGTTTTGGAACATATGAAGCAATTTACAAACCAGGTAGAAAAATTAAGAATCGAAACAAAATTATTGCGATTGTTTTACTCACTGGAATAGCAAATTCAGTAAATTCTTGAATTACAGGTATTATCCAAGGAATGGAAAGGCTTCACTGGTAAACCAATTGAAGATGTTATCAATATTGGAATCGGAGGCTCCGATCTGGTGAGCTGTATTAATTTATTATTAAAATTACAATTTATTTATTTTAGCCCGAAATATAAGTTTTATAAAGCCTTGAAGTTCGAAGCAAGCAACTTTTGTAGCTTAACTTCAAGGATTCCAAATTTGAATGCATAAAATTCGTAAAGAATATAAGTTAAATGTCTTCAATCTCTGTCATTTTTTATTTATAACATAACAGGAAAATTCAGATTACTGTTGATATTAAAATTGAGCAATTTTTTATCATTTTAAATTCCATCAGGGTCCTTTGATGGTAACAGAAGCTCTAAAACCATATCACATTGGTCCCCGAGTTCATTTTGTCAGCAACATCGATGGAACTCACATCGCCGAAACTTTAAAGAAACTCAATCCTGAAACTGCTCTCTTTATTATTGCCTCTAAAACTTTCACTACTCAGGAAACAATCACAAACGCTACCTCCGCGAAAAAATGGCTTTTGGAACATTTGAAGAACGTGAGTTTTAATTAGATTTAAATTAGAACTGAATTTAAAAATACCATTTATCAATAATTTTATTTTTTCCACCAAGAATTGTTTAGAATATTTCATATTTTTTTAAGGATGCTGCAGTGGCTTTGCATTTCGTAGCCCTTTCGACTAACAACCAAAAGGTTAAGGAATTCGGAATCGATGAGAAAAACATGTTTGGATTCTGGGACTGGGTTGGAGGCCGATACTCTTTATGGTCAGCTATTGGCTTATCGATTAGCTTATCAATCGGTTTCGATAATTTCGAAAAGCTTCTCAGTGGTGCTTATTACATGGACCAGCACTTCCGTTCTGCTCCCTTGGAAAAGAATGTACGCTTCTATATTATGTTAAAAATCGACATTATAAATTCGAAATTTCCGAATTGAAAAGCTGACGACAACGAAAGTATTTGAAACATGTCTTCATTTTTTTTAGGCTCCTGTGATTTTAGCCTTGTTGGGTATTTGGTACCACAACTTTTATGGAGCAGAAACTCACGCTTTATTGCCCTATGATCAATACCTTCACAGATTTGCTGCTTATTTCCAACAAGGCGACATGGAGAGCAATGGAAAATATGTCACTCGTTCAGGTGACACTGTTAATTACTCGACTGGTAAGTTTCTCTTTTTTATGAGGATTTTAATAAATAAGTTTACTGTAGTAAATTTGACTAGACTGTAAAATTCCTCAGCCTAGAATGATTTATTAAATGTATAAGTTGATTTGTAATTAAATTCTAGGTCCCATTGTTTGGGGAGAGCCAGGAACAAATGGACAACATGCATTTTATCAGCTGATACATCAGGGCACAAGACTCATTCCAGCGGATTTCCTTGCCCCAGTTCTGTCCCATAACAAGGTGAAGCATTAAGAAATTTGTATCTGCAAATTGAATTTCAGTTCAATTATTTAGTTCGATTTTCAAAATTTGGTGTATTCTTATTTAGGTTCAAGGAGATCTCCACCACAAAATTCTGCTTGCGAATTTCCTCGCCCAAACCGAGGCGTTAATGAAAGGAAAAAATAAAGAGCAAGCTAAAGAGGAACTTGAAAAATCGGGATTGAGTCCTGATCAAGTAAATCTGCTTTTGCAACATAAGGTGTTCGAAGGCAACAGACCGACGAATAGTATTCTTGTGAAACGAGTTTCTCCATTTATATTGGGTGCTTTGATAGGTATCGTCACGTTTTGCATATAATAAATAATAATTATTTTTTCGATTGGAGGCTGAGAGATTTTTCTTTTCAGCAATGTACGAGCACAAAATCTTCATCCAAGGAATAATTTGGGACATCAATTCCTTTGATCAATGGGGGTAAGTTAATCATTTTTTAGTTTATTTTATTCAGATTCACCAAGAATCTCAGACGTCATTAAAATATTTATAAACACTTTTTTTTGTACAGAGTGGAATTAGGAAAGCAGTTGGCCAAAGCCATAGAGCCAGAGTTGAACAGTGCTGATAAAATAACCAGTCACGACTCTTCGACGAATGGATTGATCTCTTTTATCAAAGAACATAGCACTTGAGTACGTAATAGATTTTGTAGAACTGAACTGAGGAAAGAATTAGCAGTACATGTATCACGGATAATAAAAATCGAAGATTGCCACGAATTCCAAAATTTCACAAATGGCCTAATCGCCTTTTAAAATCTCACGACTATTTTTTTAAGCCCCAAAGATTTCCAACTTTCCAACTACTCAAAAATGTTCTATTATAAATGACTGCGACTGTGATGATTTAGGTATGCATATTTTGATTAGTCAAGTCCTAAATTGGAACTATCTATTCCTAAATTGAATTATATAAATATCTAAATTTATTGATCGATTTGTCAAATACAAAATTAAGAGTCTAGTCAAATAGTAATAATAAAAATTTAAATATTTAAATATTTAAATATTAAAAATAATAATCAAAGTATCGCTCAGACATTTTTTCCTCGATTTAGTTACGCAAATTTTTTTGTACGTTTATTATCAAACGCTTATATAGTAGAGAGATGGGATATGATAATTAGTGAGTTAGCTAATTATTGTTGGATTTATTACGCACGTGTTAAATTACAGAAATCTTGTAAATTTTATCTTTGTGTCAGTCAAATGTATTTTGTAACGATTTTAGTTACACGATGTTGTTATAAATAAAAATCTAAGATTAAGGAATATTGGAGTGTTTTTTAAACCCTGATATAATTTTAAAATAAATTAGAATCCTTCCTTTTTATTTCAGAGATAGTTTTGAGGGGTTGACTACTCGACTTTTGAGTGTGCGCCAGATTTCAAGATTTCAATGATTTCAAAAGATTATACAAAGATTTCAAAGATGTCAAAATATTTCGCAGGTTTCAAAGAAGTTAGAAAGATTTTAAACGATTACAGAAGATTTGACAAAGATTTCAAAGATTTTAGAATTATTAAAAAATGTCAGAAAGATTTCAATGATTCCACAAATATTTCAGATTTCAAACGATTTCAGAAGGTTTCACAAAAATTTCAAAGATTTTGAATATTTCACAAAGATTTTGAAGATTTCACAAAGACTTCAAATATTATGGAAGATTTCAATGATTTCACAAAGTTTTTAATGATTCACAAATTTTCAAAGATTACAAAGAATTCAGAAAGATTTCAAAGATTTCAAAATGATAAAAAATTCTCATATAGATTTCAAAGATTTCAGTGATTTCACAAAGATTTCAAAGAATTAATAAATATTAAATTCTAAGATTTCAACCGATTTCACAAAGATTTCAAAAAATTTCAAACGATTCCAGAAAATTTCAAACGATTTCAGAAGATTTCACAAAGATTTGAAAAATTTTTATGATTTGGCAAAGATTCCAAAGATTACAGAAGATTTCACAAAAATTCCAAAAAAACTTCGGGAAGATTTCACAAAAAGCTTTCTAAGATTTTCAAAGATTCAAATATTCCAAAGATTTCAATGATTTCACAAAGATTTCAAACGATTTCAGAAGATTTTAATGATTTCAAAAAAACTTCAAGGATTTCAAAAGATTTAATATTTGTTAATATTTCAGAAGACTTCGCAAACATTTCACAAAGATTTCAAAAACTTCAGAAAGATTTCACAGAGACTTCAATAATTCCACAAACATTTCAGATTTCGAAGGATTTCAGAAGATTTCATGAAAACTTTAAAGATTTCAATCATATCACAAAGATTTCGAAGAATTTCACAAAAATTTCAAACAATTTCAGAAGACTTTGCAAACATTTCAAAGATTTCATAAAAATTGAAAAGAATTTCAGAAAGATTTCACAAAAATTTCAATGATTTCACAAATTTTTCAGATTTCGAACGATTTCAGAACATTTCATAAAGATTTTGGAGATTTCAATGATTTCACAAAGATTTGAAAATTTTCCACAAAGATTTCAATGAATTCACAAAGATGTCAAAGATTATTATAAAAGATTTCACAAATATTTCAAATATGTATTTCAATCATTTCACAAAGTTTTCAAAGATTTTAAACGATTTCACAAAGTTTACAAACAATGTCAGAAGGTTTTACGAAGATTTTGAAGATTTTAATGATTTCACAAAGATTTCACAAGAAATCGAAGATTTCTCAAAGATTTCAAGAGATTTCATGTTTGAAATATTTTAGAAATTTTCAAATACGTCAAAGATTTCACGAAGGCTGTTACATCATATTTCAAGAGTGATCAACCTTTCGATTTTAAAGATTATTATAATTTTTTCTATTTCAATTTTCAAACTTTTATTTCCAGCAATTAACCTGATTGGCCTCTGCGGTTTATCCTCGACTCTGACTGGTTAATACACTACACGTAATTCAAACCCTATTTTTTTGGGTATATCCACTAAAAGTTTTATTAATTTTTTCATTATACCTCTTATAAAATCAATCATATAAAACTTACATAAAAATACTAAAAAAATATACAGGAAATATCGAGTACGTCATAATTCTTATCAAGTTTTTACAAGAAATTAGAGAATAGAAGATAATTATCCCAATTATTTTAGAAAGTCAGTGTTGCGTGCGTGACGTCGGACTTCGCATGCGACTTCGTTACTGGAAATGTTGATTTTCCTGGACTAGTCAAGGCCGAGACGCCCAAGGCAGCAAGGCTCAAATATCAAATGAAATTTTTAGTTATACGCACTATGTTATGTGCAGCTTCAAGATTCGCTCTTAATCTTCCTGAACCGTGAATCTAGTGGTGAATCCTTTTAGTTATCTGTGGAGTGTGGTTGTTTCGCGGATTCGTGTTTAGTGCGGATGCGGGAGTGTGGTTGGCGTGGAAGCATACAAAGCATATTTTTTGGAATGCATTAATGGCGAGAAAAACTTGTTGAATTAACGAAAAGCCATGGAGGCTAAAGCCAATAAGTTGGTAAATATGGGAGAGAAAATTATACAAAACCTGGAATCTAATAAAATTCACCATCGGTACGTAAATCGACGCAGAACATCTCTTATCAAAATGTATGGAAACCTAACCTCAAAATATTTCACTTTTGCTAACTTTTTGGGCGTTAGTTTTAACGATTTGATTGACACAATATTACTTTTTGATATTGTGGTCAACTGTATTTTCTGCTTTCGATAGTATTCGTAGGCTCATGTCGAGATTTTCTATTTTTTACAATACAAATCTCCTAATTTCTTATGTAGGTTACGTATGTTTCAACTTTTTGTTCTGGTTCTGTTTTGTCGGTCCCAGGGCTCAAGATTGCGAAATTTTTCGTTTAATTTAAAATTGTAGTGGATTAAAATATTAATCAGAAAAAAGAAATTTGGATTCCTTCTTTTACCGAGTTTTTCTATGTATGTTTTTTATGCTCGTATTGTTTTTAGAGTATTTTTTAGTGCTAGTAATGTTCAAGATTATATAGAAATAGATTATTACGTTTTCATCAGGAATTAATTTTTGAGAAATATTAAAATTTTTCATAGAATTTTAAATTAGTAGAAAGATATACCAGTTTTAATATAACCGGATTCTTTTTGTAAAGTTTAGAACTGCCAAGGACATTCAATTGTATGATTATTTCCTTGTCGGTTACTATTTTAATATGACTAATTAGACAATTACAATACCTGCTTCTCATAAAGTAGAAGACAAACAACAGAAATGTTAATTTTAACCCGTTGAAAACAAATACTAAAAAAGTAATACTTGCAAATTTATTATTCGAAAAAGATATTTCTGTAACGTTTGAAAAAATTAAAAGAAATAGCAGAAATTACTCAAAAACTAAAAGAAATCCTTTTCTTGAAAATGAGAAACTTTTCAAAAACAAGTTTGAAATATTCAGTAGATCGTTTATACGATTTGAAAGTAAAATGTTAGCTCAGATAAGAAAGGAATAAAGAATTGCATCAAACTAATCCTGGAGCTTTAGACTCGGGATGAATAAATGTTTAACAAATTAAATTGGAACCAGACCCTAACCTCAAAATTTAATTGCCTCATTTTATTCCATAAATACTAGAATTACATCTTTGTTAGATACTTAGGGCTTATTCCTGTTTTGAATCAAGTCTGTGTTTGGAGTGAAAAATTGGCTAATTTCAATGCTTTTTGTGTAAAACAATTTTTCTGGATTCTAACCCGAGCATTTGGAAAAATCGTTTTACACAAAAAGTATTGGGATTAGCCAATTTTTCACTCTGAATACAGAGTTAATTCCAAGCAGGAGTAGGCCCTGAGTATCTAACAAAGATGTAATTCTAGTATTTATGGAGTAAAATGAGGCAATTCAATTTTGAACTTAATGAAACTGCTTTTTAAAAGCATGATTTTTAGCTGGCAATGAGTGAAGGGTTGCGTTACAAAACTAGATAATAAAACAAAAATCGAAATTTTTTGGGAGAGCGAAAAACCCTGTAAAATCGAAATCACCATTTATAGATAAAATAAAAGTCCACTCCTGAGCTGAAGTGTTTCTGAATTGATAATATTGAGTTGCTAAATTCGAGGAAAATGAGTTCGGCTTAAAAAAATTTAACAATTTCCAGGATATCATTTAAGAATTTGGAGGTTGAAATTTCATGGGTTTTGAAAGTCATCTTTGGATAGTGATTGAAAATCTAATTTTCAAAAGAAAAAAAAAAAGATGAAAACTTGCCCCCGAGATATGGAGAGAATGAATAAGAATAAAAAAATTTCATCCAACAAAATTATTGTGTTCCGAGAAAAAAAAGATTTAGTGTAACAGTATCGCACTGTAATAGACGATGTTTCGTTGAAAGGTCTATAAAAAGAAGAAAGATGTATGTTTTTCAATCTCATAAATAAACGATAATAATTTCAAGAAGTATTGTTTCTGATGACAAGGCAAAAAGTTGAGTGAAAATTTTTTAAATAAAAGGGGTATTTTTTCTAGAAAATTAAGATTTAAGATTTTAGGTCAGATTTTGATTAGGACTTCGGTGCTCAAAGAAGTGGCAAATAGTTCTTAAGGGCTTTTTCTTCGAAAAAGGAGTATTTAATTATTTTATTGTATTTAAAAACGTTTAGGAAGAGGAATATCGTCAGAAAAAGGTTACCAAGCAGAAAAAAGACATACATTTCTTTTCCATTGGAAATTATACGGTATATGGGGCTGTCCATATACCATGTAGACAGTTTTTGGTGGGGGGGGGGGGGCCAAAAAGT
>JAUMHM010000085.1:11416330-11430017 GCA_032362435.1 Melikaiella ostensackeni | reverse complement strand
CGGGGACGGGCAAAGTCCACAAAGTCGAGCTGCACGTTGCAGAGGTATGAGGTTAGGCAATTAAGGAGAAAAAGAAAAAGATGTGAGGCAAGTACAGGGAGTCAATTATCTAATTTTGAATTGCCAATCTTTTTGTTACTATATTAAAAATGAGATTTCGAAAAAATCCTTTTAACACAACGTGTATTTGATTTTTAAAGAATTTTTTGTGCAAAAAAAAACCCATTTTCGGCAAAAATGTTTGTTATCTAGTACTGTACTGCAACCCTTCAAGTGTGAAAATATAAGGGTTTATGATAATTGGTTCCAGTGAAGCAATTTCATACTTATTTCAGGACAAAAAGCAGCCCAGGACTATGGATTGGTCCTTTAATGGGCTTAAGTGCAGCAGCCACTCTCTTGTACGAAGACCACAGTTATTCTGAAATTTGTTTATTAGAAGGATTAACAGGGATCGGATTAATAATAGGTTGTGCATGTCTCTACATGCTTTTATCAACAGATAAAGTAGTGGTGAAAGATTTCCAGGCGGTGTACTTTCTACCTGCTATCATAACGTCCACCCTTTATCTTTTTCTGGCAAACAAAGGTATATCGATTCTCAGACATTTTGTTGCAATTAAGTGTGCCTTACTAATTTAAAAAATAAGATAATTTAGG
Source organism: Melikaiella ostensackeni (assembly GCA_032362435.1). NCBI lineage: Eukaryota > Metazoa > Arthropoda > Insecta > Hymenoptera > Cynipidae > Melikaiella > Melikaiella ostensackeni. Next base: position 11,429,357 of record JAUMHM010000085.1, on the reverse strand, counting down.
ATCTGATTTTGCAGCTTGGTAAAAAATCATCGATAGCTACGACAGTGCCACCAATTCGGAACTATTGGGAAGAAATTTGAATTCCAATCGAAAATTAACATAAAACTGTACAATAAATGATAATTTTTTTAATCTTCATATAATGTTATTGACAGAAATGAACTGATATTCACTACATTTTTCTCATTAACAGTTATCTAATTATTTCGAGCTACCCAATACGCCCATAGGGTACCTTTCGGACCTTGACAACAGCGCCACCTGAAACACAAAATATTGGGAATCTCAAAATTAGTAGAGCGATATTAATGAAGAAAAGCAGTGAATGTGATTCATTTTAATCAAAAATATTCTACTACAGTCTGAAATTAATTATTGCTATAAGATATCTTCTTAATATTGAATTAAAATTCAAATTTCTTCCCAATAGTTACAAATTGATGGCGCTGTCGTAGCTATTTAACAGGCGTATAGTTGTGATTCAGATGGCGATTTTGTCAACGTCAAAGAGGTACCCGTGAGCACAAAGTTCAAATTTCTTGCGAAATCAGATCCTTTTGAAATACAAAGTTGCTTAAGACGGCTCCTTTTCCAATCAGTTTGTGTTTGTTATTTGTTTCTTTTTACCAATATGAGCAGAGTTAATCAAGTTATAAGTATAAGGAGACGTCAAATCGTTACTTTATTTAATAAAACTGCGATGTTTACTTAATCAAGTGCAGGATTGCTAGTAAGTGTAGCATGGGGTTCAAGCGTTGGAAGTTTGAGTACGTGGGGTGTCGTACAAGCGATGTCCTATTTTCCTGGCTGCTTTACTGTTGGTGAAGCTACAGCAGTGACGCATGGAATCATCCTGTTTTTACTCTCGATCGCTACCAATATTCCACTTAGATACCATTTGCCTCCAATTCATAACCATGACATTGCCACCGTAATACTGCAAGTGAGTTCCAAATTCCAACTGTAAAAACAGTCCCTTTTTCGCCTTAAAATAAGACACATAATGTTAAACCAATAATGTTTGACAATATTGGAGCACCTTTTACAACTTCATGTGCTTTGAGAATTTTTTTTTAAGTTTTAAGGAAAGTGAGGGGTTAACAACTCGCGAAGTTCTGGTGGTTCGGCTTCCACCTTACGTAGTTATGTTTAAAAAAATACCTGAGAGAAAGTACAAAAGTACCTTTTTTTTATTAAGATCGAAATTGAATCTACATTCTTATGAACTTTGTCATGCACCAAAAACAGATCACAAAAAACTCACAAATCAAAAAAAGACTTCCAATTGCCTCCCTTTCGGCTCATTAGAGACAAATGTATAACAGAAGGAAAAAAGAGGGAGAAAAAAGAAAGAGTCAACCAAACGCAAGCTTTCACACTTTCCATATTCTTTCTCCGTCCTTTTTTGTTATACTGCGTCGGACCCAACATGTTTCGAAGCCAATTTAGACTTCCTCATTAGGGATTATTTATAGGAAAACTACAAGTATAAATAATGAAAACTTACATCAATCATATTCAATTATTACCTGAAAATAAAAACATAGAAATTAATGTCAAATGTTCTTTGGTCTATTTTTCCATTCTTTGGTAAACTTTAATTTGCACATATCAAAATTATTGTAGAAGACAAAGATCAATGTATCCAATTAATAACCCCATCTCAGACTTTTTTATATCTTAAGAGATCATTTTTTAAATTATTAGCTTCGATACCCTCTCTCTATAAATAACATATCCATGAATTCTCTTCTTTTATTTCTCTCATGATAAAAGATAGGTGTGAGATAGGTATCATAATTAAAATCATGGCCATGTGTGATTATATGTTTTGAAAGGACTGAGTGATATTTAGGGCTTTTATGAAAATTATTTTGGTGTTCATCTTTCCTTATTCTAAGTGATTTCCGTGTTTGCCCTATATAAACTGCGTCACTCTCTATACATTTAAATTTGTAAGTCATGCATTGGTTATCTAGTTTCTCATACTTATTTTTGCCCAATTTTACGAATATATTATACTTTTAACTGACACACTATATATTGTATGTTTACCTATTTTTCCTAACATTGATTTCAAAATATTTGAAATTTTTTCAAAAATAGGTGAAACTACCGTGTTAAATCTATTTTGCAAATTAACTTTCACCAGAGAATGGAAAAATAGATCAAAGAACATTTGATATTAATTTCTATGTTTTTATTTTCAGGTAATACCTGTAGTTTTCCTATAAATTATTCCTGATAAAGAAGTCTAAATTGCCTTCGAAGCATGTTGGGTCCCTAGTAGTATGAAAAGGATGGAGAAAGAATAAGGAAAGTGTGAGAGGTTGCTTTTGGTTGACTCTTTCATTTTTCTCACTCTATTTTCCTTTTGTTATACATTTGTCTCTAATGAGACGGAAAGGATGTAGTCAATATCTTCGTATTTTTAGCTTTGTATCAATCTCAAGATCTGATGGTAAGAACTGTTTTTAGTAGAATAATTTAGGTTGTATTTTACTTTATTTTATTTTATTAGGTTGTATTTTTATTATTGATTTATAAAATATGTCTTTAATGGAAAATAATCTTAAAACTGATTAGGTCCGGTGTTGACGGACGAAACGTCTTGTAACCTCCAAATAAAGAATTTTTGTCCAGTAGACAAACAAGAAACAAGATCAATTTATTGTATTTACTTTTTTATTTCTGTGCATTTTTCAAGTCTGGTATATTATAATCTTAAGAGGTAAACTCCTCAAAGATAATTGATTGTATTTTATCAAGGTACGGGATATCGGATTTCTAAAATGATAGATTCAGTTTCACCATACGCTGAAGTTTACTCTTCAATTACACAATAAAATGATGCGAAATGTATTGATGGAATGGACTGATAAATAATGCATGATCCAAAGCAGGTTTTCATCACGTACGCGTTTTAACATCTTTCAGGTGGGAATTCTTTACGTGTTGTCGATCTGTTTACTGTGTGCCAGTTTTCCAAAATTGCGTCAAACCTCACAATTTTACACACTATTTATCATCACACTCTTAGTGTTGGTGATTCCATTCCTGCACGTTTTGTTAGACCGAAGCCCTCTTCTTTGGGTATTTTTCTTCATATTCAGCAAATCCACAAGGGTAAGTTAGATCCTTATATATTTTAATGATTAATCTTTCCAAAAATATTCTCAGGAATAAAATAAATTTTTAAAAAAATCAGAATGTACTAAGGTATGAGAAAAAGGAAAATTATTATAACATTTTCCAGATTTATTTGCTGATTTACTGGCTCGCATGCTTTATACTGGCGTGGAGTTTCATCACGTATCGAATTCTTTCAAAATCGAAAGCAACGACTTCGGATAGAAAAGTCTTTCACATCCTAGCAACTATGGTTTTTATCCCAGGAATGATTTGGGAACCAACATTATTATACACAGTTAGTGGTGTTGCCCTGGCTTTGTTGTTGATGTTAGAGGTTTGTACAAATAAAATAATCGAGTACAAATAATTTTTTCTTTTGGCAGGATTTCTATAAGGTATTAAAACTGTTCAATTTTTATGAAACTGAAGTTTAAAACGTTTTTGTGAAACGAAAAATAACAAGTGTCCTTACATGAAATGTCTTCATGACTTTTGTAGTGCGAATGTCAAATAATTGTAAAAAAAGTTTCATGCCCCTAGCTGCCAGGGAAAGGTGCTGTTTTCTACCCCTAAGTCTCAAAACTCGAGAAAAAAATTCTAAAATGTTGCCAAGTTTCTTATATAAAATTTGAGGCATGAAAATTGTATATTTTGAATCTTTAATGTTAAGCTTTGAAAGAATGAATTTGAAAATTTGAGGGGCCAGGAAGATTTTTGGAAAACGAACTGTCATTCAGCAACTTTGAACAACTTTCAGGTCTTGAGGTTTTTAAACCTACCACCTTTAGGAGGAATTTTACAGCAAGGACATTCAATTTATGCTGACGAAAAGGACAAATTTGTGTCCTTAACTCCACTCTACTTGCTCTGCGGTTTATCTTTTCCACTTTGGATGCCAGCCAACGATATTGGAATCTTACCTCTACTCAGTGGTGTTCTGACTGTAGGGATTGGGGATGCAGCTGCGAGTTATGTAGGAAGCAATTGGGGAAAGCATAACCTGGTTGGATCCAAAAAGTCAATGGAGGGTTTAGCTGCTTGCATAATTTCGCAGCTGGCCGTGATATACAGTCTTGCGGTGTTCGGTATGTTATTTTCAAAATATTCTCCGATTTAATTACACTATTCAAGGGTCTCGCAGTTCTTATTGCAGAAAAAATAGGGAAAATGGAGGATTTATATTTAGGAAAACGGAAAAGATGATAAGAATCTCATGAAATTAAATTAATTGAAACTACTGTCTGTTCAATTTTAATTGTTATTAGCACTTAAACAAAGTTTTTAATTATTTTCCACATTAAAAGCTTTCAAAGCTTTAACCTTTATACATTTTCCAAATCGAATCTGTTTCGAATTTAAGGATTTTTTAAGTTATACAAATTCTAATTCTGGACCATTGTTTTTTTTATTCACTGTATATGTCTTGAATTATTTTTTATTCTATTTTTCGGGTTTGAGAGTTTTGGAGTTTTAATTATTTTCATATATAAATAGATACTTTCAAAATCGATAACTTTCAAACTTTAATTCTCTTCGAATTCGGGAGGTTTCAATAAATTCTAAGAAACATCTTCCATTTCAAATTATTAAATTTTAAAGTTTTTTTAATATTAAAAGATTTAAAACTATTCTTTTTTACTACTTCCTAACACGGGAAGACTTTTATTCTGCTTTTAAGTAATCTAAGGCTTTGCTAATTTAAAATATAAACAAAAATTTTATTCTAAATCTGAAGAGGAAAAAAATGAATAAAAGTCTCCGGAATTTCACGACGTTTCCTTTATTTCAGGCCTCACAGACCGGCCCCTATATCCCCTATTGTCCCCTGTATTCAGCTTTGGTCCCTAAAGTAGCCTATTTACAAGATTTGGTCCCTAGAGTACCCTATTTTTAGTCGATAGCCTATTTTTTTAATTTTAAGTAAAATCGAGGCATCTTAACGGTGCACACTTTCGGTTTTATAAATGGCTTGGAATCTCGTATTTAATATTCCTTAGGACAGGACCTTTAGGACCCTTTGGACCCAAGATTGTGAGCCTAACAAAAATTATTTTAATTAGTTTTCCGGGAAGCTTAAATGTTTTACTCATAAAACCAGGGCTGCCATACAGACACATTTAGTCACGTTTTTAAATGAAAAGATCAGTTAACCACTATTGAATTTAGGTCTATACCTATTTCTGAATTTCCTTGAATTCTTATTATTACCTTTGAATTCTTTTGATTTCACCTTCAAGACTTTTAAATTTACCTTGAATTCTTATGGATTTTATCAGATTCTTTTTCACTAATTCTATTGACTTCCATTTATTCACTTAAGATATTTTTAATTCATCTTGAATTCGTATGAATTTCATCGATTTCTCTTGAATTCTTCAAACTTCATTCCAATTTTACTGAAATCAATGGAACATTTTGGATTTTTTAAATTTTTCTCAATTTATTTGAATTCATTTGGAATTCTCCTGAATTTTTTTTAATTCCCCCTGAAGTCTCTTGAATTCCCTTGAATTCTTCAAAATTCACTTTAATTTTACTAAAATCAGTGTAATATTTAGGATTTTAAAAATTTTATCCTGAATTTATATTTTAGTTATCGGTATTTTATTTATCTGATATTTATATTTTATTCATTTATTAACTGAATTAAATTAATTTTGAAATTGGTTAATATTTTTTAGTTGATTTTGAATTCTTTTAAATTCTTTAAAATTCTCTTGATTTTTTTTAATTCTCTTGAATTCTTCTAAATTCTCTCAATTCCACTCAATTCAATGGATTTTTTAAAATTCATACTGAAGTCTTTTAAACTCACCTTGAATTCTTAGGCGTTTCGTCAAACTGTTTTGAATTCTCTTGAATTTATCTAAATTCACTCCAAATTTAATGAATTCAATGAATTTTAAAAATATTTTTGAATGGTCTTCAGTTCACTTGAATTTTCATGAACTTCATCGAATTCTTCTCACTTTCCTTAAATTCCCCTAAATTCACTCGAATTCTATTTAAATTATTGGGTTTTCTATTATTTGAATTTTTCTTCAATTCACTTAAATTCTGTTGAATGCGCCCTGAATTCTGATTATTCCTATTTTGTTCAGTTCGATGGAAATTTTTTTATTTTGAAAATTTTTGTTCAGTTCACTCAAATTCTTATGAATTTCGTCAGTCTTTTTGAATTTCCTTGAATTCTTTTAAATTCACTCTAATTTTACTGAAATCAATAGAATATTTTGGATTTTTTTCATTTCATTCAGAATGCTTATGAATTTATCCTAAATTTTTTAAAATTCACCTTTAGTCAGTTTTAGTCACTTTTGGGGTTAGTGTAATAATATTTTCGGGCGACGGTCAATTCCGCACCAAATACCTGGGTGCAGTTCCCTCACTACACGGCAAATACGCGCGGCCTTGTTGTCCCGTGCCCTAATTTTCTTCCTGATAAAAAGGACACAAATTGAATGAATTCAGAATTTAATAATTTCAGATTCAATTTTTCAAAGTCGGACAATTTAAAATTGAAATCTTTTGTACTGGAATAATTTTGAATTAGAAATTTAAAAAATGTAATTAAATAAAATTGCTTTGTTTTAAATGTAATTTGTTTCAAACTGTACAACTTCAAAATAAAAGCCTTAACACTCAAACAATTTTAAATTCAAATATCAAAAGATGATTTCAAATTTAATTGATAATAATTAATAATTAAATTGTTCACAATGGTACCACTTCAAATTGAGTCTCAATGTTTCAAAAATTTGAAGCTTAAGGCGGCGAAAACTTGATAATTTGAAATTAAAAGCGTTTGAAATTTATCAATTTTGATTTGGAAACGTTAAGAATTAAACAATTTTAGTTTGAAATATTCAACCTTATTAAGCAAGTTTAAGTTGATGACATTTAAAATTTAGAAATTTCAAATTGAGACATTTTTAATTGAAATTCTTGATAAAGTATTGTCATCAGCAAGAGTCTTGAGCTGCTTAAAAGAATTTTCAAAGCTAGCTGAAAAATTTATTTTAAAAAACAGAAAAATGACTACCTACATATATCTATGAAAAATTTTAATAACTTTAATAACTTCTTTATCATATCCCATTTTTTTTAAAAAGGGCACCCTATAAGCGTGAAAAAAGTACCCTTTGTACCCTATTTTTTATCCAGTAGGGTCTATGAAGCCTCTTATTTGTTTTTGGAAACTGAAATTAAAATTTTAGGAAGATTTAGTATTATTTATATACTTATTTATAATATTCATATCATTCGATTTATTTTTAGGATTAATTGATGACAACAGGCAACTAATAAGAAGCATTTTCGCTGTGATTGGAGTTTCCATCGTCGAAACAAAAACGGAGCAAATTGACAATTTAGTGATGCCACTTCTAATGTACCTGTGCCTTTTATTGTAAAAAGTTTCTTCTCTGCTATTCAAAAGTCTCAGCAACTCTTTATTTATCACATTTAAATTTTGATAACGCGTGATCTCTGATCTAAAATCAGAATTTCTAGTGTCTGCTTTCTCTGATTTTCTGAACAATTTATTAATATTATTATTAACTTTTTTTAAAAAAATATTAGTATATTCGTAATTATAGGAGTTATTAATATTATTTCAAAACGAAAGTCTGATCAACTTCAAGTGCGTTAAAGGCTTTAATTAACCAACTTCAACCTTTACAAAAACAACGTATAATATTTTTTTCAAATTCCGAAGTGAAAATGTATATTCTACAATTTTTGTATCTGGTTGAAATTAAAATTACACTTCTGTGTAAAAAGTTGTGGAAGCGCAAGTGCCAGATTTAATAAATAGGTACGAAGTTAAGTACCAAACCCTTAACTACTGCTCCTCGTTGATTTATGTTTTTTAATTTGCGAGGCTTTTAAAACTTAGTTTCATTTTTTTAACAAGATTTCTCTTCAGAAGGAAGCTTTAAAACAATTATTTTTGTTTTAAGATCCTCGTTTAATGTTTAGTCTTTTTCACAAAATGAAGTACAATGTAAAAAATAAGTGTAAATGACTTTCCTTATTTATGAATGGCTTGAAAGAATCGCTTTCGTAGTTAAGGGTTGACGTTATCTCTAAGTCTTTATATATTTATTATATATATTTGGGCAAATAATCGAGATGGAAGTTTTTAAATGTTGTATGTATCTTGTGATTGTTGTGTTGAAATTATCAATAGTTAACAATAATTTACTGAAAATCGATCACATCGATTAGAAAATTGGACTATTGCAACACAGAATTCCGCTGACATTGTTTTATAAATGTATTACACAATTTTTAATTATTGCCATGAGAAAAATCTTGAATTTTAATAAAATATTTTTCTACTTCATCTGCGTTTCTTCCAACTTGATCAAACCTCACAACTCCTTTTTTAAGTAGTAAAACTAAAGATTATTGAGAACAAGAAAAGCGTCATTTCCTTGTTTTTACATTTTTTTATTGACTGCACAGCCTTAAAATCTGTTCACATAGAATGCAGTACGCATTCATTTTTGTATGTTCTCGAATCTTAGAAAATTCATCAAGCAATTCAGAAATTCAACTTTGCCAGAAAGAAATTTCAAATCTACTTGGTAAATTGAAAATAATACGAATTTTAAATTATAAAAATGTTGGATGATTTTTATTTTAATACTGTGAATCGTAAGATGTTTTCTAAGATTCCATTCCGAGAATCAATGAGTATTACAGCTGAATTATTTCGTGATTTCGCAGAGTGAGATTTTCAGATATTTTGAATATTTCACCAAAATCTTTTCGTAAATAATCTATTAAATCTCGAACTCTGTAAAATCAAAAGACGAAGCACATTTTGTCCTAAGTATTATTCTACTCGTTAACTTGTTACGCTCGTACCTTGTAATCGTTACAGTATGTATAGCAATTAATTAAGTAGGTAGATGACACTCGATTAGAATGCATTTTTGCACTTCATTAAATTTTGTGTATTATGCCTATTGATATAATTCAGTATTTTTTTTATCGTTAATCGGTATAACCCATTGAGTCTTTGTGTGATTTACATTTAACGTACGACTTACTTTCAACTTTGTTTCCCTCAAAGGTACTTTTTCTTACCACAATGACTAGAATGACTCATCTCTCTCCAATAGAAAATCTATTCTTCTCTTCGCATTAATTACCATATATTAATTACCACTTGAAGCGAAAGAAAAACAAAATCTAAACAATCATAATATAATGTTTGAGTCGTGCAAAACTTCAATTAATCTCTGTACACTTTGATCAATAATGAATACCAACTTTTCCATTTCATTGAAATTTGGTTTGCTCTTTTTTTTTAAACTGCGTTAAAGAATCGCAGAAAATTGTACTATAAAAAATACACAAGAGTGTTTATTTGTCAAGATTCTTTGCTGCAAAAATTGACATTCGTGCGAAAAACTAAGATTATCGAAATTTAAAAAAAAAAATCTGAGACTGGTTCTATGGTTCCATTACTTTTCCAAATTCACGTACGTTGGCAAAAAGTGAGAAAAACTTGAAAAAATATAATTTAACTTTCTATAATACTAGAAAACAGTTGATAGATAAATCAATATAAACAAATTGCGATTATAAATAATAATTCATCAACATCACTTACATATTTACAGAAAAGGTCGCTTATATACCCGAGAAAGGAAAGTAGCAACCTCCAATAGCTCGAATCCACTTTCACCTTGTTCTTTTTATTCTAAAAAACTGGAACCACTAATCAAAGATATTCAGTAATTACCCACTTCAATGATTAACACCTTTTCAGTTTAATATTTTTAATAAGAATCACTTATTGATCTGAAGTAATCAGTTTCGGAAAAAATGAATTAGTGATAAATATTGAGCTCTGATTCTGAGGCTGTTACTTTCTTCGCTTTTTAAAAATTTCTCCTTCATTGATAACCCTCTTATCAACTAACTTACCACTTGAAACACACGTGTGTATCTTAAGCTTATATCGAAAATTCGTCTTCGTATTTCCTTTCTACCAACAAGGGAAGAAAAAGTAATTCCTACTGCTAAGAGATATAGTAATGGAGTGACACATAGAAAAATTTTCCACTCTTGGATTTAACATCTGACAAAAAGACCTAGATCTGATTCTAACTATGCCATTTACAATGAATACGTCGTCACTTAGGTTACTATATTTTTCATCAGCGAGTGACAAAAGTTTAAATATCTCTTACAACATTTTTCCAACGATTAGTGGAATGAAAGAAGTTTTTTACTCTTCGAAACGTCGAGTTGACAAGACACCAATCAAGTTTTCATTCAGAGAAGAAAATTATAGCTTCTGATTATTTTCAGAGTCAATTTTTTATTGCGAATCAAATTTAAACGCGTTTCAGAAATAGAAGTCCCAAAAATTTGGAAGTATGCAATTCTCAATAGTTGAAGAAAAAAGAATTTAAGTATTTATTCCCAATAAATAATGAGAACTAATATTTTTAGTTCTGATACTTTTCTTCTCTAAAAAGAATTTGTAAAAATTCGAGACAATTTTTTTTTATGATTGCTTCTTCACAGTCGGAATCCTTTCAAATCTCAAAAAAGGCTTTCGCAAGATATTTCCAATACTTTATAAAGATATCTACAACGTCGAAAGCTTTCAATATTAGGCATTTCTTGGAAGTCGACGCTTAAATTTTTTTTTACCCTTCTTTCGACCTTAGCTATCAATTTTTTTCTATTTTACAATCGGAAGCTGCACAGATCTGAAGCCGAATACCGTTACACATCGAGTACAGTTAGGTTTATAAAATAAGACACCTTTATAAATCTGTGCTTTTCGTGGGATGAATTCGGTGTTTGATTTCACGTGTTTTAGATATGGAAAAATGTTTTGGGGCGCGTTTATGAGAATTTCGCGAAAATTGATAAAGAGCGACGATTAAGTTTTTATTCTCTCAATTTGTGCCAATCGGCGATCTGGCGCTTCGGTGATGTGCAAACCTCATTCCAGTGGTTCAAAGCTGATCCTTGACATTTGGGGCCACCAACCTCCAGTCGTCCAATGATCTGTAATGTTTTTCAAAAATTTGGAGAGGCGTTAAAAATTTAATTATCAACTAGGGGAATTTTTAAATTGAAGGTACTGAAAATTTGAAAGGCTCCATGTTTTAATTATGATAATTAAATCGCAAATTTCGAAGACTCACTATTGAAAGAATCATTAATTAAAATTTTAGTATTTCAAGGTCTTTTTAAAACATTACCAATTAAATCTGATTTAACAAAATCAATGAGCAAAACCAACTGAGAACTTCAAAGCTTTAAAACTAAAGATTTGATAGTTAATTCTGAAAACCTTTGTATTTAAAGCTTTAAATGGAAATTTCCAAATTTTAAAAAAAGCCCCTTGGAATTCTTCAAAACTTATAAGCTTCTTTATTTTAATTAAGAAAATTATTGTAAACTTCAATATATAATGTTTTTAGGTTTAAGTCATAGAAGTTTAAAAATTTGGAAGCCCCTTTTCAAGATTAAAATTTGCACCATAAAAAATTGAAAATTGCATATTTATTTGAAAGTCTTTGAGGCATTAGAAATTGAAATCCTGAAAATATAAAATAATATTAGCCCCCCAATTCAAATCTTAATCACTGCCGAAGATTTGAAAAAAATCAAGGGCTATTACGTGATAATAAAAATAAAAAATTGGTATATCAAAAATTGAAGAAAAAAATTTTGGATCAAGAAAATTTAATAAGGAAATTGGAATTGAAATTTGAAAAAAAAACTGCAAATGAAAGACAACAGAATTTCCAAATTTTAAACTGAAAACAACAATGATTTGTGCGATATTGCAATTAAAGATTCTACTTTTAAAATTTAACGACCAACTTTTAAAGTTGAAAAATTTAACGTTCCAGTAATTTGGAGAGTCCTGGATTATGCAAGAATCAATCATTGAATTTCAAGTTTAAAGTCATGAAGCTTTTACGATTTAGAAATTGAATTATATTCCCGGGAATTACAATTAAATATCAAGAACAATCATGATAACCAACACATGTTAACTTGACCTACCCATGGCGTAGGTCAAGTTAACATGTGTTGGCTCACCAATTAATTAATTTGTAACAAATAATTAACTATCTTGCCATAGGTGGGAATATCAACAGTTTTTATAAACTTAAAAAACGAAATACAAATTGAGTCCATGCAAAGTTTTTCACAAAAATGCAATTTCAAATTTTACTAATATCTCACAATTTTAACAATTTTTAGAACCCTTTACTTATGGCCATTTTACACTAAAATTATGAAAATTTATAATTTGTTTTCTGATAATGAAACTTTGCTCGTTGGTTATCATAACTGTTTTTGATGTTTAATTGTTATTCCTGATTAGGCCCTACGTGAGATGGGAAAAACGTTGAAAAAGACGTAAAATATAAATACATACTGACCAGAAATCTGAGAACCTTGAACATCTTTTATTGGTACATAACCTGGTTGAAAACCATAAAATCAATTAAATTGAAGCATGGGGTTAATAATTGTGAAAGAATAGATAAAGGAAGCACAACAATGGGAAAGATCCTACATGAGAAAGATAAGGGAGGGGTGGTGCATTGGCTGAGAGAATCGAAAAGGAAGAAGAAGGATATAGGACGGGAGAAAGAGGGAGGAATAAGTAGTCTTGTGGGTAATAGAAATTGAGAAAAATGTAAAATAGATAATTTGTGTAATGAAAAGATATATGAACAAAAGGCAGTAATAGAGAAAAACAAACAATAACCACAAGGCACAGCGCAAAAAAAATAAGTTTAGGCGAAGAGTTGAGGTGAAGGTATAGGAATGCGAAGCATAGGGCGATGTGTTGAGACAAGGCATTGGTATACCATAAAGCGTTAAGTTAATGCGCTTA
>JAUMHM010000085.1:11404592-11416230 GCA_032362435.1 Melikaiella ostensackeni | reverse complement strand
AATCAAATTTTCATCATTTTAGTGTAAAACTCGACCCATGGCGTAGCTCAAGTTAACATGTGTTGGCCCACCAATTAATTAATTAGTAACAAATAATGAACTACCTTCCCATGGGTGGGAATATTAACAGTTTTGATCAACATAAAAAACAAAATGCGAATTAAGTCCATACGAAGTTTTTCACAAAAATGTAATTTCAGATTTTACTAATATCTCACAATTTTAATAATTTTTAAAACCCTTTAAGTATTTATGGCTGTTTTACACTAAAATTATGAAAATTTATAATTCGATTTTTAATGATACAACTCCGCTCGTTGGTTATCATAATTGTTCTTAATGTTTAATTGTAATTCCTAGTGAGACCCTACGTTAGATGGGCGAAACGTTGAAAAAGACGTAAAATTTAAATATATACTGATCAGAAAACCGAGAATCTTGAACATTTATTAATACATAACCTGGTCGAAAACCATCACATCAATTTTTAAAAAAAAGTCAAATTTTTTTCCGATTGAAACGTTTTAAATTTGACATTCTTAAAACTTTCTAAAACGAATAATCTAAAATATTAAATGGGACACTTCCAAATTTTAATACAAAAATATATAATTTCAAATTTAAAGGTTTGGTATTGAATTCTACAAATATGGATTGCCTCAAACTTAAGGTTATTTAATTTTGAAGCCTTAAGTTTCGCATTTAAAATTCTGAATACTTAAAAATATTAAAAATATAGAATGTCGAATATTTCTAATAGTTTACACAATTCTTAACACTGCTAATTCTCAATTATATAATTTCCAACTCTTTAAGTTGGAAATTGTTAAGTTTGGAACGTTTTAACTTCAAAAATTTTCAGCTTTATGTTTGAAAACCACAGAATAAAAATTCCTCAATTTTCACAGCTTCCAATTTGAAAATGTAGAAAATTAAATGTTTGAGTCCAAGAAGTTCAATTTTAATCTTTCATTTTCAATTTTAGAAACTTGAAATTGAAAATTTGAGTGGCTCTTCTGACAATTGGAATGGCTAAAATTAAAAGAAGAAAATATGTGGAAGCCTCTGAAGAAAAACTGATTTATGGCCAACTAAAAAGCACGAAATTTAAAAGCAATATTTAGTAACTTTCAAATGTAAGCAATTAAAAATCAACAAATTCGAATCTAATTTGAAAATCCTTAAATATAAAGCATCAGCAATATTCAGCACCTGCGGAAACCTTTATATTTAAAAAAACAATAACGGGAATTTTCAAAAAATTTTCAGTTCCTAATTGAAATTACCACAAAGTACAATTCAAATCACCAAAAATCGAAAGCCTCAAATATAAAACATTCTTCAAAACCGAAAAAAATAGAGGGCGTCGTCAATTAGAAAATTTCCAAGTATAAAGCATACTGAAAACTCAAAAATGTAAAGCTTTAACAAGAACAGAAAATATATATCCTGAACCTCTGACTTATTGAAGAAATTTAAAGTTCATAGATTTAGCTCTTCTTTTATTGAATAATTTTTTAAATAACTCAAAATGTATTTTCAAAATTACCTCATTCTTGGTAACTCTGTCCCAATCAAGCAAAGCGAATTCGAGACTAATCTTGCTGAGACCTTCGGTTCCATTCGGTATTTCAAAAACGAAGGATTCATTGAAAATTGGGTCCAGAGTACGTTTCTTCACATGGGTCTTCCTCTTTGCGATACGTTGCGAATTATATAGAAGATAAATTTTCACGTAGGGATCTGCCAAACCAGTGACGTCCATTTTCGGCAAATTGCGAGCTTTCAAAACCACTACTGTGAGTTTGCTTGCTGCTGGCTGCCAGCATAAAGATACCAACAATTCTCCCCTTCCCTGAGATTGAATCTGAAACAGCATTTATATTTATTTAATAACTTTTCTTTTTTTTAGAGATCTCCGAGATTTTTGCACATGGGCTTCAGTTCGAAACGACTTTCTTGGAGAAAGAAAGATACCTACCTTTAAACTTCGAGGACAGATTTCTCGACACAGGGATATTTGTCGATTCATTGCATCTTCAAGATCAGATACCGACGTCAAAGGGCAAACCACTTCTCCAATCACATCATCCCGAGAGTATCTATCGAAGCTCATCACCACGAAGTGAAGACTGATTTTCTGTAAAAGAAGTTTTAGTTGAGGAGATTGCCTAAGGTTCTTTTAACCAGAAACGGACTGTGATTCACCAACCGCCTCGGTATTTAAAAGTATTATAAAGGATTTCAAGAGCTTTCAAGGGAATGAATAGGGTTTCCAAGGATTTTAATTATTTATGAAATGTTTAAACATTTCAAAAGTTTGAAAACATTTTAAAAAATCGCAAGGCAGTTCAAGGAATTGCATGGGATTTAAATAAGAGATTTGATATTATTTTAAAGATTTGAAGGGGTTTTAAGAGATTAAAATTTTTTACTGGGTTGCATATAATTTCCTAACTTACAAAGGATTTGAAAGGATTTAGAGTATTTTCAATGATTCCAAGGGACTTTAAAGATTGTCAAAAATTTCAAAGCATTTTTATGGGATTTTATGGGATTTTTAAGGGATTTCAATAGATATAAAAAATTTCTAAACATTTTATAATTTTTTCATATATTTCAAAGAATTGCACAAGAATTAAAAGATTTCGTAGAATTCAAAGATTTTAAAATTTTCAGGGGACTTTACAGGATTTCAAAAATTTCATGTGGTTTTCAAGAATTTTCATGAACTTTGGAAGATTTGGAAGAATTGCAAAGGATTTATAAGATTTCAGAAAATTCCAAGGTATTTCAGAGGAATTCCGAGATTTCAAAACATTTCAAAGGATTTTAAATATCTTAGGGCATTTTAGAAGATTCCAAAGAATTTTCAAAAGATTAAAAAAATGGCAAGGAATTCCCAAAAATTTTAATGATTTTTAAGTATTTCCAAAAATTTCATACAATCTTTAAAAATTTCGGAAGATTTTAAAGGATTTTATAGGACTTATAAGGTTTTAGGATATTTCACATGATTCCAAGGTATTTTTTCAGGAATTTTAACGGGTTTTATAAGCTTTCCGAGGATTTCATTGATTTCAAGGGAGTTTGAAAGCTGGTGGAGTGCACGTCATCTGACCATGGGAATTTTCGTGTCGAAATGAAATTTCCCTCTAATTCAGGATATATGATTGTTTGGTAGTGAACAAAAATCCCACAAAATATTTTCTTAAAATTAAAAAAAATGGTGGAGATATGGGACTTTGAGTTTTTGGACAACTTTTTTTAAAGCTGATATATCTTTGGTTCTAATTGACCGATTTAATTTTTTTACGTCGGAATTTACTTGTTTTAAGGTACATTTCAAAATAAAACAAAAATAAAAGTGAAAAAGGCGTTTCCCAAAAAATGCCATTTTTTATTTTTTCGTGAGAGGGTAGTATATGTATGCTCCACAAGCCCTGAAATTATTGAAGTGGGTTGGCCTCTAGTTTTCAAGAAAAAAATTAAAACGTCTCTTCTTGTATGGCGCGGCGTGGATCCGTAGACAAAAAAAAGTGTCTTTGGACAGATTGATTTTCAAACCACAATTTCCATCCGATTTAAACTTTTTTTCTGAATGAAAGTTAATGAAATTCTGCATACATCTTTTCCATTCGATTTTCAAAGAAAAGTTTATAGAACACTTTTTTATTTCATAAAAAAAATGACAAAAAAAATTGTTCACTTTTGAAGAATACCGTTCTTCATTAAATATTCAGATTCATAAAAAATATTTAGAATCTATGAAAAAACTGTCTGGAATAGTTTTCCAGTAAAACTGTAAAAGTTAAAAAATGTATTGAATTTTTTATAAACCAATAAGTGGATGAAAATGGTTTCGTGAGGATTAGCAGTGTTTGGTCACTTAATTTGAACTAAATTAGAACAGTTTATAGACAAAAAGAGTTTCCGAGTTGGATTAATGAAAATTAATAAATAATTTTTGTGTAGTAAACAAATTTTATAAACGATCATCCGTTCAGCTGTTTATGAGAAAATAAATACCGTTTTTTTATGGAAACTCCATAAATTATCCTATAATTATTGTTTATTAGTTGTTTAACCAAAATTAATTAACAAAGTAACTACTTGGATGGAAACGATGTATGCAGAATTTTATTAACTTTTACTTTTTTTTAAGTCTAAATCGGATGCAAATTGTGGTTTGAAAATCAATTTGTCCACAGACACTTTTTTTTTATCTACGGAGCCACGCCGCGCCATGCAAGACGAGACGTTTCAATTTTTTTCTCGAAAACCAGTCTCAAACCCACTCCAATAATTTCAGGGCCTATAGAGCACACTTATACCTTTCTTTGACAAAAATAAATATAAAATGGCATTTTTTGGGAAACGCATTTTTATTTTTAATTTTTCTTTCACAAAATTTTCAGATTAAAAAAAAATATTTTTTCAATTTTGAAATTTATCTTAAAATAAGTAAATTCAGACGCTGCAAAGTTAAATCGAGATTTTTTTCACTACCAGACAATCATAAATCCTGAATTATAGCCAAATGTCATTCCGGCACGAAAATTCCCGTGATCAGGTGACGTGGATTCAATCTCTTCATGTAATATTTCTAAATATTTTAAGGAATTTTAAATATTCTAGAATATTTTAAAAGATCCCGAGAAATTGTCAATATATTTCAAGAATGTGAAGAGATTTCAATGGATTTGAAAGATTCTAGTGTATTTTAAAAGATTCTAAGGAATTTTCAAGAGCTTTAAAAAATTTCAGGGTATTTCGACACATTTCAAAGGATTTAAAATATTTTAGGCTATTTTCATAGATTCCAAGGAATTTTTAAGAGATTTAAAAGATATCAAGGTAGTTCCGAGGATTGTAATGTTTTTTTGGTATCAAAAAAAAATTTCATACACAGTTTTAAAGAATTTTCTAGAATTTTGGAAGGTTTTTTATAGGACCTATAATGTTTAGGATACTTTAAAAGATTCTAAGAGATTTTTAAAGAATTTTAACGAATTTTGAAAAATTTCCGAGGATTTCAGTAATGTTGAGGGGTTTTAAAAGCTATCAATGTATTTTAATAAATTTTTCAGAAATATCAGATTTCATGGAATTTCACGGGTTTCTCGAGGGATTTTATGAGGATTCAACGGATTATAAAGATTTGAAGTGATGTTATAATATTTTAAGGAGTATCAAGGAATTTCCTGAGATGGATTGCAATAGGATTTGTAAGATTTTAAGGGATTTTAATTATTTTTAATTTTAAGGGCCGCTGCGAGCAGCCCTCGCATTCCAGACCATCGGTGATTGTACCGACTCAGTCCCACGCCCAGTCCGCCCATGCTTCTAACTGAAAAACCTTAGAAGAAGAAATGGAGAACTGAAGATTGCAATTTTAAATTGCAATATTCAGTTCTTCATTTCTCCAGTTCTTTAGTTCTTCAGTTAGAAGAACCTTAGGAGAAGAATTGAAGAACCTAGAAGAAGTGGAAAGCATTCCCTCAGAAGTTCTTCATCGCCGATTTATATTTTCTTACCTGAAGTTGACTCTGTGAAATTCCAAAGAAAGTAAAGTCCTCATCATAAATAGGATCCCTCGTATTTCTCAAGACTCTAGTTTTGGTTCTGTGTTGTTTATCGGGCAATAATTGAAGCTTCACATAAGGATCACTACTTCCATTATGGGTTCCTCTAGCTGGCAAACCTTTGCATTTGACAACAGTGACTGCCAGGGCATTTTGTTCACCTAGATAGCGCAATTTGAAAACCAATTGGCCAAGACTATCTTTATTCAAATGAGCACAGTTTCCATTTCCTCGGTTCACCTTTTCACTTATTTCTGATTCTGCCTTGTCTCTTTCATTTTCGATGGCCATGGTAGTTTCTCCAGAAGGTGTTTGCACCGGGGATCTGGAATCTTGAGGTGATCGAGATTGAGGTCCATGACTACTGGGTTGAGAATGTTGAGATCCTGTGGGACTGGGACTCTGGCCTCCAGATCCTGGGGGACTTTTGGCTCCTCCAGTTGGACTTGGACTCTTCTTCAGATAATGAGTTGCACTTCCGGGGCTCTTAACGGCTGTGGGTTTCCGGTGAGGTGGTCTGAAAGCCAGGGACTTGTCTGAATTCAATTTTGTATGTTCTCTTCGTCGTCTACAGAGCCACCAGGTCATCAGCACGGCGCAAACTACGGTCGCGGTTCCGAGACATGATCCGATGAGGGCCGCTGTCGAAACTGAGAAAAAGAGTTTGGAATTTAGTGGGGGTTTGGAAAAGATGTTGACTTTGAGGAGCTTTATCCCTGGCCTTTCAGAATTATTTTAAATTAAAAACTTCCAAATGTAAATTGCTGTTTAAAGTGATAATAATTGGAATGAGTCCTAATAATTAAAGAAGTACAACATTTAAAAATAATGAAGAATTGAAAAGGACCGAAAGGACCTGAATATCAATTTGTAAAATTTTAAATATCAACAATTAGGAGCCCCTAAATTCAAAACCTGAAATGCAAATCATCAGCAATATTTGGAAGTTCATAAGTTTAAAAAATCGAAAACTTGAAGGTGAAGTGGCTGAAACTGCAAAAATTTGAAGCACCGATAATATTGAGGGTCTCTTACCTCACATTACAATTTCTCAAGTCGTAATTTAGAAATATTTTATTTTAGGTAAACATCTATTTGGAGTTGTATAAATTTAAACTTTTTTTTACTTCGGGATGTCCAATTTTTATTTTAAAAGTAAATTTGTTAAATAAATATTGATTTTATTTCAAAGGCAGAATAATACTCGAAATACCGTAAAATGAGGTAAAGTCGCTCATGTAGGGTAAAGTCGCTCACCCCCAACTTTATATTTCAACATTCAATATCAAATATCCTATGAAAAAAATATAAGATTTTTGATTATTTTAATTAGTGCAGCTTTCAAACTTTATTTTGGAATTTATTTTATGCGAATTTATTTGTGAGCGACTTTACCCCGTTTGACGGTATCAAAAAACCAATTTAATAATATTTCTCTTGAAACAGAGAAAATTTGATGTGGGGAACAGAAAGGGAAAATCTATTTTCAATACCACTTCCTTATTTCTAATCACATTTACATTTCTAATCGAATTATCAAACATAAAACTTTTTAAAGGATTCTGTAAGTTTATGGAGGAATATTAATTTTGTTCTAGGATCGCTACTTTTTTTTAGACCATTAGAAATGTTTAAACTGTTATCAAAACTTTGATTGAAACTTTTTTTCTTTCACAGGCAAACATTTTTTAAATCAAAATTCATTTAATTGAAAAAAGCATTTCCACTTAAACAATTTTCTTGCTTTCATGAAAATATTATATTACTGCTCGATTTAATAAGCATTACTAAGAATTATTTCAGCCTAAAAGAGTTTAATAAATTTACTTTTTTTTCAGGAAAATCTGTACTCCTCAAAATGAAAAAAAAAATATTTCAAAAAATATTATATTGATCCAACAAACTAAAAAAATATTTAAACGTTATTCGGTTTAAAAATTCTCATAACTTTAAGAAAAAAATTTTTTAAGAGCCAAAATTGATTCTGAAACAAACAAAAAAAAATACTTCAAAATCTTTCGAAAAGTGGTGTCTCTTTTTCGTAATATAACAAGAAATTTGAGAGGATATTCTGTCCTAAAAAACTTCAGTACTCGTCAAGAAATTCATATATTGTAAAAATTATAAATCTTATTAGACAATTTAATTCTTCGTGAAAATCAAAAAACCTAAGGAAATCCTTATGAATACATTTCTTTCTAAAAAGTGTAAATTGTATTCAGAAGTCTTTATAAAAGTTATTCTTAGTTCAAAATTTCTAATCCCTATTTTAAAAACTTTGTAAAAAAAAGTTTATAGAAAACTTCATATTGTATTCCTCTAAAACCTTAAGTCATCTGATAAAATTAAATCATTTTGAAAAATAAATTAAATCTTTTGAAAAAGACAGAAGACAATTCTTCAGAAAAGAAAATTTATTCCTCAAAAAGAGACGAAAATCTCTTAATATATTTCTTCAGCTGAAGAAGGACTTTAATTTATATTCTTCCCTAGTTCCGAATTTTCCCTCAATTTTACATAACTCCATCAAATCTTTTTATCGGAATTGGTACCATCCTTCTGCAGTCATAAATTTTTCCTGTGGAACAATCTGCCCTTCCATATAGATATACATCTCCTTTATCTCATTTGCATTACCAACATCTATTCCTCATTCCGAATTCTCTATTTGACTTGAAAAACTGCACTATTCTATATAATTTATTTCTAAAATTTTCATTAACAATATTTTCTTTCAACATATAGGTATATAACAGGGTGTGAGTACAATGGCGACTGGACTTCTCCATGTGTCATTGGCATCAGGAGCATATCCACCAATGAAAAATATTAGCAAACAAATTCTCAAAAATCGTTACCCACTTCAATCTCTTTGTCGATATATTTTCTAAAGTAAAAATCAAAATACCAATTACCAAATTTCAAATAGGGACCAATTAGTTGAAAATTGGACCTCTATCTCTCACTATGACTCATCCAACGGAGATTTGAGTACATAACTACAGGCTCTACTTTTCATCAATTTGAGGGTGCCTTATTTCAGATCATCAATAGAATTGTTTATCATTATTTATCTTGATAGACGATTAATAAGGATTTTAAAATTAAATTTTTTTATCTTTATCAAGGAAAGACAATGTGGCACTTTTTTCTTTGGATCCCCGATTTTCAAGATGGTATCAACCGACAACCGGTTGCCATAATCATCAACACTCACCGGACTCGACAGGTTTGATGATGGGACCGTCGTCGAAAAGAAGACCCCCCATTGTGGCCTTTTTTGGGAAGGAAACACTGTATCCGGATTTTTCGATTTGATATTTCGATGTCAGAAACCCTAGAGTGGATTTTTAGAGCGTACACCTTGCACTGACACGGGAGACCACGATCATAGAACGTTGGAAAAACGGATCAATAGGCCCTCTGAGCTTGCGCGCAAGTTTCCATCGAGGAGAACTCTTTGAGACGCATTTGTCATTCTATATGAGTTTACGGAAAACTACCCCTTCTTTCAAATTTCATAATCCACCAATTGCTTTAAGGGCGGAAATAACTTTTTAATAGCTCTCTTGAAATTTTGTATTGCAACTTTTCTCCCACCCTGGAATTCAGGGCTTTCGAAAATCTATAGAACCACTTTTAGAAAGAAAAAAAAGTTAATTTCAGAGTTAAATATTTATTTTTTGTTTGGTTGCGAATTAATTTTTTTAACTGAAAATTCAACTTTTCCAGTTGAAGATTCATCAGTTCAGTTGAAAATTCATCTCTTTGGTTGAAAATCCAACTATTATTGGTTGAAATTTTTCGATAGAAAATCATCCTATTTGTTTA
Organism: Melikaiella ostensackeni; assembly: GCA_032362435.1. Taxonomy (NCBI): domain Eukaryota; kingdom Metazoa; phylum Arthropoda; class Insecta; order Hymenoptera; family Cynipidae; genus Melikaiella; species Melikaiella ostensackeni. The sequence goes on along the minus strand of JAUMHM010000085.1, from coordinate 11,406,814 downwards.
AAAATTTGTCTTTTTGGCTTGAAATTTCAACAATCTGTTTGATTTTTTTCTCTTTTGACAGTAAATTTGTTTTTCGGTTGAATTCAACTGATTTAAGGCTGATTTAAAACTTTGATTTGAGACTTCAATCTTTTTCGGTTGAAATATCAATTATTACATTTCTTGTTGAGAATTCATCTTTTCTCGTTAAAAACTAATTTTTAATGGATAATTCAAGTATTCCATTTGTGGCTGTGCATTTTTCTTTTTTAGATGAAAATTCATGTATATTGTTGAAAATTCATATTTTTGGTAGAAAATTAATATTCTTAGTTGAAAATTCAACTGTCTTTGTTAAAAATGTGTCTTTTTGATTGAAAATTAACTATTTTGTTGAGAATTCAACTACTTGGTTGAAAGTTGAACAAATTTGTTGAAAATTAGCTTTTTTGGTTGTAGACTCATCATTTTAGTTGAAAACTCATTTCTTTGATTGAAAATTTAAGTATTTTGTTTAAAATAAGTTTTTCTTTTGGTTCAAAATTAATTTTTTTATCTGCAAATTTAGCTTCCATTTTTGGTAGAAAAATATCTTTTTTAGTTGAAAATTCGTGTATTTTCTTGAAAATACGTCTTATATGTAGAAAATTAATCTTCGTGGTTGAACATTTATCTTTTCAGTTGAAAATTCAACAATTTTGTTTAAAAGTCATCTTTTTTGGTTGAAAATTCAACTGTTTTGTTGAAAATTTGTCTTTTTGGGATGAAAATAACCTTTTTGCTGAAAAATGAATTGTTTTGTAGTTTGTTTTGTTTGCTTGTTTTTTTTTTTAATTCTGCTACTTGGTTGAAAGTCGAACTACTGTGTTTAACATTCTTTTTTTTGGTTGTAGATTCATAATTTTAGATGGAAATTCATCTCCTTCGATGAAAATTAAATTATTTTGCAAACAATTTTTTTTTGTTAAACATTACTTCTTAACTGAAAATTAAAGTATTCTATTTTTGGTTTGAAATTTATCATGTTTAGTTGTCGGTTGAAAATTTCTCTTTTTTAGTTGAGAATTCATGTATATTGTTAATGATTCTTCTTTTTTTTGAAAATTAATCTTCTTGGCTGAAAATCCATCTTTTTGGTGAAAAATGTAACTTCTTGGTTCAACTCTTTTGTTACAAATTCATTTTTTTGGTTGAAGATTGATCATTTCAGTTAGAAATTTATCTTTTTGGTTGAAAATTGAACTATTTTGTTGAAAATTCGTTTTTTTTCGTCAACATTAATTTTTCAACTGAAAGTTGAATTATTCTGTTTTTGGTTGAAAATTCATGTATGTTCTCAAAACTCGCTTTTTCTCTACAATATTAATCTTCTTGTTTGACAAATTAATCTTTTTTAGTTGCAAATTTAACGACTTGGTTGAAAGTTCAACTCGTTTGTTAAAAATTCATTTTTTAAAGTGATGATTCATCATTTTAGTTTGAAATTCATTTCTTTGTTTGAAAATTTCACAGTTTTGTTGAAAATTCGTGTTTTTTCTCTTAAAAATTAATTTTTTAACTGAAAATTTAACTATTCAATTTTTGGTTGAAAATGTATGTTGTAATGTTTTAGATATTATTATATCTCCGACTTTCTTAATCAATTTCACTCGACAGATATGAATGAAGTTGTGTAAAAATTATATATATATAAATTGGTCAAACAACCACTGCAGGGTTCCCCTGGGAGCGACTGCCATCCATGAAAAATGACACCGGCTCCCAGTAAAACCGCGGTGAATCACACCCATGGCCACGCCTCACAACCGTGAGATGGGCGGCCACATGGCACGGTGAAATCACGATGAAGGGCCGGCGAAACTCTCGTGAGTCCTAAGGACACGGAGCGACCCAAGAATGACAGCTGTTTGCATCCATCTCGCAAGTGCTTCGGCATTTTTGTGGCACGTAAGTATGGCTTCGAGGTTACGAACCAATGATGGTTTCGCACCTACGAGAGCACCGATGACAAGGGCAATCATTTTAGCCGAATATTCTTTGTACACCCCTCGCAGCTCCCGTATGAGGTCTCGATACCTCCCCCTTTTCCTTCTCCCTGACCGTGATGTTGGCGTCGGCTGGAGCCGAGAATTCGATAACAAACATCGTTCGTTTCTCTTTGTCAATGAGTACGATGTCAGGCCTCGAGTGTGCAACGTTTAGCCTGAAGTCGAAATTCCAGTAAATTTTGCACAACTCGTTCT
>JAUMHM010000085.1:11386657-11404229 GCA_032362435.1 Melikaiella ostensackeni | reverse complement strand
TATATATATAATAGAATATTTGAAAAAATTCTAGACCCTAATGCCAACTCAAAAAACATCTTCTTTACAATTTAATAATTTTGACCGTGACATAGAAAGACGCGATTATCTCCTAAACTAGAAGCGTCTCCAAAGGCCCTTTTCATGCGGACGTCGACATATGTTTAATAATTTTCGCAGCGCATTTGTCCAACTTAACAATCACTTTTTATATAGCTTTGGATATGATCCTAATCTCAAGTAGCTCATTATTGATGTATTTGCCAGTATTGGGTAGTAAGTCTAGCGTTGGGCCTTTCGCTCGTCTCAGAACGGGGTGCATTTGAGATATCTTGACCCGCGTGGAAAAATTTCATGGCAGTCTGGTGTCAGGTCTGGCCCAGGTCTGGCTTTATCTAAACTGTCTAGTCTGGAAGTACTGATCTGGCCCAGGTCTGACTTTATCTAGACCGTCTAGTCTGGAAGATCTGTTATGGCCCAGGACAGGCGCTGCTGAGCTATCCAAGAACAGAAAAATCTAATTTCGGTCTGGAAGATCTGGTCTGGCTCAGGACTGGTGCTGATCAGCTATCCCAGAACAAAAAAAGTTCTAAGTTCGATCAGCAAATTTTTTCTTGACATATTTCGAAAAAGTAACAGGGGGTCTAAAATGATAGAAAATAAAAAATTCACACTATCAAAACAAGAATTTTTTCCTAATCATTTTCAAATTATGGTCTGGGCCAGGTTTGGCCCTGATCAGCTAAATGCACTTATAGTGAAAAACGATTTTTTTCCAAGACATCAAAAAAATAAGGTATCGTCCCAAGCAATTGATGTCTACTGATCATTGGTTCCCAATCGGATCAAATTATTATTTTCTTTTACAAGGGAGTCTAGCCAGCGGCTGACCGCCCTCCAACTAGTGGCTGACCAGCCAAATACTAGTGGCTGAGCAGACTGTCTGGCCTGGGGCTAGCCAAAAAAAAACGTTACACTTTTGACCAGGCCCAGGCCAGACAGTCTGGTCATCGTCAAGACTGGAAACCAGATCTTATATAATTGGAAGAAAGTAAAAAAAAGGTTGATGGAAATCAGTTAATATTTTAAGTGAGAAAGGAAATCTGTAAGTGCAAACACAAGTACAGTAGCTGTCAACTGAATTTGAAGATATTGATCGATTTTTTAGTACCTTTTTTTAATTTTCTCGTCATAATCTAATGAAGCTAATGCAGCAAATTAAAATTCGATAGGCGAAAATTGTACCAAATTTTGATTTTTCTCAACCGGATCTAATAGCCTAATCCCCTTGCGTTCTGGTATTGTGCAAAAAATATCGGGCAGTGGGTCGGCTGCACCTGAGAAGCACCTGCCGCACCCAAGTTAAATTTTTTACTAGTACTGATCAAATAATTCGAATTTCAATCAATTTCCTATGAAAACTTTTTGTGTACTAAAAAAGTACACCCAAAAAGTTCACAAATCAAGAATAGACTTCGAGGCTACCCATTTATCCGACTCATTAGAGACAAATGTACAATAAATGTACAACAAAAAGAAAAAAGAGGGAGGAAAAGAAAAGAATCAACCAAAACCAACATCTCATACTTTTTTTCTCCGTATTTTTTGTACTACTAGGGACCAACATATTTCTTAGCCAAATTAGACTTCCACATCAGGGGTAATTTATAGGAAAACTACACTTATAAATAATAAAACATATATTAATTAAATTCAAATATTACCTGAAAATAAAAATAAAAATTCATTATTAGATGTTATTTGGTCAATCTTTCCATTTTCTTATTAAAATCAAAAATCTTTAAGACCGAAATGAAATTCACTTCCTTATGAAAATTTTGTTGTTCTAAAATAGAAGAAAATCAGAAAGTTCTGTGTATGTGTGCATGGCAACCTTTTTAACCAAATTCAAGATGGATTTCTTAAATTTATTGGTATTCTCATTGAAGATTTGTTTGTTTCCTTTTTTTTTGGTTAAAGTCAAAACATATTTTCTTGTTAATATGAAATACCTTTTTTTGGAAAAAACCCATGAATCTTGCATTTCATCAATAAATCCCTCTGTAATGCATTCAATCTCAGTTTTTACTAATTGAATAAATTCTTTAATACTTGTCACCGGTCTTCCAATAACATCCATCATAAAATCGCATTACCCTCAATTTTTAGGAATTTCACTGAAAACTATAATATCAAAAACAGGAAAATCAGAATAGATAAAATAATTTTTTTTAGCTTCATGCGTAGAAAATACAAAAATTATAATCTAATGTTTTGTACACAATTCACCATAACACTAATTGAACAAACATTTCAATAATTGATTAAAAATTTTTAATTTTTTTTAAGATTTCATTTTTCTTTTTAAGCATAGAGACAGTAATCTACTTTTTGAATATATAAATTTTAATTTATGAGAAAAAGATTCTTCACAGTGGAAATTCTTTTCGATTTTAACCAGGAAGAAACTTCAGAAATACAAAGTGTAGCGACCAAAAGCTGTCCGTAAACTGACATGGACTATCTACAATGAACCTTAGAGAAAATCTCACATTTATGGAGATCATTTCAAAACACTTGTGAGAGAAACGATCCAGTCGCTTTTTAGCCACCAGTCCAAACCCTCGTAAAAACCATATGCTCCAAGAATGTCAATAGATTTCAGGAAACTGTACAGAAAGTTTTAGCCCCAAATATCAAAATTCGGAAATTAGTCCAAAGACACAATAATAAGATATTAAAATATTTTTACCCTCAAATATGAAATTCAATTTTAATTGTACTTATTTTATTTAATATTGTCACAGGAGGCCAAGCAATTATATTGTAACATTAATTGATTAAAAATTTGAAAATTTTAATACTCGTAGCTATCGTGTGAATTGAAATCAAATGATAGATCAATTTACAAAATATTTTAAGGTAATAAACTTGTAAGGGTAGGTTTATTATAATACGAGCATTTTTTCCTTGAAAATTACGATTTTTTACAGGACATCGAAATCAAGACATCGGAAGCATCAATGTTTTTGTTCCGATACATCAATATTTAACATTGATTGTCGACCTATCGACATATCGATAACCCAACATCGCTTGAACTTTTTCCGATTTTTTCGTTAAAAATCTTTTTTTTTTCATTTCCACGAGATACTATGTCCTTTAAAGGATATCAAATGTGCTCTAATAATTAAGTGAGTTCTAATATGCTTATAAATTTGATATTTATTCAAATTAAAAAATATTTTAACACCTATGTTCGATTTTGGACATTGATGTTTTGTCTTCGATGTATCGATGTTTTCAAGCACCTTTTCATTCCGATGTTCCATCACTATAAAGTATAACAGAGCATTATTGAGAGCAGTCGCGTAGCCAGCATTTAATTGTGGGGTGGGGGTGGTTTGAAAGACTAAAAATAAAGTATGGTACTACATACTTACAGAGGAAAATTAGGATAATGTTTTTAAGACATCCTGTGATTTAACCTGGGTGCGGCAGATGCTTCTGGAGTGCAGCCGACCCACCACCCAACATTTTTGCACAATACCAGAACGTTGAAAAAAAAATAAAAACCGCTGCAAAGTAGTTTGGTGGGCACGTTCATTATATGGTGTATCTTTAATTGTGATCATTTCATGAACACTGCTTCCTCATAGATGATTGTTTTGTTATAAATAAATAATTCTTTGACATAAATCGGGCTGATATATTTTCTATGATCATGATAAAAGACTGCTATGATAAGAGTATTCTGGATTGTAAAAGGAGTCTGAGGGGATGAAAGAGGCGATTTTGCCTGCATTTTTATTATTTATTGTCATAGCAAGAAATAAATTTAGTAATTAGAGTAGTGGTATATTCCCAAAATTAAGTAAGATTGTCTCTTACAAACGTTAAAAAAATTTACAAATCTGTACATATCACAACTTCATTTAGTCATAGATTGATAACAAATAATCATTAATTAATTAAGTAAATTATTTTTTATGAATTATTACTCCCAGAATTCATTTTTACAATTAATTGAAAATATAAAAAATTTCTTTAGGTAAGAAATTACAAAAAATAATAATTCCGGAAATTTGGAGTTACGACAAGTTTCGAACCTTAACGTTAAGCCTTAGTATGTTCACATAGTTATGTCCCATCGCTCTAATTCACTGAGCTATTTCATTTCATGGAAAATTATTTTTACTTCCCGTATATGAGTTTTAATATGTTCCAAAGTATCACAAAAAAACGTTGAAATATATTCCTACCTGTAATTCCTTCAAAATCTTTTTTTTCATCTCGTAATTATTAATATAAAAAAATATTTATCTAAAAAAATCGAATTGAAAATCATGCGTATTATAATTGACTGCCATCAGATATTTGATTTATATGAAAAATAAATATCTGTTAAAGAATATTGTTCAAAATAATGAATTTTCGATACCTAACGTTCAGACAATAATCATTTTTCATCAATTTAAGTGATCAATAAATTATGTAAAGTAATTATTTAAGCCATTATTATGATTAAAGAAATTATTTCTGTTAACATTATTATATTTTCTAGAATCACTATAGCCTCATCAATACTATCTACTGTCTAGAATCTAGCTAAAATTGAGGTAGAATTTATATATTCAAATTCGTAACGGAATCTTAGATAACGCCAGGACTGGAGCTAGACCGAAGAAAGTGACAAGTTAAAATACCTAGCAAAACTAGACAGCACCAGGACCACGCCAGACCAGTATTCCGGGAATATACGAGCATGGCGAAGCCAGCACTGGCGCTAGCATGATTCTAGTCTGCCATGTTAAGAAGAAAGGTTACAGGTCTTCGTAAAAGCAACAATTTTGATATCTTAACTTTTTTTCGTATCTCGCATTATTTTGCTCAAAATTTAAATTTTCGATTTTTCAAGAAAATTCAAAAAGTTGTTATGACAATCTTGTAGGGCTTTCAAAAAACAACGTTTTTCTTTTCTTAAATTTTTTTCATATCGTGCATTGTTTAGCTTAAAATTTTCACTTTCGTTGTTTTTTTTTTAATTTTGTAAATGCTATTACTCTGATAATTTTTTTTATCCAGAAGAGTCATAAGGATAAATTGTTCGATTTTCTAAATAATACGAATATCCGTATATATAATTTTTAAATCTAGAAAAAAATGGTCTCAAAAATTTTGAAAATTCTCCAACTTTTTGAATTTTCATCCAAAATGGCTTTCTAACGAACTTGACCTTCAGTTTTCGACACCACCAGAGTGTACCAAAGGACAATTCAATAGATTTATTCTTTAAAAAGTAATCGTGCTCACAGACAGACATACAGACATACATACCTACATGCAGGCAGACACATTCGTAAGAACCTGTTTCTCTGGTTCAAGGGGCCTCAAAACGTGGACATTTGACAAAAACGGGGGTGGGGGGGGGTCAAATTTTACACACATCTAATACCTTCTCTAATGAGAATTTAAAAAATAACTTACCCAACACTGGTCTTTTCCCAATGATAGAAGAAAGCTACCGAGTTTGTCAAGAAAAAGCACATAATCACCCTTTAAAATATTGTCTTTCGCATTTACCGCGTGATCAGTAGCCTTCGGATGAAATTTATTTTACTTCACACAAATGCGAATAATGCAAATTTTTACACAAAAACCTTGATAACTTGAAAAAATTTAACAGCTTTGTAAAACAAATGATAGCTATTTTTATCCGCCGCCCAATAAAAATAGCTGTCAATTGTTCTATAAAGCTGTCAAATTTATCTGGCGATGGATCAATTTTATATTCGCATGGATGAAAGTCCGGCAGGTTTTTCTGAGCATGTATTTATAATTACGTAATATATTATCAAATATAAATAAACATAATAAATAAAGAATGTATAATAAAAACCGATGTGCATTGCATTATAGCAGGTATTAACGCATTTTATTTTTCGGATACCCATTTCTGTACTTCTTTCTAAGGTGCCCCCCCCCTCTCTTCCCTCGAAAAATTATTCTGACTACGCTGCTGATACTTATCGTACTACATGGACGATAATAAATTAACAATTTCACATTATTATAAGAGATAGTAAGAACTTAAGATTCTAAATAAAATGAGTACTGAAAATCAATTAAAATTCTTACTAATTTTTTTGATACAGTAAACAACTGCGAATTGCTTCATTTTAATAAAATCTATATATGATTAATTGAGATTTAGAATGGTAACAGAAGCATATAGGTATCTGGTACCCGCATAAAGTCAGGGCTATACCTTCACTTCGGTGTAGAACTGGTAGCGTCGTCCAGGCTTAAATGTAATTTTATAGATTTCTAGTACATTTGCACTCGCACTTGCATACACAACAAACTTTAGAAATTTATTGTTCGAAAGAAGCAAACAAATTTTCAATCTAAAATTGAAAACTAATACTTTGGAATTGTAATAATGATTTAGAAGATTATCAAAATTTGCATATAAATTTCAAAGCAATAATGTTTTGGTTTCCGAAATTTTAAGATGATAAAAAAGATTAAATTAAAATCAATTTTTCGAACTTGAAAGATTTATAAAAATTCGGAAACTCGAAAGAAAATGTAAAACATTCCTTCATTTTTAACTGGAAAAATCCAAATATGAAAGCTCTTCATTTCAAAGCTTCCAATTATGATTAAAATTGAATTTGATTGAACTCAAACACGAAATCTAACATTCATGAAAGTCCTTATAAATTTGGATTTTGATGTTTAACTAGATATGTATTAAAATTCCAAGCATCAAATTTGAGTGTTTAAACCATTTCTAAATTATTAATGTTAAAATATTATTGTCAAATATTAAAATGATCTATTATTGAATACGAACTAGTAGTTATTTTTTAAAATATCGAGTTATACATTAAACTGATTGCTGAAACACGACACAATTTGAAAAATTATTCAGGCTTCAACTTCAATATTTATATTAGAAATTAAATTTTTCTTTAAAAAAAGAAATGGATAATAAAATAATTTCAAAGATTAAAATGTGAGGTTATTTAGTGAGAAAAAAATACAAATTTTACAAATTCTACTTCAGAGGCTTTCGTAGATAATTCTGCGGACTATTTCTGGGACAGTCTCGGAAAGAGCCCTAAATTCTATGGAAAGAAAACAATTTTTTTGAGGTCATTATTGTCCTTAAAAGATGAAAATTCGAAATTTAGTCGAAGAAATACTGTAAAAGTCTAAAACGACCCTGAAACATTTTTCGTCGGCAAATAATGCAAATAGAATTTAATACACAGTATAAGAAAAGTAGCTGAAGGCATTAAAAATCAAAAGAAATTTATTTCTGAGTTCATTATTGACCTTAAAAAATGAACATTTGTTCAAGGGTCTTAGACATCAAGCAAATTTTGCCTAGAGAAATATATATGAGATTTTATGGGTAGGTTTATATATTTTTAATCTTAAAATAGAGAGGAAATATTCTCAGTATTTTTTTTTGAACTACCATATAGCTATAAGAGATTATTTTTATATTACAATAATAATTCTCTACTTCTGAACTGTTTTTATTTTTATACTACAGCATTGTAATTTATACGAATGTACGCGCCAACCGCAGATGATAATAGTAACGTAGTGGCTAGCCTGTTATGAAAATTTAAAAAAAAAAACAATTTTCAATGTCAAAACTTAAAGAGAAACCACGTTTCTAAACAGAAAAATGTTATGTTTACAACATTTTATTTTAAATTGTATACGGGCAGAAAGGCACTCCTGTGATTTGTCACAGAAATAATGTCATTCAAACCCCTAACCCTTTCCAACATCTCGTGGGGGGGAAAGGAACCCCTTTGACTGATGACACAAATAATGTTGGTCATACTCCTACCGCTTCCCAATGTCTCGTGGGGACGGGAAGGGGCCCTCGTGACTGGTCACACAAATAATGTTGGTCAAACTCGTACCCCTTTCTAACGTCTACACTCACCGTATTTTCATGAAAATAAAATGCGAACAGATTATTCTTCTTTTTGCAAACATGATCTTTATCAGTTTTGATTTTGAAAATTATATTTTCAGGTATTTGCATAACTATAGACGTAATTCGCTTTTATTTCGTACTTCGCTTTTTGTGAAAAACAGCCGACAACATTGTTGGTTGCCGGCGCCAGTTGTGTAAACTTCACCTAATATTAATCTCATTTTAATTTTTGACATTATATAAAATTGAAATTAGGGGAGGCCAGGCGAGATGAACATAGTTATTATGTACTTTCAGTGAAATATTTGCAATCTATAGTTGTGCACATTTCTCATCTTGCCCCATGTTCCGGGGCGAGATGAGACGCGCTACCTATTTCTTACTTTTTGGCCATGGAAGATTATTTTTCGTGTTTTTTGTACACATGAAAGATGATGTATAGTCTTCTGCAAATAGAAATCAGTATCACGACGAAACATCGTTGAAATTTACGTGTATACAATATATATAATTTGAAAAATCGGTCAAACAACAACCGCAGGGTCCCCCTGGGAGTGACCACCATCCAAGAAAATGACACTGGCTCCCAGTAGAATCGCGGTAAATTACACATATGGCCACGCCTCAAAACCGTGAGATGGGCGACCACATGATAAGATGGAATCACGATGAAAGGCCGGCAAAACCCTCGTGAGTCTTAAGGGCACGGAGCGATCCAAGAATGACAGCTCTTTGCATCCATCTCGCAAGTGCCTTGGACAAGGTCAATAATTTTAACCGAATATTCCCGGTACATTCCCCGCAGCTCCCTTATAAGGTCGCGATACCTCTCCCCCTTTTCCTTCTCCTTCACTGGGATGTTGGCGTCGGCCGGACCCGAGAATTCGATCACTAACATAATTCGTTTCTCTTTATCAAGGAATACGATGTCAGTCCCCGAGTGTTCAATGTGGACTTTAAACCGGAACTGGAAGTTCAAATCAATTTTGCACAACTCGTTTTCGACAATCGACTCTATCTCTCTGGGAGCGTTCGACAGGGCAGAGTCGCGGTTAACACCATAAGAGCGACAAAGATGGTAATAAAGTACTCTTACGGCCGCATTATGCCTCTGAAAATTATTATCAAAAAATTTTGAGCCGAAACTTTCTAGTTTTTAAAAGTCTTTAAAAATTGACAAGATTTCATCGCTAATATGCTTATGTGTTTAATTTTCAACATTTAAACTATATACGTAAATATCATATATATATTACATTGTTTTCACGATTGAGCAATATACTATATGATTATTCGTACCATTCATGTTTTATAAAATGTTCAACAAATAATTTTTTAAGGTATAATTAGGTCTTATTACTTAGGGAAAATAGTTTATATGTTATAAGAGTCTATAATGAGCATTGCGGAAAACCGGCAACAATGAAAATATCGAAATTGCGATTACTTTGGACCATCTCTTTTTTAGAGAAGGACAAGTAGCAAAAGCGCGCTATGCGCGCACATGCATGTTTTTAGAATTCTCGAAAGAGATGTTCAATTTTGTGAATTTTTGTCAAGAATCCGCCGTTTTCGCATCGCTCAAGAGACAGCTAAAGCCAAATTTTCGTTGCGCGTGTCATGAAAACTTCTTTACACTAAAACGATTTATTTTTCGTCTCTTATAAAATTTTGAATGAATCGATTAATATCCTACGATTGCATGAAGCCGAAATAAGTTAAAAAATTTATTAATTGCAGAGGACCTCATAAAATTGAAATATATTATAAAAGTCCATTCAATTATTATAGGAACAAATTTTTCTAAACTATGGAAAATTCTCATGCGCTTAAAATGCTTATAACTAAAAAATTGTGAAAAATGTAGCAATTAAAAGATTCAGGGTCTTACTCTATTTTTATTTATGAAATCTTTTATATTTTTCTGCTGAAGCATTTTACATTTTCAACAGGAGAGAGTTTTAAAATCACCAAAAAAACTTTTTAAGAAAACTTATAGAGATTCTAAAACTTATTCTGAAAATAGGATTTTCTTAGAGATGCAAAATAAAAATTCATGAAAATTGACAAATCTAAAGCACTTGGAAATTATATTCAAAATTTAGATTATGACAAAAGATTGACATTTAAAATTTTTTCAAAATTCTGCGATTAAAAAATATTGAATCTTCTTATAGAAGCTTATAAAGTATTTCTGCTCAGAGCAGAAATATAAGATTAAATATTTTTTAATTGCAGAATTTGACGGTTGTGCAGATTGCGCAACCCTAGGATTCAACTTAAATTTCGTTTAATTTAAAAAGGAAAAGAAAGAAGGTATCAAAAATAATTATGAATGAACATGAATTTCCTGGTGGAAAATTTGCAATAATTCATTTAATATAGCTTACGAATGTTTAAAAAACAAGTCTATAAAGTATAAAATTGTAATAATTTGAAAATTTCTAAAAATCCTGGTAAATTACTTTCAGATTTTCAATTGAGTTTATAGAGGAGAAAACATTTTTTTCTTGTAAACTACTTAAAATTGAAAAAGACATCTTTTGACCTCTTAAAAGTTACTATTTAAGGTTTATGGCCTGAAGCTTTTTATTTCCTAAAAAGCTATAAGCATCAAGAAGACTTAATCGTAAATATGATAAAATGTTACATTTTTCAAAGTTTGTCTCATATACTGTATTTTTTAGGCCAATTGGAAGACATAAAAATATTATAATTCTTACGAAAAACAGATTTAAATGAGGTGTATACATATAAATATCAATTCAAGGGTAAAAGTATCTATGTATTCTCAATTTCTAATATCTGTATATCTAGGAAAAATAAATTTTTGCTAAAATCACAAATAACTTGTAGGTTGGTTTATTCGAGGCTGAGGTTTCATCTTGAAGCAAAGTTTCCATGTACTGAAGTAGTTGTGCCGAAAATCAGACCTCTTAAAAAAATAGTTTTTTTATGATTTTAAGAATCAAAGTAATATTACTGATGATGTCATTTCAAATAAAAAATATTAAAATAAATGCCAAAATTTTAAAACTTACAAAAAACATTTATTTTAACAATGTTTTTTGCAATTAAATTTTTACTTACGATCGCTTCGCACGAATTTGTGAAAAATGGTTGAATTTTAATAAATGATATCTTATTTTTTCGGGGAAAACTTTCTCTACAACTTTGCTGTTTCCAATTTTGAAAGTCAATTTTTCAATGGCTGAAATAGTTAAAACAATTTTTTTAAAAGGAAACTTTTTTTACACAAATAACAATATTTAAAGATAATGTACTTATTTTGAAAATTGGAAACAGTAAAGTGGTAGGTAATGTTTTTCCTGGAAAAATAAGCCATGATTTATCAAAATTTAACCATTTTCAAAAAATTGGTAAGATTAATTTCAAGTACAAAAAATATTGTTAAAATAATTATTTTTCGTAACTTTTAAACTTTTTTCATAAAAAATAATGCTTTTCTTTCATAAGACATTACTTCTAATATAATTTTAAATCTTAAAATCATAGAAAACTTTTTTCCCAGTGACCTGATTTTTGGTACAACAACTACCTTAAACAAAAATGCTATTTGAGTAAAAATATACATATTTTAGGTGCTGGAATGTTAAATTCATTATTCCTTTAGTAAAATTTGAACTAGTTCATTCAGTAGCCTGAATTTTCGCGAAAACATTAAAATAAGTTAAAAAACTTTTTATTTTAAAAATTTCAAAGAAACTTTTCACATTATTTTCAGAATTTCCAATGGAATTAGTTGAGAAAAAAGTACTTTTTCAGATATTTCAAAACTAAAAAAAAATCTCTTTAACCTCTGAAAGTTATTACCAAAAAATTTTGAGCTGAAACATTCTAGTTTTTAAAAATCTATAAAAATTGAGAAAATTTCATCGCTAATGTGCTTATATATTTAATTTTCAACATTTAAAGTTTAAACTATATACGCAAATAACATGTTCGCGTAGTGTATACACTTTATAGGTTAACTTAAATATTGAAAACTTAGTTTTTAATTTCAATCAAGTTTATAAAAATCATATGTGATCTGTCGCGAAGAAAGGAACCTTAGTCGGAAAAAAATCGATTTTCGGGTTTTTTCACTATTAAAAATTTATTAAGTTGCTCTTTCTAATCAACAAAACGAAAAAATTCTAAAAAAATGTTCTGCCTTACAATTGAGCGACATAGCGACCTTTCACTCATAGATTCTACGTTTTTCGCAGCTATTTCAAACGCTCCCCCTGAAAAATCTTGCCTTTCCGACTAAGGTCCCTTTTTTCGCGACAGGTCACATATTCTTCGCAGACATAAGCCAGCGTTTCAAATTTATAAGCATTTTTTTTTTAATTAGACCTTTCAAATAGTTATAAAGGAATATGCAATTTTTTTTAAAGATTGGAGTTCAAAGAAAATATTTTAACTAAATTTGACTTCTTACATTCTTTTTCTGGAACTGAAATACTTTAAATTTTTCATTTTAAAGTACTTGAGACCTTTTTTTCATTGATTAATATTATTGAATATATTATTTAGATAACCTTACATTTCTTATAAGCCTGAAGTTCACAGACTTTTCTTTTTAAACGACAAAAAAGCGACAGCTTCATCCAATCATGAACACGGGTTTCCTGGCAAAAATAGTTTCGAGATATTAATCGAAAATGGCGCCATGCACTTTTTAATAATTGGGTCCATTTTTTACGGAAGGAACCACTTAGCATAAATTTTTATTTCATGTTCGATAGTGATCTTAAAAATAAATCTTCTATCTCAAATATATTGTGCTACTACTGCTCTTTTACTCTATTTACTGTAGATGTTGAAACATCCTTTCTTCATTATTCGGCGAAGAGAAATGTTAAAGATTCGTTTTAAAGTTTAGGGCTTATTCTCCGATAAAATTAAAGTCATTTCATGTAAAGAAAAAAATGTTAAACCTTATGTTCAAAAACTTAGTTTCATAATTAAAAGAATTAAATACCTATATTCCAACAATCAAAAAGATAGTTTCAACTCAATCGAAAATTTCAGCTAGCTCGAATTTTCAAGCTCCTATCAAGCTCAAGAGCTTTTTTTATTTTTCCGAGTCTAATAAAGTTTTTACGTTAAACTGAGTTTGTCATAACTTGAAAGGTTAACTTATAACTTGTCTTGATTCCCTACTTGGTAAAACTCTGCATAACTCGAGCAAGTTCAAGCTAAATTGCACAATGTACATGCATACCACTGGTGGTCACAGTAATTTCTTGGAGAACCGGGCAGCTTTACAAGAAAATGAAAGGAAAGGTGTGCGAATAAAACTGAACTGGTCCATTTTCACCTGCGCGGCATCAAACAATGGGTGTTAGCTGGTACCGCCCAAAATAAATACTCTTAAGATCAGTCCCAGGTAAACGGTAAGGGAAGTCCGGGAAGGTGTCGAAAATCTCGAGTGGTTCAAAGGAGCCCCTTTATTATCTTAGTTTAACAAGTCTGCTGGTGTGAGTTTAGAACTTCAGAATTTAGACACACCCGTAGCGATATAAAATGACAATAGTTTTAACTTACCTTACCAGTTTACCTGCCTTTGGGTCTTGGGCGCCAGATCAACACTTCATCCTTCAGGTCATTTAGCACCTTTAACTTTAGCCTTAGCTGCAGCTTTATAGTTTCAGAACATAAGGGAATGAGACCAATTCGAGGAACAAATACTTGTCAGGTAGCAGGTGTTTCCAAAAGAAAAAATCAAAGCTGTTGCATGTAACCAAGATTGTTTCAAATATGAAATAAAATCAGTTTATTTTTTTATCCACATTTATTTCCTTTTTAGAATTCGATTTCTAGATAAAAGTGAGTTCGGAAAAAAAGAATCTTTCTTTTTTCAATAGCAACAAATAAAAATATCGCATGGTGTAACTGGTAACACATCACAAGTAAGCATTTTTTTATTTGTTGTGAATCATATTTATTTATAATACGAACACTTAAAATTTTACAGCTTCAAATTGCAGTTGTTACATTTTTTGTTCTTTATTTTTAAAGGCTACAATGGCAGGTTCAGGGGCGGATTTAGGTCTCAGACCGCCCAAGGCTAAACTAAAATTTGACGCCCTTTTTCGATTTTTCTTTTTGGAATTATGCCTCTCAGCGAAATTAATAGAAATTGAGGAAATAGGATGGATGTGATTGGGAGACTGGTAAAAATATTAAGGAATTCTTTTCGATTAGTAAAAAACTGAGATTGACTGCATTACGGAAAGAATTTTTGGTCAAATGCAAAATTCATGGGGGTTTTCCAAGAAAGACTTTTGAGATTAATAAGAAAGTATGTTAGGCTATTAATTAGATACACTGATCTTTGCCTTCTATCATAATTTTGATATGCGCAAATAAATTTTCACCAAAGAATGTAAAAAGAGTCTAAAGAAGTAAAGAACATTTGATGTTTATTTCTATGTTTTCATTTCTAGATAATAATTTAATTTAATTAATATAGGTTTTCATTGGTTATACTTGTCCTTTTCCTATAAATGATCCTTGATTAGGAAATCTGAATTGGCTTTAAAAAATATTTGTCCCTAGTAGTATAATAAAGATGGAGAACAAATACGGAAACAGTGAGAGGTTGGTTTTGGTTGACTCTTTCCTTTTCTCCCTCTTTTTTTCTTTTATTATACATTTGTCCCTAATAAGCCGGAAAAGAGGTAGTTGGAACTCGATTTTTGATTTGTGAACGTTCTGTGTTCTAATTTTGTGCATGAAAAAGTTCATAAGGAAGTAGATTTCATGTTGATCTTGATAAAAATTTTCTTACTAATTTTTTTTTGCAGATTGTCAAATGAAAAGAAAGACAAGTAAGGACAGACTTTTTGTGTAACAGGCTGTCTCCTAATTTTTGCCCATTAAATTCCCGGTTATTTCGCGGTCTTTTCCGGACGTAAAAATCAAATCTCCTCGTACTCTTCTCCTTTATAGATTACTTAGAGAAATACTTTAAGCGATTCGGGGTTCTATAAGTAAAATAATATTTTTGTAATTTATGGTGTCTTAAAACTACAAACAAATATAATAGTTTCGATATCTTAATTTAACTTTTTGAAATTTTTAAAGTCCTTAAAAATTCTATAAAATCGTGTAGTTATAAAAAATAACAACTATGATCTTAATTCAATCTACGCAGATTTTATGTATTGCGATATCTTATCATATTTAAACAAAACAGTATTTTTGTAATGTATAGTGTCTAGAACTTACAAACGAATATAATACAGATTTGATGTTTTAATTATCTGCACAGATTTGGTTAACATAACTTCTGTTATTTTTTATAAACATAGGTATAATTTTTAATTTCTTTGGTATTAGCGAATAGTTACACTTGCCACAAAAAAAGTGTCATGTGCAGTGAACTACACCACCATACCTATATGTCTTTGGAGTCGCTGAATCAGAATCTGGGGTTCGTTTGTCCCCATCAGGACTCAGTTCGTCCCCAACCTCAAAAAACAGCTAAAAACCGATTTGGTGAATAAAACCTTCAGAAAAAAGTGTATCTTCATATTTTTGGGATCGCTGAATCCGAATCTGGTGTCCACTTAGCCCCACGAGGTCACCGTTTCTCCCTAACCTCAAAAGAAAAGTTGAAAAACACTCAAATAACCCATTTTGTGGTTAAGGCATAACTCGTGATAACTGAAACCTTTGGGAAAAAGGGCGTCCGCTTTTTTTTGAGGTCGCTGAATTCGAATAAAGTGTTTGTTATACTATATCAGGTCACCGGTCGTCCCTAACCTCAAAAAATATCTCAAAAACACTGAAATAATAAATTTTGAGGTTGAGGCGTAAGCCTTCATTCATTTTTTTCTGTGGTATCGTGCTCTTCTGTTCTCAAAAGGTCTATGAAGAAGTTTCCTCTTACTTTTTATGCCCTTTCCAACATGCTCTCTTTTCAACGTCTAACAAATGTCAGCCATCAAATTTTCATCCCATCTTCCTTGATATCGACGTTCGATTTCTTTTATATTTTGGTGGGATCGTCCTCCTTGTTCCTCACTGTAATCTCCTTAATTCATTGGTAAATAATCGAGATGGAAAAAGAGGAAGTGCAGCTTCAGATTCGTCAAACACCCCATTTTACCATTTTCCTGATTCGAGACCTGGTTGAAATGATGTTTTCTTTGGCCATGCGTTTTCTGTTTATGGTGATTATCTTGATTCCGACTATGCCATAAGCACAAATAGCAAGGGTTGTTTGTGAAGCCTGATTGATGTCCTCTGTCTCACGAGAGAATATTAGCGATCACGAAGTTTTTTCCGGAAAGAGTGGAGGAAATCCTGCAGAGTGTGTGTACATATTTGTTTCTTCGAATCTGTAGGCAATAACTGATCAATCAAAGCGTCAAATACTGCTACTGAAACACATATTAAACAGACATCTGAAGTTTTCCCTACCTATCTAAGAATGTAAGAATGATGAACTTTTGGGAAGGAAAAGGATGAAAAGAAATGAGCAAGAGAATAGTGAGAAGGCGAAGAGAAAAAAAGAACAGGTCAAAAACTTAACCCCAGACCCTCTCCAGCAGGGATGCCTTTTCGAGATGTGAGATCGAGTAATTTTGCAATTAGTAATTTGAAAATGTGATTTTCGGAATCTACAAATTTTTACGATTCCAGGCATATGTTATTCGCCTAAAAAAGTGTACAGTTTGAAGGAGTTTAATGTAAGAATTAATTTCATCCACGGAATTTGCTGCTTGTCAAATCGAAGACTCCGAGTGTCTTGTTTTACAATCCATGCTTGCAAAGTAAAAAATTATTTTACTTTGGAATTAATTTTCAAATTTTCAAAAGTTGTTATTACCAATCTTTTTTTTTCTGAACTCATAAAATTTACGTTTTTAATTTTCATAAATCTTTATATTTCCAAAATGAATATCAACAAATGAAAAGAAAATGAATGAAACTCACATGTACGAAAAGTAAAGTTTCAGTCTTATTACCAATTTCTTAATTGTAGTGCAGAATCTCCTTAATCGCTATCCGAGATGCGTTCACTGGCAGAACTTATGTCATCCCCGGAGTCGGTGTCTGCTCGTTTCGGAATCTTCGGCCGTGAAATTGAAGAGAGGCCATCAATTTCGAAAAAAAGGATTCCTCTAAAAGTCTAAAATCTAAACTAAACTCTAAGGGTCGATTCCACCAACAGTAATTAAATGCGCGAATAACTAATCATGATTGTGTTTTAATCAATGATTTAACCGGCGTTAACTTGCAATGCGTTCCACCGCGTTCTCTCGCCAATTTGGAATCCCCAATTAGTTTACCGTATACCAAGTTGGTAATAATTCGATTTTCTATACATATGGCGATTCTGATTGACGGAGACAAGACGGCTGTTTAAGTTTCTTGCGCGCGCACGGTGCGGACTGACAGGCCTTTAATTCTACACCAAATGACCAACCAAGTGACAACCAGAATTATTTTTTGTCAAGTAAACGTAAAATTATTTTGCGTAGATGTGACAGATGGAAATAATATTCAAAAATGTTAAGGTTATATAAGTAAAGAAACCGTGGATGAATGTATAATAGAGATATATTTGAACATAAGTATGATACAGTA
>JAUMHM010000085.1:11268068-11278789 GCA_032362435.1 Melikaiella ostensackeni | reverse complement strand
TTGTGTATGTGTTCTGTATGAGTAGAGGTGTTGAGGGTGGAGTGTGGTTCATGGGATGTTTTGGATTCTATGGGAGTTGTGTCCACTATGTGTGAAGAGGGGGTTAGATGTTGTATTCAGTTTTTAGAATGTTTTTGGTTGTAGATGTGTTGAGTGTTGTATTTGCGTGTTGTATTTTCTTGTTGTGTGTTGTATTTGAGGAAAGAAAGGTTGAGGGTTACGTTCGGTTTCCGTATATGTGTGAGGGTTGCGTGTGTGTTGTATGTGTTAAGGGGTTTTGGAGTTGTGTTCTGTTCTTGAGATTTTTTGGGTAGCGTATGTGTTTTGTGTTGTTTATTCGTGTTGTATTTTCTAACGTTTATTGCGAGGAAGGAAGGGGGTAGGAGTTGGGGTTGCTATCGGTATTTGAGTTTGTGTGAGGGTGTGTATTCGCATTTGGAGGGTGAAGTTGAATGGGATGTTGCGTTCTATTCTTGAGATTTGATGGGTTGCGTATGTGTTGAGTGTTGTTTTTGCGTGATTTATTTTCTACTTTTTGTTGTGAGTGAGGAGGGAGGATGGATTGAGGTTCTATGGGATTTTCGTTTGTGCGAGGGTGTGTGCATGTTTTTGAAAGGTGAAGTTTAATGGGATGTTGTGTTCAGTTATCAGGGATTTTTTTGGTTACCTATGTGTTGAGTATCGTTCGTGCGTATTGTATTTTCTAATGTTTGTTGTGAGTAAGGGGGAAGGGTTGGATGTTGCTATCGGTATTTGTGTTTGTGTAAGGGTGTGTGTGTGTGTATTTGTAGACTGGATTTTAGGGTGATGTTGTATTCAATTTTTTGGGATTTTTTACGTTGTATATGTGTCGAGTGTTGTTTGTGCGTTTTGTATTTTCTAATGTTTGTTGTGAGTGAGGACGGGGAAATGGTTGGGGGTTGCTATCGGTGTTTGTGTTTTTGTGTTAGCGTGTGTGTGTTGCTTCTGCGCGTAGTATTTTCTGTTCTTTGTGTGAGTGAGGAGAGGAGAAGAATTACGTATTATATCGTTTTCCGATAGGATAATGAATACATATCAAGGGCATATTTCCACAATAAACATCAATATAGCACGTAAATATCGAAATCGTGGATTATACCATGTGTTAGTGCGATTCCAGTTCAATAATCTCAAATTTATGTACTTTGTATGACGAAAATTACTGATTATACGTAATATTATACATATGATTATTATATGATACGTTTATCTTTGCACATAAAATGTTCATGCTTCACTGCATGAGCCTTCCTTCCACTTTTCGTTATTATACGTTTTATATTTTCTGACACTGGCGGAATTAAATATCATTCTCTGACACAGTAATCAGCGAAAAAAAGTTGATTCAGTTAAACAAATTGCACAAGATAAGCACTTATTTCATCGTTTCTTGAAGTAATTAAGTTCATTTTATTCAACACTTTTATTAAATTACCAATACAAAAAAGTATTTTGAACAAATAAATAAGTATAATAAAAGTGGATCTTTTTGATTATTGATTGCTCTAGCTTCTTTTTTATTATTTTGGCAGCTAGAATGTAAAATCTTTTCAAGGATACTTTTCTGAAGTATCAAGTTAATTGATTTACTCCATTATGAAATCAGTCAAAAACTACTGTTTTTATACTAATTAAAATGCAGTATTTGGTTGAATTGAATTTCAATGAGAATCGTGTGTATAAATGAAAAATGTGATTATAAATATGAAAAATCTTCCGACAAAAGAAGAACATAAAGAACTTATGAGAGCATGGAAACCGTTAATGAAGAAAACACTGTTTTGAGTCTTAGTGTTTTTAACTTCTCAATACTCGCTTCAATATATTATATTGAAAAACAGATGAGAAGAGCAATTCGTGAAGGAACTTCACGAATAAACAAATCGTTTTTTTCCTCAAAATTTTTAATACTCATCAAACAGAAAATTCTTGGCCGAAAGACTTGAAATTAAAAACTTCACACGCTGCATAAAAAATTTGCATAATTCAACTACCTTTAGGTAGGAACGGGTTAAAATGTAATTACATATGGAGAACGAACCTTTAGAAATGGCAAATTTTTTATTTTTCGTTTCACTATTATTTCTTTCACGTTTCACGAGGGAGTAAATTATTTTCAGTGCCTTTTCATACTGTCGAAAAAAGGTAAAATAATACTCTTTGCAATAGAGTCGCTCTTTTAATTAAAATCTTTCGTGTTTCCGTTATAACCCAGTTTACTTATTCATAATGCAAGTGTAAAAAATGGAATATAGCCCATGCTATCGTGTCCACGATATCAGCAGATAGCCTGCGACAACATTTGTAAGGTGATCTTGTAAAAATGTAGGATGTAGATTACAGAAAGTGCAGTTTACATAAAAACACTTTCAAGAGAAAGTAGCATCTTAGAACAAAAATCGAAACTAAAATATTGACTTTTCACGATTATTGTTCAATCGATATCAGCAACAAATTATCTAACCATAGATAAATCGTGTTATTATTTGATCATTAAAATGAGATCTAGGCCAGAATTTACTTTATTTTTTCAAAAAAGACATTTTACTTACTTTATAATTTTACTGTTATTCGTATTGCAAATTATACAAATGTATTAACTGACTTTGTTATTAAACTAAATTGACCATTTTCAAAATTTAAAATTGGTTTCTGTTCAATTTTGAATAATTAAACTATTACGATTCTAATCACATGTCTGGCATGTGACCAATTATTACGTGTTATTATATTCGGCGGCTTTATCATTTGAAAAATGTAAATATTGCGTTGAAATTTCGGGACATGGTTCAAAATATATAAGGGCACGTCTGTCTGGTCCATTTGAGTATTTATTGTCTTTAAATAATGCAAATTGATTAATTCTATTTCAGCTAGGGCTCTGAAGTCTTGTTCTCAGTTACATTCCGAATTAAAAATTAATAAAATTGCACTAGTGAACCATAATAAAAACTCAAATGGGCCAGACAGATGTGCCCATTTAAATTTTGAACTATTTCTCATAACTTCAACACAATATTTACATTTTTCAAATTATAAAGCCGCCGAAGATGAACCATGTAACTGGTCACGTGACAGTCTAGTACATGACCTTAACCAATAAATTAATATTTAATTAATCAGCAGAACGATTCCTTTGGATAAAAGAAATTTTTCTTAATTTAAGCTATTCAATCACTTACGAGTATTATTATGATATATTGATAAAGCACTTTGAGAGCTTAGGGGCCAGCCATAAATTACGTAACACACTTTCTGCCAATTTTTCACCCTTCCCCCCATGTGAAAAGTCACAACAAAATCGTGTTGACTCCCTCCTCCCGTCTATGTTACGTAATTTTTTCAAATGTTTTTAGCCATGTCTTATTAAATACAGTTTAGTGACACCTGAACTACCAAATAATTAGAAGTTATTAAAATGAAAAGAAGGAAAATGAGTACAATGTGGAACTAGGAAAAAAGGAATTATACTTTCCTCGGAAAATTAAAACGTATAAAAAGCTGTATCATCTAGTAGAAAAATATACATGAAAAACTTAATTTTCCACGATTCTTCTTCATTACAATTTTCTCAAATCAATTATCACATCACTTAACGTTATATTTCTAACAACAATTAAAAGCCATTTGAAAAATTGCGAAAAATTTTTGTATTCATCGATATTTTTCTACAGAATGATTCGCTCATAATTTAACTTTATATTCAGGGCTGTCACACAGTCACTTTTTAAAAGGAAAAGATCATTTTAGTCACTTTTCTGTCACTAAATTAAAACAGAGAACCCAATAACCAGTTAAACACTATTCAATTCAGGTGAACACTTATTTCTGAACTTTCTTAAATTGTTTTGAATTTTTTTTAATTCACCCTGATTTCTTCGAAATTCCCTTGAAATCCACTAAATTCAATTGATCTTTTCTGGATTCACAAATTCTATTCACTCCCGTTTATCTGAATTCAATGGTTTTTTTTGGATTTGAAAAATTTTGGTTCATGCTCTTGAATTATTTTAAATACACCCTTAGTTCTCATAAATTTATTGGAATTTTCTTGATTTTTTTTTAATTTTCCCTGCTTTCTCTTGAAT
Source organism: Melikaiella ostensackeni (assembly GCA_032362435.1). Taxonomy (NCBI): domain Eukaryota; kingdom Metazoa; phylum Arthropoda; class Insecta; order Hymenoptera; family Cynipidae; genus Melikaiella; species Melikaiella ostensackeni. Next base: position 11,274,680 of record JAUMHM010000085.1, on the reverse strand, counting down.
TACCTTTCATTCTTCTAAATTAACTCAAACCTAACTGACATTAATGGAACATTTTTGATTTTTGGAATATTTTCAATTCATTAAATTTTTTGGAATTTTCTTGATTTTTTTAAATTTTCCCTGCTTTCTCTTGAATTACCTTTTATTGTTCTAAATTAACTCAAACCTAACTGACATTAATGGAACATTTTTGATTTTTGGAATATTTTCAATTCATTTTAATTTATTTGGAATTCATCCAGAATTCTTATTAATTAAACCTGTTTTTTCAAATTCTTTTTAAATTTCTTGAATTCTTTTCAATTCTCTCTGAATTCTTTCGAATTTCCTTGAATTCTACTCAATTCAATGATTTACATTTTTTTGTGTATTTTTAATTCATCCTGAAGTCTTTTAAACTCGCTTTGAATACTTAGGCATTTCATCAAATTCTTTTGAATTCCTTTGAATTTTTCTAAATTCTCTCCAAGTTTAATTAATTTAATGAATTTTTTAAATATTTTAGAATCATGTTTAATCCACTTGATTTTTTTTTACTCATCTTAAAATTTTCTGAATTTCATCGAATTCTTCTCATTTCCCTCAAACGCCTGTAAATTCACTCGAATTTCATTCAATTCACTGGTTTCTTTCATTTTATTTTTCTTTGTTTTCTATTTACTTAAATTCTGTTAAATCCGCCCTGATTTCTATTCACTATCATTTTATTCCATTCAATGGAAATTTGTTTATTTCAAAAATTTCGTTCAAATCACTCAAATTCTTACAAATTTCAAAGTCTCTTAAATTCCCTTGAATTCTTCAAAATTCACTCCAATTTCATTAAAATCAATGAAATGTTTTGGACTTTTTGATTTCATGTGAATTATTTTCAATTTAACTTGAATTGTTTTGAATTCATTCTGAATTTTTATGAATTCGCCCTAGATTCTGTCGAATTCCTTTGAAATCCACTGAATTCAATCAATCTGTTTTGGATTTTCAATTGATTTTCAATCTGAATTCAATGAATTTTTTTGGATTTGAAAATTTTTGTTTCATTCACTTGAATTACTTTAAATTCATCTAGAATTCGTAAAAATTTTATTGAATTCTCCTAGATTCATTCGAATTTTACTGGAATAAATGGAATATATTGTATGTTCAATTTATTGAAATTCCTGTGAATTCATTTAGAATTCTTATTAACTTAACCTGAATTCTTTAGCACTTTTTGGAATTCTCTTGGTTTTTTTTTAATTCTCGCTGAATCATCTTGAATTTCCTTCAATTTTTCTGAAGTAACTCAAATCTTATTGAGAGAGTGGAATATTTCGGATTTTTGGAACATTTTGAATTCTTAATTCATTTGGGATTCATCCTGAATTTTTATTAATTAATCATCAATTCTTTTAAATTCCTCTAAATTTTCTCCGAATTTAATTAGTTTTTCTACATCTTTTTAAATCGGTTTTAATTCACTTGAATTTTTTAAAAATTCGCCTTCAATTTTTTTTAAGTTTTATCGAATTCTTCTCATTTCCCTTAAATTCCTCTAAATTCACTCAAATTTCATATATTTCATTGGTAAAAAAAAATTATTTTATTTTTCTGTTCACTTAAATTCTATTGAATTTCATCAAAGTCTCTTAAATTCCCTTGAATTCTTAAGGGGGTTTTGGGGGTCTTTGATTTTGAATTTGATGTAAAAAGTTACAAATTCGAAATGACCGATCCAATATGGCGGCAAAAATGGTTAAATTTTCACATGTTCCTCTGAAACTCGGTATAAGGGGGTTTCTGGGATCACTGATTTTTAATTTGGCGTCAAAAATTACATATTCAAAATGGCGGATCCAATATGGCGACCAAAATTGTTAATTTTTATGTAGTTGTCTGAAACTTGATATCAGAGAGTTTTCAGGGTCGCTGATTTTGAATTTGACGTTAAAAGTTACAAATTCGAAATGGCGGATCCAATATGGCGGCCATAATTGTTAAATTTTTACGTGATTGTCTGAAACTTGGTATTAGGGGATTTTTGGGGACGCTGATCTCGAATTTGACGTCAAAAGTTACAAATTCGAAATGGCGGGTGCAATATGGTGGATATTTGTTCTGAAAAATGTTGAAACTGAGTACTATGATGCATTTTCTGACTTCTTTTTATATTTTCACCACATTCATTGAAAAAAAGTGGTCGGAACGATGGAGTTGAAAATAAAAAATTCAAAATAATGGATATTTTTTGGAAAAAAATATGAAAATTACAGATGAAAGTATACGTCAACTTTTATTTCTCAAATTTTCTTTCGCATTCAAAGTATGCTTTTTAAAAATTATGAAATATGAGATTGAATCTTCAAAATTACTGATAATACTTCTTCTAAATGTTTTATTTTGTTAATACCTGTAATTAGCCTACAAAAGTCAAACGAAATGCTCATGTCAGTAAGTTAAAAAGGCATAAGGAATGGATTCATGAAGTTGCATTAAATAATTTCAAAAAATGATGATCTTTCGATATTCACTTTATAATGATATTATTTCTATGTAAGTATGCTACTTATATTTCATTAGAGCGCAAGGTGAACATTTTATGAAATTTCTTCATGAGTCCTTTTCAGTTGACTTCTGACGTATTGTAAACTTTCATACAAACTTTCAGATTTTTTTTTAAATTCAGGAATTAATGCATTGTTTATTCCAAATACTTTTTGGAAAATGTTATTTCCATTTTGACGTCCGACAGTTTTATTAGAAATTTCGAAATTTTACGTTTCGTTCGGAAAAATGATTTTAAAAAAACTGTTCTTGCTGTTTTTGCAGTAGCATATGAAAAAGCGCAAAATTTCGCCAATTTTTATTGAACTACAAATCCTAAGGAACAAAACGGTGCTTTGCTCTTTTTGATATCGAGTGGAATGCTGGAGAATGAACAATCGACAGAAAGTATGTACTTCAATAGGATTTGAAATTTAATAAAAGCTTTTAATTATGAATTTATTAATTTGAAATTATTTGAAAATTGAAAATAGTTTCTAAGCTTTCAATCGGACGTTTACATTTGTTTAACTACTTGGGCTTACGAATATTGAAACAGTTCAATTTTTATCGTCAAAACCCGTAAATTGTTTAATTTTGAGCAGATTCAGAATCGTCTTATAAAATCACTAATTAATCTATATTTACAGATGATTAACTTAAAAACGGTTTTTGATAAAAAAAATTCCAATTTATAATGCTTTTAAAATTTAAATTTTCAATAAAAGATTTTAGAATTACGCACTTTAAACCGAATGATTTTGTAATTTAAAAAGTTAAAAATTGAACGTAACATTAAAAAAAATTGAAATAAAACTTATTTTAAATTGCATTATATCATGTGATATGAAATTTAGGATATTTCAAGTGATTGGATATATTTTTCTCCTAAAAAATTTGTGAAATTCCCGGTCAAAAAATAAATGGTCATTTCCCAGTTTCTGCCGGTCTCGAAAAATTCCCGGTTTTCTCAGTTTCCCGGTCCAGTGACCAGACTGCTTATGAAAAAAATTATTAGTATGTGTTGGATCCAACCTTTACTAAAACTTTTTTCTCATTAAGGCAGGATTCAAAGAAAAAATTCATTTTTTTCACTATCGAAATTTGTTTGAGAGAACATTTTTCCAATAATTTTAGCTACCTTCACACATATTTTCCTACATTTTTATTTCATTTTGAAACATTTTAAACTTGAATTGTACTTTATGGAAAAAAATTTCTAGATTATACGTGACAAAAATATAATTAGATATAACATAACTATTTTTCACTTTTTTTAATTAATTGGATCATATCGAAGAATGATAAGAAAAAATCCTATATTTTCAACCATTACGAGATAATATATTCTCTTTTCATAAAATCTAACCTCCACAAATCAGGTTCAAATTTTAATGTTTGCACATTTGTCAATACTTTATACTTTATAGAATAATGCACTGAGAAAAAAAATTTAGTAATGGCAACAAAACCGTTTTGTTGAGCTACTTTTGTTTTCGCAGCAAAATTATTGTTGTTAACACAAAGTTATTTTGTTGGTCTAACACAACATTTTGTTGTACCAACAAAATTATTTTGTTGAGTCTTGTTTTGTTGTGCTAAACATAGTTTTGTTGAGTCAACAAAACTATTTTGTTAGATCAACGAGATCCGCGACTGCGCAGGCGCACTCTTGCGGAGAACGCAAGAACTTTTGTTCTCAATTTGGTGGATATTATATACTGCGGGAGGAAATTATAATCGGGGTGAAATTGTGTTTCTTTCTCACGTTAAGGACGTTGGATAAAGGGGACTAAGAAATTTTTTTGGTTGCCCCCAATTATGAACACGACCCTACCCCATATCTATCTTCGAAAGTAGATTGTAGGATAAATAGACAAAACTCACCAAGTATTCGGCGTCTGATAAAATCCTGGAATCCATATAACGATAAATACATCGCGTTTTTTATGAGAAAATGAATATTTTTATAGAAAATATTCATTTTCTGAAACATTGAAATCAACACTGAGCAGACAAATCTCGAGAAAAAGATGGCGAGTGTCAAACACACCTGACTTCAGTCATATGTTACAGATAGAACACCGACACAAAATAAAAAAAACGATTTGTTTAACATCGTTCCACAAACTAAACTTCACAGTTATGAAGCTGATTTTGCGATTCAATGAGAAACATGAGTGAAAAATACTTCCAACTTTTTCGAGAACTACGCGACGGAAGATGAAAAATAAAGAAGCAGGAGAAACCGATCTAGCAGCGCGTTCACAAGGCCATAGCGGTCACTTTTTGTACTAAAGTGATGAAATCGCAGAATACCCAGAGTATCGCGGTCGGTAATTTATCTCTCTTCTCAATTTAACTATCGGAACATAAAAATAAAAACTAATAATTTTCGTCGTGAACATGCATGCTGAAATTATTTTTTGCATAATACAGATAAAATACTACTTATGAAGTTATTTACTAAGTTCACAAGTCATTTATGAATGCATAAATTTACTAAGTTTAGAAAATTTTGTATTGCCAACTTCACAAGTCACTTGCCTTTGTAAATAAATAAATTCACCAACTTTGCGAAATGATTTATTTCCAAATTCACAAGTCTCTTTCTTGTAAATAAATAAAAAATTCTCTAAGTTTCCAAATTATTTATTTATAGATTCACAAGCCTATTTCATTTATAGATAAATTAATTTACCAACCTTTTAAAATTATTTATTTATGAATTCAAAAGTCTCTGTCCTTTATGAAGAAATAGATAAATAAATTCACCAACTTTTCGAAATTATTCATTTCGACATTCACAAGCCTTTTTCCATTATAAATAAATAGATTCACCAGCCTTCTTAAATTATTTATTTATGAAATCACAAGTGTCTGTCCTTCAGGAATAAATAAAGAAATTGACCAACTTTAGGAAATGATTTATTTCGAAATTCACAAGTTCATTTCTTACAAACAAATGAATTTCCTAAGTTGTGAAATTATTTATTGCTAACTTCACAAGTTACTTGTTATATGTATAAAGGACAGAGGCTTGTGAATTTATAAATAAATAATTTAAAAACTTGGAAATTTACTTATTAATTTATTCATAAGGGACAAAGACTTGTGAATTTGGGAATAAATAATTTCGCAAAGCTGATAAATTTATTTATTTATTTATAAGGGACAGAGACTTGTGAATTTCAAAACAAATAATTTCGCAAAGTTGGTAAATTCATTTATTTATTTATTCATAAAGGACAGGGACTTGTGAATTCATGAATAAATAATTTCGAAAGGTTGGTAAATTTATTTATTTACAAAGAAAATAGGCTTGTGAATCTATAAATAAATAATTTGGAAACTTAGAGAATTTTTTTATTTATTCACAAGAATGAGACTTGTGAATTTGAAAATAAATAATTCCGCAAATTTGGTAAGTTTATTCATTTATTTATTCATAAAGATCAAAGGCTTGTGTATTTATAAATAAATAATTTCACAACGTTGTTAAATTTATTTATTTACCAAAGAAAGAGACTTGTGAAGTTAGCAATAAAAAATTTTCCAAACTTAGTAAATTTATGCATTTATAAATGACTTACGAACTTAGTAAATAACTTTATAAATGGTATTTTATCTGTATTATGCAAAAAATAATTTCAGGATGCATGTTCACGACGAAAATTATTAGTTGTTATTTTTACATTCCGATAGTTAGTTTTGAGAAGAAAGATAAATTACCGACCGCGATACTCTGGGTATTCTGCGATTTTATCATTTTAGTACAAAAAGTGACCGCTATCGCCTTGTGAACGCGCTGCTAGATCGGTTTCTACTGCTCCTTTATTTGTCATCTTCCGTCGCGCAGTTCTCCAAAAACTTGGAAGTATTTTTCACTTATGTTTCGCATTGAATCGCGAAACCCGCTTCATAACTGTGAAGTTTAGTTTGTGGAACGATGTTAAACGGAGCGTTTTTTTTATTTAGTGTCGGTGTTGTATCTGTAACATATGACTGAAGGCAAGTGTGTTTGACACTCGCCATCTCTTTCTCGGGATTTGTCTGCTCGGTGTTGATTTCAACGTTTCAGAAAATGAA
>JAUMHM010000085.1:11216437-11230487 GCA_032362435.1 Melikaiella ostensackeni | reverse complement strand
TACCGAGCATGCCACTGCACATAATGTATAATTCAGCTATGTATAAAATACTCTTAACGAAACTGAATTTTAGCGTGCGACCATAGTAAAATTTAAAATGCGCGCGGTGTCATCGCACATGCTCGATGCGCTGCATGCATCTATCTCGTATCTCTTGTTACACTTGTTTTGAAATTTGAGATGTAGCAGCAGGCCACGCGGTGGGATTTTCCATTTTACGTGAGATTTTCGAGTGACTTTTTGTATGAAACGGTAAGTTTAAGCTTTTGATTTTTTCAAAATAAAATATAAAAATTAGGATCCTCAATTTGTTTTGCGTAAATTTTTTGCCAAATTTATTTCTAAACACGAGGTCATTTAACATTGAGGTTAGAAACATTTTCCAACAAATTTTGTATAATCAAATATCCGAAAATCATAAATATTTATGAAAATGAGTAGCTCAAACTTGATCATTTCCGAAACGTACGAAATCGAGTCAATATATTTTTGAATTCTTCAAAATTGTAATTACGTCAATGAATTTAAAGATGTTATTGAAATGTTTCAAAAATGAAAATATTAGATTTTAAAAAATAAATTATAAAACATTTAATCTGATGGATATATTCAACATTGTATTCGCATTGTACAAATACCGATGGAAATGCAAGAAAATATGCGATTGAAATATAATTGTTTTTAGCCTTTGAAAAAGTTCTGTAATGTTCTTCGTATAAGCGAAATTGATTGATGTAAAAATCCTGTTTATATTTGATTTAATAAATTCCACTGTAAACCGATTATAATGATCAATTTCGCCCCCACTTCTTGATTATCGAACGAAAATAATCTAAAAATCTCATCGATTGTATTAAAACTGTTTATAATGAAATATGGAGTATTGAAAGTAAAATTTTATTAGGTATATAGTGGAGTCAGCAATGTCTGCTTTGAAAATTCACAATGGACCATAGTAAAATATGACTACAAAGGAACGTTGAATTTCATTATAAACCATAGAAACTTTTTGCACGGACAAGGCTATATTTTACTATTTTTTAAAGCATTTATTTTAACGCTTCATATCATTCTCATCCTCGCGTAAATTATTATGTATCCTACTGAAATTTGGTGTAATGTGAGTATGGTCCACTGTTCAAATGGAACATAGTAAAATATCTTACCTTCCGACGGTAGAAATTAATATAAAAATCTCTCCGTGAAGAAGATAGGCCAAATTTTCCTTAGGGCTTTATTTCGATATGAAAAAGTTTTCTATTTTTAACCAGCCCTACCAAAGAATCCTTCTTTGAAAGCGAGTTTGAAAGGAGCATACATATATTTATACTTTTTTTTCAAGATCAATATTTTTTTCGATGAATTTTTCAAGAGATTTACTGAGGGCCACAGATCAGGTTTATATCCGTGGAAAGTAAAATCGTACATGGATATACGCATGACATTGATCAATTACACGCCAAGTGGCGCCCTTGAACTAAAAAAAAAAAGATATTGTCCCGAATTCAAATGCAGCCAAGCTCTGTGTGTAACTATAAACATCGTTATACAAATTGAGTTCGTGTTTAATGTGGAGGATAAATTCTACCCGAATAATAGCGTTTCGTTCGTCGTAAAATTGTTAATGGCTGTATGGACGAATTCTGTGTAGTGTATACGCACTTCAGGAAAATTGTAGCTCGTTAAATAAAATTTTGGATGAGACCATCAGATAACAGAAAGCAATGTAAAACTTTACGAAAACTTGGTTTTTAGATCACTTCCAAAGACTCATTACTGCCAGTAAATCAAAATCATATCTCCTCTAGCCATTCACATACTCAGCATTTTCTCTTTTTATTCTTCTCCAAATAATTTGGTTCTTTTACTTCATTTCTCAGTCTCCATCCAGCTTTTTGTGTTCATTTCTATTCTCCCCATTCTCTTTCGGGACATTTTGGCAATCCTTCTCTTTTTATCACCTCATACTGTTTATTGTACCTTGATTTCCCTATTCTCCCTCATCTATCACATGTCTTTTCTCTGTATCTTTTTTTCCAATTCCTCATAGTCTATATTACCTTCTTCTCCTATCTCTCGATCTCTGAAACACTATCTTCTCTCTTCTTCCCATCGCATTAACTTTACCGCCCTCTTTCCTCTCTTTTCCATCTCCTTATAACACTTTTTCGCTAATTCCCCTCCCTTTCCTACCCTTAGTTTCTGTTCGAATTTCCACGCTTTCTTTCCTGCCCCTTTTCTTAATTTATCCCCTTGAGCCTCTTCTCTTACTATATAACCCGGAGTTATCCAGTCTACCCTTAATGCCCATCTAATACATCTCTCTTGTAACTTCTCTATCTTCTTCTTCTCCTTCCATACCTATATCTCTGCCCTAGTCTAATACCGGCCATGCCAACGTATCAAACAACCTTATTCGCCTATTTGAATCTTTCTTAAATCTTCATTTTCTTATTCCCCATATCTATTTCATTACCCCCGTCATTTTCTTAATCCTTTCCCTAATATGCGTTCCATATTCACTATTCGCTTGCATGATAAAACCGAGATATTAAAATTCCTTCACTTCCTCTAACTTTTCACCTTTCCGTCGAAGAGCGGGAAGACAGTCAAATGTGAGAGGACCGGGAAGTAGATGAGAAAGGAACAGAAGGGAGGAAAATAAGAGAAAGTGGGAAAGAAAAAATGATAAGAAATGAAAGAAGAGAAGAATAGAGGATATTCTATTGAAATGTAGCTGGCTTAGGAAGAAAGGATTGGGAGTTTATAAAAAATCTGGGACAATGGGAAGTCGTGGTGATATTGGAGATATGGCTAGATAAGAGGAGGTGTATAGAGTAAAGGAAAGGCGATAGAGGGGATACAGGTGGGCGGAAGGAAAAGCAAAAAGAAAAAATGTGATGAGTATGATGGAAGATTTTATAGGGGGAAAAAGATAGGAATGGGCCGAAAGATCAAAAAGAAGGATTAATGGAAGAAGAGATGAAAAAATTTCAGATTTCTCTGCATCCTGAAAAATTATACGACCGACGTATAATTTATCGTTGGTATAATATGGTCTGAATTAAAAATGGAGAAGTTCAAATAGTAAAGACAAAAGGAAGTGAGGAAATGTCGCCTAAGGGGAATAAAGAAAAAGTCGACGCTGCGTTTGAAAACATGAGCACAGAATAATGGTTATATGAATTATGGTTTTGATGGATTTATCTATAGTCGATAAAACGAGAGAATTCTTCGAAAACTCTCTGCAAGAGATGCTCACTCCCTGAACAACCGCATTTATTGCTGTCCTTAATGAGGCAATTTTTCGTGGGTAATTTTTTATTGCGAAAAAATTTCGCCTTAATTTAAAGTTAAGATTTTCCCCTTAAATTGCTGAAAGTTTTTATTAAACGAAGGAAAGTCGACCCTGGTGAATCAGCGAAAGTTCTTAGTTATGTAAGTTCCTTCGAATTATGAACTTATCTATTTTCACAATAAGATTTCTTCCTTTTCCAAACTCAACATTCCTTTCTCTTTTTCAGCATTTATTTAAAATCTTTGCGAGTAAATAGAAAATATGTGTAATTTTATAATCAGAGAAGGAAAATTATTAGTCGGATACTTCTTGTTATTTCAGAATTGCATTCTGCATTTCATAAATGATTTACAAAATAATACTAAGATTCACTTCCTTGATCCAATTCCTATTGAATTTTATTTTGTGAAGATGACAAAATGAAGAAAAAATTAGTAAAAGTAGGCGACATGCGACTACAAGAATGCGTTTTGTAACCTATTTAATATAATATTTAAAATGTTTAATTTTTTCCCTCCCCACGCCACCCCTCATTTCCCCTCACTATCCCTCGATTCCCCTCCTAGCCCTCCATTTCCCCTCCTCTCACTCCCATCACTCCCCTCGCCACTATTGCCCCTCTTAAATGCCCCCTTCCTTCATTCCCACTCATTTCAACTCACTTCCCCACCCCGCTCTACTTACCCCAATTTCACCACTTTTCTTCACTTCCCCACCCATCACTATCACTCGATTTTCCTCCCCGCTCTTCGATTCCCCCCTCTCACTCCCTCGCCACCCTATTATCCATTTCGAATTCCCCCTTCCCTCATTCCCGCTCACTTCCCCACCCCGATCCACTTACTCCAATTTCCTCACTTCCCCTCAACATCCTAATTTCCTTCACTTCCCACCCATACGTTACACTCACTTCCCCTCATTTCCCCCCTCTCTCCCTTATTTATATGACGGACGGACACCCGACCGAAACTATAAGGGTTCCTGCCCGCGGCTACAAAACCTCAAAAATTGAACAAAATTTTTCGTTCCTTTAAACTACCCTTAGATATAAATTTCACTTATGGGAATGGGAAAGGGAGAAATTTGTTTGAGCACTTACGACTCTAGACCATTCTTCAAAGAAAAAGTTCATTAAAACACAAAGAAAGGTTTTACAAAAGCCTGAATTTTTTACTGCTCTCGTTATTCGCCTTCAATTATTATTTTTTAATACACGAGCCTTGAAAGTCGTAAAGTAGTTTCCAATTATTTTAGACATTAATTTTATCATTTTTTATGTAATTACCGTAAAACGGGCTAAAGTCGCTCATGTAAGGTAAAGTCGCTCATGTAAGGTAAAGTCGCTCACCCCTAGATTTATATTTCAAGATTCAATATCAAATTTCCTAGGAAAAAAAATAAAAGATTATTGATTGTAACGAAATTATTCTTGCAAACATTGAATTAATTTGGTCATACGGTCCAATGAAGAAGCACTGGATTAAGATGTCAATTTTTTTACCTGTAGTAATATTGAGAAATCCAAAAACATTTCGATTCGTCGCTATTTCATAAGTAACATTATTTTTGGAGTAAAACAAAAATTAGTTTTTTTTTACAACGAAGTTTAAAATAAAATAGTTCTTATTTATAAAGAACAAGATTGAAATTAGTTAAGAACAGACATTATAAACATTGAATTGAAACTTCAAATTTCAAAGAGGCTTCAATATTAGAAATGTAACTAGATTTTAAAAACTAAACGAAGTGTTGTGTTTTGGAAGGACGAACATAGACTCACGAATACATTAGGATAAAGCCAATTTTACATGAGTAATTTAGAAAAGCGGATAATAAAATGGAATCCTTAATAAAGCTTAATGAAGCGCGCCAAAAATAAATTGAAATTAAAAATTGATTGAGTCATTATATAATGTTTATAGACAAAACTCTTATAAATTGCTTTGATGAATTTTATTAATATTTAACATTTCAGTTTCTAAATTAATGAAAGTTTTATTATATTTGTTTACGAAAATGGACTCAATGATTCTTCTCTTATGAGCATTGTTTTCTGGAGCTTAAACTTAAATATTTTCAAGTTCAAAATCAAAACAATGATCAAATCGTAATACATGTTTTGATAAACCAGCATTTTGATTGCCTAATTCACAATCCCATTTATGTTCATTAACACGAGTTTTTAGTCTCCTGCAAGTCTCACCAATATCAAATTTATTACAACATTTACATTTTATAAGATATACTACACCAGATAAGTTTTTTTTTACTATATTTATCATTGTTTTTCAACAAAGGAAATCTATTAAATGTATAGTTGTTTGTGAAATAAACATTGATATTGTATTTTTATAAAGAACACCTAAGACGTTCAGAAAGACCTTCAACATAAGGTAAAGAGACTTTAAGGTTAGTTTTTTTGTAAGTTTCAATCCATTTGTTATTTTTGGAGGAACTATTGTATATTTCATGAATTCTTTCTCTGATGATGTTATTTATTAATTGAAGTGGGTAATTATTTTGTACTGATTCATTTTCAGTTGATCTAAGTTTTCTTTCCGGAATTTAATATCACTCAATTTTACACATCTGTCTGTAAGACCTTTAATTGAACTAACTTGTTGCCAAAACAAATTATGGGAATTATAATTTAGACAACGTCCTGACCAAGAAGGCTTCTTATGCCAGGTTATGATTAAGTTACCCTCAGGAGTTTTAATAATTAATAAATCAAGATAAGCATTAGAATTATATGCTTCTTTTTCAATAGTAAATTTAATCGTATCTTCCATATTGTAGAAAGTGTTTATGAATTCGTCTATTTTATCAGATGAAACGATAGCTAGGATATCATCCACATACCGTTTGTAAAGAATAGGAGAAACCCTTAAATTATCAAGAGCCTTTTTTTCAACATCTTCCATTACTAAGTTTGAAACAATAGGAAATAATGAAGAGCCTATTGGGCAATCTGAAATCTGGTTGTAAAATTCATTATTAAAAGAGAAAACTGTATTATTCAAAACGTTTCTAGGAGCAATTAAAAATTTATTTTTGGTGATTTTTGTTAAGTTATGATTTATATTCAATTTTTCTTTAATACAAACTAATGCAAGGTCCAATGGAATACTTATGAACATTGATACCACATCAAGTGATACTATAGAATGTGAATCAGGAACTTTAATATTTTTAAGCTTTTCCTTTAAGTCCCAACTGTTCTTTACAAACGTGTGAGTTTTTCCAGAAACTGGTTCTAAACAACTTGAAATGTTTTTAGATTTTAGCTAAATTATAAGTAGGAGAATCTACTGCAGAAACAATCAAACGCCATTTTGTATCTGGTTTATGAACTTTTGGGAGAGCATATGCTTTAGAAACAACACAATTATGTGGTTTCATAATATAAAAAGGATCATTTTTATTGCAGAAAATTTTGCTCCAGCGATCATTTGACTATCAAGATCATAATGATCTGTTCATGTGGATCATTTTGATTTACTTTCAGGGATATTTGTCGGACTAAACAAAATAGCCGCCAGTTTTTGCGCGGATGTCATAATTTGAATATTTAGTTTAACCACGTGTGACAACTATACTTAACGGAAGATATATTCTGTTATCAAGTTTTGTTATTTCTCAACTTTTCAAGTACACTGCACGACCAGGAATCATAAAAAGTTCGCATTTGAGCTAAAGTGCTTCAAGAACGTCCGCCATCTTGGTTTGACTTGATATAATATGACTCCGAATCGGATCATTATGGGCCAAAAAATCGATCACTCATCCTGTCAATCAAAATGCTTTTGATTTCGGTATCATTTTTGTTGCATATCAAAATGATATTGATTTCTGTATCATTTTGAATATTTTTTACTGTGTTTAATCTATATGACATGCTATCATTTATCAATCTTTTCTTTTCCCATCTGATAACAATATCGTTACATTTCTTCTCGAGAGTTGGAACAAAACGAGTTTTAATATTTTTGTAAAGAATGCCATTTTTCAACATATTTTCAACAGTTGTTATATAATCAGTGCGATTTGCAGCGACAGTTATACTACCTTTGTCAATTTTTAAGAAAACTAACTCTTCATGTCCATTTTAAAAATTTTCGATACGCTCAACGATTGTACTTGTTTTATTAAATTTATTTGAAAAATTATGGTTGTTTTAATTAGTAGAGCTGTCAATCTCTATTTTGAAATTTATTTTGTGCGAATTTATTGGTGAGCGAGTTTACACTACATAAGCGACTTTACCCACTTTTACGGTAGTTTCGCCCTGCTTTTATATATATATATATATATACATACACATACTAGGTATGCAACAGGGGGTGTTAAAGGGTTAAAATGATAATTTCATTAGTTTTTTTGTCATTTGAACCCATTTCTAACGTCTTCCCTGGAGCAATACCATTCTCCCGATATAACACGAAATTGTCCGACTAAAGCCGAACTCTCCTCTAACCATTCCCGGTCCTGGCGAACCACCCCTTTCACCCCTCACCACCCATAGGTAATCCGCTGGGAGCATAACACATGCACGTGAGTATGTATGTTTGCCGAGAGGGTCGCAAAACTTTTTTGTTGAGTGCTTTTGTAACAACGATGTATCATGAAAATTGTAATGTATACTGAAAAGCACCTGTGCCAACTTCTTCGGAATTTATTCCACACTGGGACACCCTCCATAATGTTCAAAATCATCTATTACAGCCGAAAACAAAACGAGAATGTATTATTTGTCTAAGAAAAATTTAATACATAGAACTATAAAGTATTTTTGGTTTTGTAATTAAATTTTATAATCAAAGAACTTATGTGGTCCAATGTGAAAAATACCTTCTTCGTATGTTATTATTCACATTGTTCTTAGAAAAACCTTTTTAAAATAATTTTTTTATGCAGGGTAGATGTGAAAATCGCTTTGAAAAAATTAGTAAAAGTAGGCGGCAGACGCCTACAAAAAAGGGTTTCGTAGCCTATTAAGTCGTTAATAAAGTCGGTCAAATCTTCCTTTCTCCCTACCCTAAATTCCCCTTATTAAATCTCGCAACCTTCCCCTCATTCCCCCTCACCACCACCCCACACTTCCCTTAAATACCATCACTTTCCCTTACTCTTCATCACTTCCCCTCACTTCATCTTGCTTCCCCTCAATTTTCCTCATTCCCTCTCATCTCCCATCCCTCACGTCCCTTTACTTTCCCTTATTTCTACTCACTTCCCCTCATTCCCCCCTTACTTTCCCACATTTTCCTTAATTACCCCTTTTTACGACGGACGGACACCTGACCGAAACCAGAAGAGTTTCGGCCCGGGGCTATGAAACACTAAAAATTTGTAAAATTAGGCGGCATACGCCTACGAAAAAGGGTTTCGTAGCCTATTTAATATAGTATTTAAAATGTTTAACTTCTCCCAATCCTACTACATATAGCATATTTCAAAAATGATAATAGGTGAAAGAAATTGAAATAATCGTCATAGGTTTAAATCTTTCAATTACCTATTTTTTGAACTCACTTTTTTCATTAACATCATTATTCTTCTAAAATAAAAAAAAATAGTTGAGAAAGAAAGTGATGGGGAATTTTTTATATTTAGCTATTCAAAGACGATCCTATCCTGCCTTCTAAGCCCTCACTTTCCATTTGCACCCCATACCCCTTAGTTCCCCACAACCTCTCCACATCCACTCACTGCCCTACCCTATCTTTTCCCTCACTTCAACTCACTTCAACACACTTCCCCTCACCATCCCTCCCTTGTCTCAACACATTCCCCCTCACTTCCACCCTTCACTATCCCTCACATGTACTCCACACCCTTCACTCCCCCTTCCTACTCCATCCCCTCACTTACCCTCTCGAGAAAAAAGTACGACGGACAGACGGACGGACACCCGACCGAAACTATAAGGGTTTCTGTCCCGACCTACTAAACCCTAAAGAGACAAAATTGACGATCTCTAAACATCGTAGAAACAATGAAAAAAATTATATTTTAAAAAGAAAGATGACAGATTTCTTGGGATCAAAAGCTAAAGAAACTTCGTTGTAAGACATGTTTAATTGTTCGCAGGGCCGTTTAGTAAAATAGAGCCCTTAGGCTATTATACTCCCCCCTTCCCCCACTCTTCATGAATCTACTGAAAAACTGAAATTGTATAGTTTATTCAAAGAAAATGAATACAGAAATTATTGAATTTGTTGAATTCAATTACACTGGTTCTCCTTAATTTTCCCTGATTTGCGTTGCACTCATTTAACTAAACTTAAATTTTCCGAAAACCGCCTGCCTGAACTTTATGGCGTCCCACAGTGGGGCGAAACGTCGAAAGTTTCAAATGAGCCTGAAGCCCAGAATTATTTCAAGTTCGATGTTAACAAATAACAATAATTTTAACAAATAAGGTAAAAAAAGTGGTCATTTTTACAACTTTATTTTTTATCTTTCCGCAAAAATTCTGAATAAACTCGAAATCAATCAAAATCAGTACAGTGGCTTCTTAAATACAAAATTAGTTCATGAAAAATTTGAATTAATTTTTATAAACAAATTTCAAAGATGGTCATTCTACGATTAAAACTTTTTTTTCGGCAAATCTATTCTGTATTTCATCGTTAGTGGTGCAAAATACAAATTATTGTAACCAATCTACATTTTTTAATTTTATAGAGAAATTATGTCACTAAAAAAAAGAATTTTCAACAAAAAGGTCAACTTTTAACCAAAAAGCTCCATTTTCAACCAAAAATATGAAATCTCTACAAAATAAGGTGAACTTTCAACAAAATACTCGTAGTTTAATTTTCAACCAAAAGTGATTTTTGAATCAAGAAAGAAAAAAAATTCAAACAAATTGTTAAATTAAGTTTAAATTAATGAAGACAGATTTACTACAAAAAAGTTAATTCTCAGCAAGATCGTTCAGTTCTCTACCAAAACAGTTGATATTTCAACCACAAAATAGTACAATTTTAAATCAGAGACAGTTGAATTCATCCAACAAAGACGAATTTTTAACAAAATAGTTGAATCCTCAACCAAAAATGGAATAGTTAAATTATCAGCTAGAAAAATTAATTTCCAACAAATAGAAACTACTTTTCGACGAAATAGTTAAATTTTCAAACAAAGAGATAAATTTTCAACTAAAATAATGAATCTTCGACGAAACAAAAATTAATTTTTAAAAAATTAGTGCAATTTTCAACCAACTAATTGAATTTTCTACCAAAAAGAAAAAATGAATTCTCAACCAAAAATGTAATAGTTGATATTTCAACCACAAAAGAGTTCAATTTAAAATCAGAAACAGTTCAATTCATCCAACAAAGATGAATTTTCAACGAAATAGTTGAATCCTAAACCAAAAATGGAATAGTTAAATTATCAGCTAGAAAAATTAATTTCCAACAAATAAAAACTACTTTCGATAAAATAGTTGAATTTTCAACAAAGAGATAAATTTTGAACTAAAATAATGAATCTTTGAACAAACAAAAATAAATTTTTGAAAAATTAGTGCAACTTTCAACCAAGTAATTAAATTTTCTCCAAAAAAAAAAAATGAATTCACAACCAAAAATGTAATAGTTGATATTTCAACCAAAAAACATTTTGAATTTAAATCGAAAACAGTTGAATTTATAAAAAAAAACAATTTTCAACAAAACTGTTGTATCCTCAATCAAAACAGATTGTAAATTTGAATATTTTGTTGAAAAGTCGCTTTTTTGTGTAGAAAATTAATCTTCTTGGTTGAAAATTCATCGTTTTGGTTGAAAATACAACTACTAGGTTAAAAGTTCAACTACTTTGTTTTAAATTATTTTTTTGTTAAACATTTTTCATATATACTAAAAATTCATCTCTTTGGTTGAAAATTTTTATATTTTGTTAAAAATTCTTTTTTTTGTTAGGAAATTAATCTTGTTGCTTAAAAATTAATTTTTTTGGGACGGAAATTCAACTACTTATTTGAAAGTTTAACTCTTTTGTTGAAAATGCACTTTTTTTGCTGAAGATTCATTATTTTAGTTGAGAATTCATCTCTTTAGTTGAAACTATTTTCTTAAAAATTTAATTTTTCCTTAGTTGAAAATCTTTGTTTTCTTACTGAAAATTGAACTATTCCATTTTTGGTTAAATATGTATCTTTTTTATTGAAAATTCGTTCATGAATTATTTTTTTACCTTAATTGCCACTGTACTGATTTTGATTGACGCCGACTTTATTACGATTGCTAACGGAAAGATAAAAAATAAGGTTGTAAAAGTGACAATTTTTACAAAATTTATTTTTTAACACAGATGTCCGATAAAGAAAGAAATCAAAAATTGGCTCTTAAAATTCTTTCCAAAACTTAGTTAAGAGTATTTCTAAAGAAAAAAGTTCCAAATCGATTAAGAATTCTGGGCTCTAGGCTCTTTTGAAAAAAATTTTGACGTTTTGCCCAACCCAAAATTTACAACCGATTGAGTAAATTTTTTTTGTAGGTGGATGGATCATTTAATGACCATTGGGTGAAAAAATAGATAGCGCTATATATGCATTTAATAATAATGTAATGGAAATGGCGATGGACTTAGCACCCTCTAACTTTTCCTAGTATTATAAATAAAAATAGTACTTAAATCAGTAAGAAAGTCATGTGAAATACATATTTTTATTTATTTCATAAACAAATATCGCTTGATAATAGAACGAAGGAACATTTGTAGAAATACCTGTAGTACAAAATATTTTTTAATTTGGATAATAATATCTTCAATTGTTAAATACTTGTCAGAAAAAGGTCTCAATGAATTATCGATTTCCAGGGTACCCCAAAGAGTAAAATAGAAAATTCATTTTTTCAAATTACTTGTTTATAACCAGAAGAACACATGTTTCAAAATTGGGCACTCTTCAGATAAAAGCTTCCCTGTAAGAGCAATTATATTTTGAGTTGATTGAGTTTTTGATTCGAAAATCCCATATGAATTTGAAATATTGTCTGGGAATTTCCCGACAATTTTCTCGGAACTGCCTGGAAAAGTTTACCCTGGAGAATTTCTTTCGAAGCATAGTCAATGGTGTAATCTTTCAGTACAAAAAAAATATAAAGCGATAAAAATGTAGGTCTCTTCTTCAAAATTTTGTATGTAACATGTATAGTATTGCTTAGTCACATAAAGTTAATTACAATGCATAAATTAGCATTAAACCCTTTAATTGAACTCTAACTTCCGAATCATTATAAATTTTGTAATGTCTTAGACACGCATTTTAGTGATAAAATTATATAATTTTCTCAAAAAATAAGTCTCTAAGAGTACTCTAAAAATGGCTTGCTAAAAATTCAACGAACTTAAAAGTCACAGAATTTGGTAAAACTTAAAAAAAAAAGTTAAATGAAAACATTGGGATTGAAGAATTAGTTGCATAAAGTTTGAGATTTCTCAAATTATACTGTTTAGTAATCTTGGCAAAAATAAAAAAATGTTACTGAAGCAATTTCACATTTCACTATAAATCATATTTAGGAAGTACGTACCTGAATAGCTTCTCATTTCAAGGGACCAATTAATTGTAAAAGAGCATAATTGTGACAAAGAGAATCAGGAGGATAAAATGAGTAAAAAATTTTAACTTTCAAAATGAGAAATTTATTATTCATAATCCTCTTCTATTTCTTGACGGATTTTGATAGCTTTTTTTTTAAACGCTCAGCATTAAATTCATAAAACCTGGCTAGCTCAATTTTTTGTGTGTGCAATAATATTTAAACAAATAAAGTGACAAAGTTTGCAATTTCAACAATATGATTTTTTATTTCTAAAAGAAAGACTTGAATGAACTCACTTATGATCAGTATTGTTGCATCTCCATTCATAGAACATGATTAATTCGATCAATATTTAACTTAATTATTATAAACAATTATTAGAAACAAATTCTTAACTGTGGTGCTTAACGGTTGTGAACATTATTTTTTGATCGAAAATTTGTTAAATTGACTGCCAGATCGATATATACTAACGACTTATCACCATACGTCAACAATTACTGTTGTTATAAATAATTTTATCAAAAATTATTTAATTTTGGTTTTTATTTCTAGGCCACACTTCTCCTTTCCATTGGACCAAATTAAAACGGTTTCAGAAATGATAATCAATTGTGAAGTATCGTAAAAATTAAATAAATTCAGTTGTTTATAACAAATATTTTCAGTAAGTGTCCCAATTGCACGGCTTTTCGTAGAAAAAAGTCATTTTTTCCATCAAATCCTCTTGAGAACAAGCTTATACTGACATTTCATTACGATATTGTTCCGCTGATTGAATTAACAATTAAGCAACTGTAACAGTTTTCAACATAAATAATTGATTTCTTCTGCCCAAATGTTTGGAATACGTAGATATTGATATTTTAACAAATTAGTTGAGGAACAATAAATAATTATCATTAACAATAGCAGATAGTTTAAACAAATGCATCAATTGAACATTTTTGAGGAAAGAAATTATTTCTTCCCTTAAGTCTTGTTTCAAACAAAATGATATTGATATTCAGTAGAGATTTTAGGCTAATAATAAAGTGTACGATTGTTGTAAACAAATAATTTAACAAATATTCAATTGTAACAGTATATTATTAAATAAATAATATTATTTATTTAAAATATTGATGTTATTTCATCGACCAGGGTAATTAATTAATTAATATTTTGATGTTCTTGTATCGATTAC
>JAUMHM010000085.1:11199879-11211694 GCA_032362435.1 Melikaiella ostensackeni | reverse complement strand
GAAATATCAGACTTCTTCGTCCAAAATACCAAACGAGATGAATTTCCAACCCAAAAAGGCGGATTTTCTACCAAAAAATTAATTTTGAACCAAACAGTTGCATTAACAATCAAATAGTTGAACTTTCAAGTAAAAAGGAGACAAATTTTCAACAGAATAGTTGAACTCTTAACCAAATAGTTAAATTTTCATGCCAAAAAGACAAAATTTTTGTAAGACGGTTAAATGTTCAACAAAAAGTTTATATTCAACTAAGAAATATTAATTTTCAACCAATAAATATGACTTTTCTACCATAAGAGATGAATTTTTAATCCAAAAGGACGATTTAAAAAAAAATGAATTTTCGACCGAAAAAGATGACTTCAACAAAATATGTAGTTAAATTTTCAACAAAATATTACAATTTCAACAAAATAGTTGAATTTTTAGCCTCCAAAGATGAATTCTCAACCAAATAGTCGAATTTTTAAAGAAATAGTTGAATTTCCTAAAGAAATAGCTGATTTTTTGACGTACAAAGATGAATTCTCAACCAAAAAGATTAATTTTCTACTGAAAGACGAATTTTCAACAAATCATGACCCAAAAATCATAAAGTTCTACCTCGAATTTTTAATGTCGCTTCATTTTCACTTGTTATGTATGTGAAGTAATAGGAAATAAATGGAAATTAAGTGACTTCCAAATTCAGAATGGAATCTTATGGTTCTAAGGTCGCAAAATTTATGAATTTTCAACCAAATATCTGAATTTTCAAATAAAAAACATAAGTTTTTAACCAGAAATGGAATAGTTAAATTTTCAGTTTAAAAAATTACTTTTCAACAACAAAAAAAACGAATTTTCAACCCGTTGAATTCAACGAAAAAACGAACTTAAAAAAAATAGTTTGATCCCCAATTTTAGGAAACAAATGTCTTTTAAACCGGAAAAGATGAATTTTCAACAGTAAAGTTAATTTTCAATCAAGAAAGATGAACTTTTAACCGAATAGTTCAAGTTTCTACAAAAAAGATTAATGTTCTACCAAAAAAGATTAGTTTTGTCAAAATACATTGATTTTCAACAAAAGTGTTGAATCTTGAAGCCAAAAATATGAATTTTCTGCCAAGAAGATTGATGTTCTACCAACAAAGACGAATTTTCAAAAATACATTAATTATTCAGAAAATTGCTCTATTTTGAAGCCAAAAAGACGATTTGTCTACAAAAGAGTTGAATTTTCAAAGCAAAAATATAATTTTTGAAAGAAAAATTAATTTTCCACCAAATAGTGAAGTTTTCAAATAAATAGTTTAATTTTCAAGTAAGTAGTCTAATTTTCAATCAAATATTTTAATTTTCTACCAAAATAATTGAATTTTGAATCAAAAGTATGAATTTCTAACAAAAAAGTTGATTTTCAGCCAAATAGGCAAAATTTCAAATAAATAGTTTAATTTTTTACCGCATAGTTGAATTTTCTACTGAAATAGTGAAATTTTCAACCAAAAGTATGAATTTCTAACAAAAAAGTTGATTTTCTGCCAAATCGTTAAATTTTCAAGTCGAAAAGCTGAATATTCTGCAGCCAAATAGTTGCATTTTTAACGAAAATGAAGAATCTTCAACTAAGAACAATGAATTTTTCACAAAGTACTTCAACCTGAAGCCAAGTAGTTGTTTTTTCAACCAAAAATATGAATTTTCAACCAAACATTGTTAATTTTAACCAAATGGGTAAATTTTCAACCAAAAATATGAATTTTCTACCAAGAAGATTGATGTTCTACCAACAAAGACGAATTTTCAAAAAATATATTAATTATTCAGAAAATTGCTCCATTTTGAAGCTAAAAAGACGAGTTATTTACAAAAGAGTTGAATTTTCAAAGCAAAAATATGATTTTTAACAAAAAAATTAATTTTCCACCAAATAGTTAAGTTTTCAAATAAATAGTTTAATTTTTAAGCAAGTAGTTTGATTTTTAACCAAATAGTTGAATTTTCTACCAAAATAATTTAGTTTTCAACCAAAAGTATGAATTTCCAACAAAAAAGTGAATAAATGAATTTTCAACACAATAATTAAATTTTAAACCAAAGGGATGAATCTTCAACCAAAAAAATGAATTGTTAAAAAAGTAATTCAACTTTCAACCAAGTAGGTTAATTTTTGACTAAATAAGATGACTTTTCAAGCAAGTAGTTGCATTTTCATTAAAATAATTAAATTTTCAACCAAAGAGAATGAACTTTTCACCAAAAATAGTTGGATTTTCTTATTAGATTTTATTAACTCAGTTCGGATTTATGCAAGAAACGAGTAAAAGGGGAAGTTTCTTGAAAACAGGGAAAAAAAAGAAATCTTTAAAAAAGGGGAAAAGAGGGGAATAGGGAGAGAGTGTGAAGTCTGGAATATGAAAGTGTTTTTCAAGTTATTATGGATTGTACCGTTGCAGGGCCATCTCTCGCAAAATTCGCAAATTTTGTCAGAATTTATCATCAGGAAACGCACTCAACGTTATCTAAGTTCGTAACGTTACCTCCACTACCCCCTCCCCCCATGTTACAATCATAGTTTTTGGCGCGACGTAACGTAACGTAGTTTCTGGACGGCCTCTAAGTGATCTGCATTAGAACGAATGTTTTTTTTTTCTGAAGACCAGTGCCTGTTCCTGTTCGGTGAAAATATTAACAACTATTCTTACCAATCTGCGCCGATTCCAATACTCTAAAACATTCTAGAAAAGGTACATACGCCTATATTACTATAAGAATAAAACAATACTTTTTTTAAAGAAAAATTTCTCTTACCTTGTGGAAAGTTGTCAGCCCTTTTTCTGCGACGTCTCCTCGGTTTCAGACTTTCAGCAGCCCGATTTTTCAATTCGCACTCTGATCCATCACAGAGTTTTGCCAATTTTTTCACTTCCTCCCTTCGCTTCTTCAAAAGTTCATAAACTCTAACAAAATAATCCTCAGCAATTTCCTGATTTGTTCTCTTAGAAAGGATCTGGCTTCCCATTTTTGCACGTTCGACATTATCCTCGGGGAAATCATCGCAATCGCAAGACATTTCAGAAATTCCATTCACCACAGGGGTAATTTTTCCAATTTCTCCAACATCCTCGCTTCCGTCCACAACTTTGAAAGTGTCGCTCTTCTTCACGGCCGAATTGGAGCAGAGAATTTCCTTGTAGTCTCTCGACTGTTTTGGAATCGAGTTGTAACCGAAATCAGGGGAGATCCAACTTGAATTCGAGGTTTCCTCCTCTCGGGAATTAGTTGTGGTTTCTGAAATGATAGAATCGTGCTGTGGTGAACTTGATCCCTCCAGAACCAAATAATTCTCCTGTAAAGCAGTCTTCGGTCTCGAATTCGCGTCAGTTGTTTCACTATCCTGATCAAAGTTGTTGGATTTCTGTCGATTTAAATCAGGATGGTGATTTTGATTAGAAAATTGATTAGGAATTGACATTCTACATTGATTATATGCACCTTCATCATCACCATGAAAAGGATCAACACAATTTCTCATGTTCTCACAAATCCTACAATCCGTAATAGAACAAAAATTGTTCTGCATATCCTTCCATCTTGGCTTCTTCATAAAGTCCTCCTCCTTAACATCCATTGTATCCAATTTATCTAACTTATCTAACCTACTATCAAGTTTCTTCCATTCCTTATATTCCCTCCAGGTCCTCTCCATATTGTCATGAGAGTGGTTCCTCTTCAAATCAAGATTGCTAACGAGCGTGTCGCTTTTGGTTTTTCTGGAATAAACCTTCTGCCTTTCAGCAGGATTTCTTTCCTTGTAGACATTTTCCGGTTCGTCGGACTCCAAAAGAGCATCCGTCAGTGTCCTTGAACGAAGTTTCCTCCGCAGATCGGACGAGCCTTCCGAATTGTGTCTGCTTTCGCGTGGCTGAAGATGCCTCTCCGAAAACCGCACGACACTAGCATCGCTACCTACTTTCCTGATATGATAGTTCTTCCGGTTGGATAAAGAATCGGAATACATTTTCCCTGATTCTTTTTCCTCAATTCCGATTTCCGGAAATGCGCGAGTATCTATCGGTTGGGACCGGGACCTGCAGATTTTTTCCTCCTTCATCTTGGCTGAAATCCGATCCTGAAGGTAGCCTCTAATTTTTGCCAGATCCTCTTTGGTTAATTGTTTTCCGACTTTAAAAGAGTTAACTGTCTTTTGTGGAAAAGGAGTTTGAGGTACGTCTTCTTCAAGGCTGACTCCTTCATGTTTTTCAAAATCCCTCACAGTATTTGTATCCCTTCCGTTAGATATATCTCTTCTTCCTATAGATACATCCCTCCTATCAACAGATAAGGACCCATCATTCTGCAAACTCCTCCTCCGACTCTTCCCACTTTCAGATCTATCAGCTCTTCTCCTTGGAGAACTTCTCGTCCTCTCCCTTGACTCTCTATTCAACGCAGAATCGCTCTTATTCCTCAAATAAACCTTCATCTTCTCATACCTAGCTTCTGCAATTTCACTAGGAGTTTTTCCACTTGTGCTCTGGGTTCTGAGATCATCTAGGATCTGTTGTCGAAGATAATCACCAGTTGAGTACTTCTTGCTATCTCCTGTTCTACAAGTGACTTCTGTGGAAGAGTTTCTCTTCCTAGATTTCCTACCTCCTTTCCTCACGTCTGCATCACTGCGTGACTTTCTAGGTACCCCAAATTGACCAGAATCGAATTTGGAACTAAAACCTTCGAAATTTCTGTTTCCTAGGGACGTTGTTCCGGTCTTGGCAAGTTTTGGAGGCTCTGGAAACTCTTCGTGGGAGGAAAGACCATCGCGGAAGGAACCTCTCGCTCTTTGAGCTGTTCCTCCTGTAGTTTCAACTAGCAGGCGACCATCTTTGTCCAGGAGTTGAATGACTGGAATTGTATCAGCTGATGTTGTTAACTGCCAATCCCAGTGGGAAGGTTTGTCGATTTTTAATCTGATGATGCCATCTTTGGGGTCTTTGGAAGAAGAGTCTCCATCGTAGGGCGTTGCTGTTATGAGATAGGCGTTCTTCATGATGGTTTCCTGGGAAAGGGAAATAAATTGGGGATTAGGGATGACGTTCGTAATTCAGGATTTTGGACTCTGAATTTGTAAGTGATTGAGGATTATATTGGTAAGTCAAAATTTGGACATTGATCCCAATGTTGGTGACGATTAAGGATTGTGGTGATGATTGGGAAGTTTTACGTTGATTGAGATGTTGGTGGTGGTGCACTGTTTTAATGTACAACAAAGATTTTTAGTGGCGTTTAAGATCTACCGTTGATTTTAAGAAGTTTGATGCTAAATGGGGATTTAACTGTTGATTTTGACTTCTTGGTGATGTTTAGGAATTCTGGCTTTGATCGTGAACATTAGTAGTGAGACTGGATTTTTGGTGTTGATAAATCCTTTCGTGCTGATTAGGTTTCTTCACATTCAGATAATTAGGCATGTCACTAACATACTTGCATTTTTCTTCCACAACTGTTACTCAGTTACCTTCCAAGTGTACCTAAAATTTTAATTTATTTAAGAAACATGAGGCAGATGCTTAGAAGTTTCTCAATTGCTAACTTGGAATGATAGTTTCTGCTTGGTATGGAAATGTCTTTATTAAAACTGTTGAACAATCTTTCACGTCAGGAACTACTTTTTCACTTTAGAGTCTGTTTTTCCATTTCGAAAACAGTTTTTCTACTACGGCATCTACTTGCTTGAGGAAGCTGCTCTTTCACTATCCTTTACGTAAAGAATTCTTCATATTTTAGCTGTGCATCATTCCTAAGATTAAATGGAAGACAACAGCGTGACTTATTTTATACGACTATCATAAACCTGAGGAATTGGCAATGGAGAAAGCTTTCTCTCCTATTCAATATTTATATACTTTGGAACTTGACTTTGAAAAATTTAGCTGTCAGAAAGTCTGTTGGCAGAACAACTTTTGCAACAGGTGCTAGTGTCCATCAACATATTTCTAAATGAGGTCTTAATTGCTTCACACTAGACATTGAGCTACTTTAGGTCGCCTATTCACTTCTTGAATTTATCTTGGGCTTATAATCCTTTGCAGTCCTTCTTCTTCTAGAAGATCGGTCGTTATTTCCTCTAGATTTATCAAGTCAGAAATCAAATTTCTACTTGACTAGTTCACTTTCACTCAATGTTTTCGTCGCGAAGGTCAGCCTCGATTTTTTTACGACCGACATACTTGTGGATCCGAATATAAACGCATAGTTTTACACTCCCGACAAGCGAGCATTATTACGGAGCTTACGTAAAGCAGAGCGGCTCGGTGGAGTTGGCAGCTTATCAACAAATGCTTCCACTTTTCTGATGTTTTTCCCGCAGATGTTTTCGAAATTAGACTCCTTTTTTTTCTCAGATGACTTATCGAGTTAAGTGGCTTATGAGAATGGACTTAAGTCATCTAGGGTTTGAAATATTAGAAGGCTCAAACAGGGATGTCTTGTCTGTAAGGGTCGTAAGGATTTAAGTGGACTGATAAGGAGGTGAGGTAGGAATTTTTTCAGCGAAGAGTGCACTGAGGTGTCATTGAGAATTCGCGGGCTCGAAGTTTGGGGCTTTATGTACTTGAGGTAATTAAAATTATTGGGCTGGAATCGATCGATCGATTTAGTGGGATTTGGCGGCGGCAGTGGATTTAAGTTGACGCGATGCCGACTTCGGTTTCGGCAAGACTGAACTGACGTGGGGCCGGAATGGCTTTGCTGCAGTGTTGGCGATGGTTTAGCAGCAGATGTGGAAGCAGGAAAAGAAAGACAGAGAATGGTTGTACATCAAAAGAGCTTAATATTTTTATTATTTTTTTTATTATTAAAGAGGAATTAAAAATTGTGGATTCTGAGTATATTTTCAAAATTAGGACAAATATTTAATAATCAGAGTAATATAGTTCTAGTTTGCAATTTTTTAGACTTTGTCCAATATGTGAGAGTAATATTGGTTATTAATGTAAACGCAGTTTCAAAGCTTTTGGCATAAATTAAACTCGAGTAAATAAAATTAAAAATATTAAATGTCATAAATCTGAAAAATAGGTATTTAATTCGCTCTTATGATATTACGAGTATGAGGCATACGTTGATGGTTAACTCAATTTTTATGGGGAGTATTAAAAGCAGAAATTAAATTTTCAGCTGAGAGCGCTGTAGTAAGTTATTGATACTGTGGGAGTTATTGAATATCTTTTTTACTATTTGAGCAAACAAATTCTTCCCTAAACGAAACGTAACAAGTAAAATTAAAAATGTTGAGAAAGATTAAACGTAGTAATCAACTACTAACCTGTACTTACACTTTCCATATTAATAAGTAACTAATAGAATATTGGTATGAAACAGTATTGATGTATCATCTATTTTGACGAAAACCTAATAATAGGTCAGATCTGATTTTTGTGAAAAAGAGGAATAAATTGAATCAAAATATATAAATGATATAATTATGTAAGTCTCTTTCTAAATTTGATCCCGTATTTCCTTGTTTTTTGAAAAAGAATAAGGAATTCAATTTTTTTACTTAAATAATTTCTCAGAAAGAAAGGGCCTTGCATTAACTTTTATGAAAATGAATTGAAAAATACTACCTACAAGAAGAAAAAAGTTGACTCTCTCTCAGAATTTTTTATTCAAATTATGAAAACCGATTAGATACGAAGGCATCATGGCAGAGACTATCAAAAAAGACGAGTTTTCAATAAAATACATGAATTTTCAACGAGATAGTTGAATTTTAATCCACAAAAGATAAATTTTCAAACCAAGCAGTTAATTTTTCAATCAAATAGTTGAATTTTCAACTAAACAATATAAATTTTAAACCAGAAGTAGAATAGTTAAAATTTTAGTTGAAAAAATCACTGTTTAACCAAAAAATTTTTTTTACAAACTAGTTAAATTTTGAACAAAAGGGATGGTTTTTCAACCAAGAAGATTAATTTGTTAAATAAAAATACGAATTTTTAACTAATAATGCAATAGTTGAATTTTAATTGTAAAAATGATTTTTGAAGGAAGAAGATGAGTTCTTGATGAAAAATGTTACAGTTGAATTCAACCAAAAAAAAAAAACAAATTTTCAGCAAAAGAGTTGAATTTTCAGTCAAAAGAGAAAATAAATCAACCAGATTGTTAAAATTTTTAAGCCAAAAAGACGGATTTTCTACAAAATAGTTAAATTTTCAACCCGCAAATATGAGTTTCCAACAAAAAAGTTAAATCAATTAATTGAATTTTCTACCAAAATAGTTAAATTTTCAATCCTAAAAAAACCAATTTTCAACAAAAAAGTTGAAGTTTAAACCGAAGAGAATGATTTTTTATCAAAATTGTTGAATTTTGAGAGGCATCAAGCAAAGATTTGTTCCAATCTGCAGGGTTGCCTATGGATACTTTTTAGATTTCTTTTAATTGAGGTATTCATGATTAACTTAATTTACCAAAAGATATCTATTTTTATTTAAATATAGTATTCAATTTGAGGAAGTTAGCAATTTATAGAAATGTGTTGCTGTTTTAGATTATTACCTTCTTCTATTTTAAAAAATGGAATAATCTGAATAGATTGGTTCTAAATAAACTTACAAAATAATTTAATTTTCAAACAAAGAATGAAATTTTTAACCAAAAAATATGAATTCCAAGCAACAATAGCTGAGTTTTAAATCAAAGAGATGAAATTTCAACTAAAATGATGACGATTACAAAACAAAAAAATGAATTTTTAATACAGTACATAGTTCAGCTTTTAACCAAGTAGTTGAATTTTCTACAAAATAGTTGATTCTTCCACTCAAACAGATTAATCTTCAACCGAACAGTTGTATTTTCAAACTAGAAAGACGAAGTTTCTACAAAAAGTTGAATTTTAAACAAAAAAGTTAATTTTTATCCAAAAAAAAAAACAAATTTTCGAACAAACAGTTAAATTTTTAACTACCAAGGATGACTCTTTAACATAATTGTTGAATTTTCAAACAGAAAAATGAATTTTCAACCAAGAAGATTTATTCTCTACGAAAAAGACGAATTTTCAAGAAAATATGGTGCATGAATTTTCAACCAGATAGTTGCCTTTGCACTAAAAAAGATGAATTTTGAACAAAATAGTTGAATTTTCAAAAAAGGAGATTAATTTTCAACTGAAATGGTGAATCTACCATAAAACAAAATGAATATTAAAAAAAGCAGTTCTACCAAGTAGTTGAATTTTCAAAAAAATTGTTGAAATTTCAACTAAAAAGATGAATTTTCAAAGAAATGAATGATTTTTTAACAAAATACATGAATTTTGATTTATATAGTTGAATTTTCAATTTAAAAGAGCCTTTTTAATCAAAAATAGAATAGTAAAATTTTCAATTGGAAAAATCAATTTTCAACGAAAAAAAGTTCATTTTCAACCAAATAATTGAATTTTCTACTAAAATAGTGCAGTTTTTAACCCAAAAAGATTACTTTTCAACAAAACGTTTGAATTTTCAAACAAATAGAATGATTTTCTATCAAAATTTTCGAATATTATACAAAATAATTAAATTTTCAAACAAATAATAAAATTTTCTACCAAAAGACGAATTTAAAAAAAAAATACATGATTTTTGAATCAAATACATGAATTTAGAACTATATAGTTGAATTTTCAATTCAAAAGAGCAATTTTTGACCTAAAATAGAATAGTTGAATTTTGAATTTTCAACGAAAAAAATTGATTTTCAACCAAATAATTGAATTTTCTACCAAAATAGTGCAGTTTTTAACCCGAAAAGACGACTCTTCAACGAAACGTTTGGATTTTCAACCAAAGAAATGAATTTCCAACTAAAATGATGAACCATAAACTGGAATAGTTAAATTGTCAGTTAAAGAAATTAATTTTCAACCAAAGAAATGAATATTCAACTCTGAGATTAACTTTTTTCTATCTAAAAGTGTTTTTATAGATTTTAGAAAATTTGGAATGCCAGGGTGGGAGAAAAATTACAATTTTCCTACGTTGGGCTATAAATCTCCATCTCTATCTCTCTGTCGCCACAATTTGAATAGTGTAAATGAAAAAATAGTTGCTAAAGCAATAAAATGTATTGATTGTCATAAAAAAGACTTGTGAACTACATTTCAAAAGTAACTAAAAAAGTAACGATTTTTATAGTTACTATTACAAAAAAAATATATAAATAGTTACTAATTCATTACTTATTTACAAAATTAACTTCTTTACTACTATCTTCACCAAAAAAAGTAACTAAAGAGGGGGTCAAAAGTCGGGGCTCATCAGTTATTTGATTGCAACTCGCTTCATAAGAGCCCCAAAATTTTTCAATAAAAAGCTTCTGAAAGCCCAAAGTCTTCCAAATTCAACGATATGTCCACTTTTATCCAAAAAAATTTGTGTCAATAGTTCTAAGGTAAACCATCCTAAAAAACAGGGCTTTCTAGCCACCTTCTTCAACCCTCGACTTTCACCTGTTCTCAAAGCGATGTGGACGTTAGGAAAAATCTGAAAAAACTGTCAAATATTGTTTCAACATTCTTGAATGCACTATATTTGCCAAAATTCTGAAATATTTCATCTTTCATTTTCTACAGGGATTTATTTACAAGCACTTTATCTTGAGTACAAATGAAGATAGGAAGCCGTTTGATAACTCTACATGCGCAGTTTTGTAATGCAAGTGCAGTTCAATGATAAAATTTATGATACTTTTAAAAATTGCAATATAAATATAATATTGCAGGGATGAAAAAATGTCTAATTAAAATGAAGTAGGAAATTAATTGAATATTATTTAAGTTAATTGAGGTATAGGTAGATTTTCATTAAAAATGTAATGTTTATTCAATGTTTCAAACATTTGCTTTTAAAAATTATCCTAAAACTAATATGTGGTAAAAGTAGTAAATAAACTTAAGTAATAAATTGATGCAACTGCTTATAAACATAATAATATGCAAACACTCAACATATAATTTTTTTAATTAACCTCATTCAAACATTCGCTAATGGGTTTGTTCAGATTTGCTGAAGACCCGCTCTGTGACTTGTATCTCGAAGACGTTGAGACGACCCTGCTTCCTTCAATCACATCTGTTTAATAGAGTCGACCTGCTTCTGGAGTTACTATTGTCATCGAAAGAATACTTTTGTAGAAATATTCAAAATGATATTTCTTATGAAAGAGCGATTTTATTATAAATTTAATCATTGGACCGCACTCGCATCACAAAACTGCGCATGTAGAGTTATCAAACGGCTTCCTATCCTTTTTGTTCTCAAGATAAAGTGCTGGCAAATAAATCGCCGTAAGAAGTAAATTATTTAATATTTCAGAATTCTGACAAATGTAGTGCATTCAAGATGGTTGAAAGAATATCTGACAGTTTTTTCAGATTTCTCATAACGTCAACATCGCTTTGGGTACAGATGAAAGTCGAGACTTGAAAGAGGTTGCTGGAAAACCCTGTTTCGGCATGTAAAGCGGGACAAAAATTCCTGATTCCCTCCTAGCGATATTTTCACTTGCACAGTACAAATTTAAGAGTATCCCTTATATTTCATATATTAAAAACAATTTTTTGTTTATTTAAAAATATATAATAACCTTATTATGAGAGGTGAAAAAATGAATTAGATAAAATTTGTGGGTGATATTCACACACCCTATTCAGTATAGCATATGTTGAATAGAATTTAACAAAACTGTCACTTACACTTTATTTAATAAAAATTCCGTTTGAATTATTTTCATTAAAAGCATGTGTTTATAAGTATTAAACACTTCGGAT
>JAUMHM010000085.1:11165733-11199779 GCA_032362435.1 Melikaiella ostensackeni | reverse complement strand
CGATGACAACTGCCCTGAAAGGGGATGTGTAGAATGATTCGTATCACTATCTGTTGGAGTAACGAAGCCAGTAGGAGAATACTGCCTTGCAAGAGGGCATTAGGGTGTGAGGATGAAGCCGCAGTGTGTCCGACGACGAGTTGGCATTGTCCTCGTCAAAGTCGGAAAGCCCTCATACTTAGTCCTGGGGAGGTATGAGGGTTATCACCCCCAGGACGGTGGACTCACCTGCAATCGGACCAGGATTCCTAATGTGTGGGTCTATCATATACCCATGGTATTCATGAATAAAATCAAAAATCCTCAACTCAACAATCTAAAGGTTCTAAATCACAAGTTGATCTTGAATCTACCACCTCAAAACATCATTGTAAAAGAGACCCTATTTTTTCTGCTACGCATGCAGTGAATGCTATCCACCAAAATCTCTTAGGACAAATTATAATCAGTTCAGAACGATTTACGAAGATTGTTATGATCTCACAATTGATGGTCAGGATAAAGAATGGGCGTCACATAAAATATGCGCTTATTGTAGATCACAATTGACTCGTTGGCATAAAAGTAAAAATATTGAAG
Source organism: Melikaiella ostensackeni (assembly GCA_032362435.1). Taxonomy (NCBI): domain Eukaryota; kingdom Metazoa; phylum Arthropoda; class Insecta; order Hymenoptera; family Cynipidae; genus Melikaiella; species Melikaiella ostensackeni. The sequence goes on along the minus strand of JAUMHM010000085.1, from coordinate 11,199,200 downwards.
ATCTAAAATTAAAAAGTCCAAATTTATGGGCAGAACCCACTTGTGAAGAGGATTGCTATTTCTGCAAGAACGATGTAACTGGGTTCAACAAAAAGAAAATAAAGAAGCATTGCTTACGTTGAATTTCCGACAGTAATAAGACCCATCAAGATGTGCAATACAGATGAGCAAGGTAGTGAAGGAATCGGATGTATTTCTTCTCGAAAAAGTTTAGAGATCCAAGAAGACGCTAACAAAGAAGAATGCTCCAGTGAATCTGACATTGACGAGGAATATGCAGGAAGTAAAGAAAAGAAACCACAACTTTTTTTCAGTAGAACAATTGAATGATCTCATCAGAGATTTAGGACTATCCAAAGAAACAAATGAATTCTTGGTTTCTATACTCAAAAAGAAAAACTTGGTGTTAAAAAATGTGAAAGCAACTGACTATAGGAAGAGAGAAAGAGATTTCAGGAAATATTTCACAAAAGAAGAAGAGCCTTTATTAGTTTACTGTCACGATATAAATGGATTGATGGATGAATTGAAACCAGAAATTTACAGAGCCATCGAATTTGAGGCTATTCATAGATTCTTGTAAGAGAAGTTTGAAAGCTGTTTTGCTTCACAACACAAATGTTTTTGCTCCCATACCAGAAGCACATTCAACTACGTTGAAAGAGAATTACGAAAATATGAAGTTGGCATTGGATAAGTTGAAATATTCTGAACACAATTGGCGGATTTGTGGAGATTTCAAAATATTGGGAGTTATTCTGGGTCAGCAATCAGGTAACGTTAAACACCCATGTTTCATATGCTTTTGAGATAGTACAGTCCGACCTTATCATTATAAAAAGATTGATTGGCCAGCCAGAGAAACTTGTGATCTAGGATCAGAGAACATCATCAACCTCCCACTAGTGGATCCGGCGAGAGTTTTACTGCTACTTCTGCATATAAAACTGGGCATGGTGAAGCAGTTTGTATCAGCATTAGAAGAAGAAGATAGCTGTTTCATATACCTTTAAGGACAATTCCCAGAACTATCGGATGCAAAACTAAAGCAGGAATATTCGATGGACCTCAAATCCGCAAAATGTGTAGGGATCAGAATTTTGTCACACCTATGAACAAAGTGCAAAAAGCAACTTGGTTAAGCCTAAAAAAAGTTGTTGAAAAAGGATCAAAATGTGTGTAAGCAGACCTTATACAAGCAAGATGATTCAAGGAAGCGAAAACGGAAGTCGCACTTTGACGAAACAACTGCAACAGAGCAAGTGTTCTTCGGTAAAGATAACATCAAAATAAACATGTATCTTTCTATCATTGAATAGATTGGTAGTTGAATTACAGAGTATGGGCTCATTTTGAAAAAATTCGTTAATTCCCTGTTTTGAGCTATTGTTTCTTCAAAATGAGTGATAATGTGGCTGCTATGTGGGAAACGATTTTTTGGTACACATAAACCATTCTGGCTATCTAACTATAGCCCACACTTCGCCCAGAGTATTCTTAAATTTCCCTCTCATATTATTACCAATCTATTCCCACACTAATTATTTTTAAGCAGCTGATCATACTAATTATAGAGCGATTAGCCTTCTAAGTAACATGGGCAAAATATTTCTCAAAATAATGATTGGGAAGGTCATGGGAATAACTAACGAAAGGATCCGAAGAGTCCAATGTGGATTTATGCCAGGGAGACGATGGGCGGATCAAATCTTTAGCTTGAGATAGATCATAAAAAAAGTTTGAGGGTGAACGAAAGAGTTTTCTGTGCATTTGTTGATCTGGAAAAAGCTTTCGATCAGGTGAATAGATCTGAACTTCGGGAAGTCCTGAAAGAGTATGGAATGATTGGTTGGCTTCTAAAAGCAATAAAAGAAATATATAATGGTAGTGAAGCCAGTGTAAAAGTAAATGGACAACTGAGCGATGAAGAGATTTTCTTGGTAGATTAATATAATGGCATTGTAAAGCTCTTCACCTGGGGTGATTGATAGAGTTTTTTATCAGCAACCCATGTTGGAGCGGTGTTGGGCGAGTGTGTCGTTTAAATAAAGAACACGCAATGACTTCTAGACTGATCTAAGATCCATCCCTTCTTTTACACATTTCCATATAAATTCCTTGATCCCTGGTAGTATAATGAGGCTAGAACCGAACGAGTTACGCTTACTCCGAAAGGGATTTGGCTCAATAGTAATATAACAATAATCTAATAACCATTTCTGCAATAAATAATTACAATGGCTTACTAATTTTGATCCCCATAGTTGGATGCAGCTTTTCCTAATGAGTTCACTAGTACCAAAAACTCATTTTTGACCAAATTATCACTTACGTAAGTTTTTCCTTAGCACGGCAGTATATGAGTATTGCGTAGACCAATAAAATTTGTAACGGAACTTAAATGTTAATTTTCAACCAAATCGTTTGATTTCTTCCGAAAATTTCGAATTTTTAAGCCAAGAAGACGAATTTTCTTTAAAACAGTTGAATTTTCAACCCGAAAATATGATTTTCATCAAAAAAGTTTATTTTCTATCAGTTAAAAAAAATATTTTAATTTTTAACTAAATAGTTGAATTGTCCGCCAGAACAATAAATTTAATATTCTACAAAAAATATAACTTTTCAACCAAAAAGTTAATTTTCAACCAAAGAGGTGATTTAAAAAAAATGAATTTCTAAAAAAGTAGTTCAACTTTCAATGAAGTAGTTGAATTTTCAATGAAAAAAGATGGTTCTTGGACTAAATAGTTAAATTTTTAGCCAAAAAGATTCATTTTATACTAAAAAGATTAATGTTCTTCCCAAAACGACAAATTTTCAAAGAAATACATGTATTTTCAAAAAAACTGATAAATTTTTAAGCCAAAAAGACGAATAATCTACAAAACAGTTGAATTTTTAACCCGGAAAGATTGATGTTTAACAAGAAAGTTAATTTTTTACCACGTAGTTAAATTTTTAAATAGATGGTTTAATTTCAAACCAAATAGTTGAATTTTCCACCAAATTGTTAAATTTTAATTTAAAAAGACGCATTTTCTACAAAAAAGCCTGAATTTTTTATCCGAAAATACGAATTTCAAAAAAAAGTTAATTCACAACCAAATAGTTGAATTTTCAACTAAAATCATGAATCTTCGACCAAAAAAAAAAATTTTTTTTTCACAAAGTAGTTCAACTTTAAACAGAGTAATTGATTTTTCAACTAAAAAGATAAATTCTCAACAAAACTTGTGATAGATGATAATTCAGACAAAAAGATTTTCAATTTAAAATAAAAAACAATTGAATTCTACAACAAAAGTCTAATTTGAAAAAAATTTGTGAACCTACGACCAAAACAGATTCATTATAAACCAAACAGGTTTATTTTTGACCAAAAGAGACGAATTTTCAACAAGAAATGATCAATTCTCAATTAAAAATATCAATTTTCAAACAAAAATGGAATAGTTACATCTTCAGTTAAAAAAATTAATTCTCAACAACAACAAAAAAAAAGATATATTTTTAACAAATTTGTTAAATTTAAAACCAAAGAGGTGAAGTTTCAACTAAAATGATGAATCTTCAATAGAAAAAAATGAATTTTCAAGAAAAGTGTTCAACATTCAACCAAATATAGTTGAAATTTCAGCTAATCCATTTTTGATTGAAAATTCAAAGTTCAAGATTCAACCAAATATAGATGAAATTTCAACTATTTCATTTTTGGTTCAAAATTGATTGTTTTTAGTTCGAAACGCAATTGTTTTGTTCAAAATTCGTCGTTTTGGGTAGTTAGTTCTATAATTTTGGTAGAAAATTCAACTATTTTATTGAAAATTAACTTCTTGGTTGAAAATTCATACTTTTTGGGACAAAATTCAAATATTTTCTCGAGAATTAGCCTTTTCGGCTGTTTGATTAAAAATTCATCTATTTTGATTGAGGATTCAATTATTTTGTTGGAAATTCGTCTTTTTTGATTGAATTTAATTGCTTTTCATTTAAAATTAAAAACTTCTATAAAATAATTTTCTGGTTGAATTATCGACTATTACATTTTTCGTCGAGAATTCATCTTTTTTGTTTAAATTCGACTGTCTTTGTTTCAAAACTGAAATCCTTTTCTGGCTGAAATATTAAAAATATTATATTTTTTGTAGAGAATTAATCTTTTTTGATTGAAAATTCAACTACTTGGTTGAAAGTTGAAGTTCGTTGTTGAAAATTCATTTTTTGTTGTTGAAGATTCATCATTGTAGTTGAAAATTTGAATTATTTCGTTAGAAATTTTATTATTTTGTCAAAAATTCATCTTTTTTGGTGGAAAATTTGATTGTTTCCTTAAACATTCGTCTTTTAGGATAAAAAATACGCCCTTTTGGATCAAAAATTCGACTATCTTCTGAAAAATTCGTCTTTTTAACTTGAACATTCAACTTTATGCTTCAAAATGTAAATGTTTTTGGTTAAAGTTGAATTTTTTTTTGTTAAAGAATTCGATCAATTGGTTAAAAATTTATCTTGCCCATACTATCTTTGTAGGTTGTAAATTCAACTATTTTGTTGAAAATTCGTCACTTTCGCTTGGAAGTTCAACTATATTTGGTTGTAAATGCGTTTGATTGACAATTAATTTTTTTAAATTCATCTTTGTAGAGGTTGAAAATTCAACTGGTTCGTTGAAAACTCGCTTTTTTGTATAGAAAATTTGTCTCTTTTAGTTGAGAATTCATCTCTTTTGGTAGAAAATTTCATAGTAGAAAATTCATCTTTCTTGGTAGAAAATTCAACTGTCTTATGGAAAATTCATCTTTTTGGTTTCAAGATTTAACTGTTTGTTCAAAAATGCAACTGTGGTTGAAAATGAATCATTTTGTTTAAAAATCAGAACGTTTGGTTGAAAATTCGTCTCCTTTGGTAAAAAATTAATCCTTCCTACAAGGAAAGGCAGTGAGAAAATAAGAATAAAATAATGTATGAAATATAAATAAGCCTTATGTACAAAAATTATGAAAAGTGTTTGAAGTGAATGATTATCAGTCATGATAACAATTTTAAACTTTGGCGCTTTTATTGGCATCTGTAATAACCTAACAACGTTATGTTAGTTCTGACTTAGTTTATTCGATACTAAACAGTTTTGACACTTTTAAAAAAAACAAGATGTAGTTTTTGAAATTTAAAAGCCTTTTTAAATGTAAATTAGGCATTTTCCATCGGCTGTATACTATGCTGGCTCTCACGGTGCTAATTGCTGAAAAAAATGTAAAAATTCGATGAATATCTCAAAAATAGTAAATGAATATCAATTATCAGGTAAAAAAACTTTTGTGTATCTTAATGTTGTGGTTACAATAATAAAAAAAAGGCTGGACAGCATTAAAACGCAGCATTTTTTAGCTAAGAAGAATTTACGATTGAATCTTTAAACAAAAGAAAGTGACATGAAGTTGCTTTGGCAACGGCTTCAATTGAGACTCGTAAAAATAATATGCAACAAGAGTTAACCCACTTTTTCCTCTAAGGCATGCAAATGTCAGTCCTTATCTTATGTTACATTTTGTACATATAATTATGGTATTAAAATAGTGGTGTGGTTATTAATTTTATCGAATTTATGGCTTCTAAAATAGCTTGTCGAATGTCTACAGATTCATTCTGCTATGTGTGCGGATAATACACCGTCCCCGAACAGGTAAGTCATCAAATTACGGCTGGTACAACATTTTTCATCGCATACAATGCGTACTTTGGTATGCCAATAAGTAATCAAGACAAACCGTGGACACCTCATGTCTGCTGTGGGAGCTGCCGATCAAAATTACTATAGAAGGTTGGTTCCGTGGTTCCATCAGGATGATTGTTATTTTTGTATGATAAATATATCTAAGTACAGGATGCCCATTGATAGAAACAAGATTGTTTATTCTGGCATACTATCATCTACTGCTTCAGTACCACGTAACGAAGAACTGCCCATTCTTATTTCACCGGACTCAGATATGACTGATGAAAATTCATCTTTTGATGTCTCGGATACAGAAGAATTTAATGATCATAAACCAGACTTCGACAACTCTCCAGACTTTGATAATTCTCCACATGTCCTTAACCAAAATGAAGTAGTCGATTTAGTGAGGGAATTACATCTAATCGGATCCAAGTTGTAAAATTTCTGTATACAGAAAAAGGCATCTAAATTTTTCATCTTTCTTTCAAGTTTCTGAAACCAATCGTTTGTGTTACTGTTCCGTCGTAAATGGACTTTTTAGTAAAATAGGAATTTCGTACAACCCTTCCGATTGGCATCTATTCATTGACAGTTCAACAAAAAGTCTCAGAGCTGTTTTGCTTCATAATGGAAGGCAATTCCCTTCCATTTCCGTAAGTCACTTAGTTCACATGATAGAAGACTATGAAAACATCAAATATTTGCTGCTTAAAATTGACTATGCACGCCATGATTAGGACGTATGTGGAGATTTCAAGATGTTGGGGTTTTTCACTTGGCTCACAAGGGGTAATTAAGTAATAAAAACAAACCATGCACACCTCATGACTGTTGAGAGAGCTGCCGCTCGATATTATAAGGTTGGTTACATGGTACCCGGAAGGGTATGCAATTTGCAATTCCACGAACTTAGAGAGAGCCAACAAACCATCATGATGTTTGTTATTTTTGTATGGTAAATATATCTAAGTACAGGAAGCCCATTGATAGAAACAAGATTGTTTATTCTAACATACGATCATCTACTGCTCCAGTACCTCATAACGAAGAACTGTCCATTCTTATTTCACCGTACTGAGATATGACTGATAACAGTTTATCTCTTGATGTCTCGAATACAGAAGATTTTAATGATGATGAACCAGACTTCGACAATTCTCCAGACTTCGGCAATTCTTCAGACTGAGACAACTCTCCAGAGTTTGATAATTCTCCACATTTCCCCAACCAAAACGAACTAGATGATTTAGTGAGGGACTTAGGTCTGACTAATTGTATCCAAGTTATGAGATTTCTGTATGGGGAATTATTTCTGAACTGCCCCAGTTTTAAGACTCATGCCTTCCGATTGCCTTAAAATTGTTAGAGTTTGTTTGCCCATATGATAGTTGTTTTCTCACCAATTTATAGACTTTTATTACCATCCCTCCCCGAACTACAGGGGGTGAAATTTTCATCCCCAGGGCAGATCGGGTATTTTCAAATGGTCATAACTCTCTTTCGACAAATTCGAATTGAATTTTCTATGAAAGATCATCAATTAACAATAGTTTAAACTATTTATATGAACAAATTATCACTACGCTATAAGTTCGTTTTTAATTGTCTTTTCAAATCGCTGTTCTTGAAGCAAAGTGAGATTCCTAAAGACCTTGCATGGTCATCTCGCGCTGACTATGTCTTCGAATAAAAGTTTTCGTAGCATATGTAAAAATCCTTTCCGTAAGGAGAAACATAGAAAAGAAACTGATTTGAGGCCTATAACGGAAAATCAGTAAGTAGCGTTTCCCGATTTGTCGAAAGGCATTGAAATATGTGCTGCTTGTAGAAAAGAGTAGAAGAGCCTGGTATTAATGTAGAGGAAGAGATAAAAGAGGACCCAGATTTTTGCTTGCCAATGAAAAATGAAGAAGAAGGATGCAATGATGAAAATCACATAGCGGTCTCGAAGTCCTGAATCAGGCTCGTGAATAAATACAGAAGAGACTAATTCTGCGCAATCTTTCAGAATTATATGCCAGATTTGTAACTCAACACGAGAATGTGAGGATCGGATTTTCAGAATTCGCACAATTAAGACCAGAGCATTGTGTTTTAGCTGGAGCAAGTGAAACTCACAATGTTTGTGTCTGCGTTTATCATGAGAACGTAAAGTTAATGTTAAATGCGATTGATACTAAACTTTCAAGTAAGGGGACTGACAGACAATTATCAGATTACCACAACTGCCTAGAAGAAATCACGTGCAGTGAACCCGTTGATGCTTATCATTGTAACGAATGCGAATCTTGTCCTGACATTGAAAATTTTAAAAAGTACCTGATTGATCTATTGGACGTGAATAGTTTTGACACAGTGACATATAAAGTTTGGCATCAAACTGATAGAAGCACTTTAAAGACCAAAATAACAGACACTGATGCTTTTTTGAAAGAACTCTGCACTTAACTTAAAAACCTGAAACCTCACGCATTTTATGCGAAACAACAAGGTTTGTTTCTAAAGCACCTTGTAGTTATACTAAAAGAAGGAGAGTTCTTAATTTTGCTTGACTTTGCTGAAAATTATGCCTTCATCATTCCAAATGCTACACAAGCTTTTCTTTGGAATAATAATCAAGCTACTATATTCACAGTAGTTATTTATTACAAAGAAGAAAATGAACTGAAGCATTTTAGCATGGCAATCATCTCGGATTGTTTAAGTAATTACACTGTGGCTGTATACACATTTCAAAATCACATCACCGAGTACCTCAAGAAGAAATTTAGCATTGTCAACAAAATTTATTATGTGACAGACGGAGCTGAGCAGCATTTTAAAAATAAATATGACTTCAGCAATTTTCTCAATCACAAAAAAGATTTTGGAATTTCTGCAGAAACACATTCCCAAGCAACTGCACATGGAAAAGATCCAGGTGACGGGATTGGTGAAAATATGAAAAGACTTGCGGCAAAAGCTAGCTTGCAGCGCTCAGCACAGAATCCGATCCTAACTGCGATGGAGCTATTCGAATGGGCTAAGAATCATTTGAAGGAAACAGTAATTCTTTTCATTTCGGAAGAAGATCACATAGAGATGACCAAAAAACTAGAAACGGGCAATATGTTGAAATTACAATAAAAGCTAAGTTATTCACGGTTCTTCTGAATTTATCGAGAGACTCGTGTATAGTCACGTATCGTCGCTTTTGGTGTTGGCGAGAAAGCAACCGGTTGAAATCGATTACCCTTCGTCCTTTTTCCACGCCTCAAGAACAAACCTTCGCTGTCGACATCTTGCCCAAACGATTACGAAAATAGGCGAATGGACTACTTTCGATATTTTTCACGGACAATCACAAAAATGCCAGTGTCATGTAATTTTTATACAATACCATCGGAAATCATAGAGAGACCTGTTTTTTCAACTACTGCTGAAGTGTCTTTATTTAAATTTTTTATTTTATTATAGCATTAAGCCAAATCCTTTTCGAGGTAAGCCTTTTCTTGGAAATTAAAAAAAAAAAACAAATTTGGTCGTTCGATCCTTGGTTTTTTTAATTTCCAAGAACTTTGTAGATGAATTTGAATGTTGAACGTTAAGGAGGAAATTAAATTTTGATTTATTCTGAATTTAATTTCATAAACTTTAATTTTACAGACATGTGTACGTTCACATTAAAACAGCCTTCTTTGTCGCTTGTCAATAAGGGTCAACTTCAAATTGAATTTTATCTGAAGTTGACCCTTATTGACAAGGGACAAATGGACTGTATCAATATGGACGTACACATATGGTTGAAAATTGACAAACTTTTATTTTCATTTTTGCAGAAACTTCGATAAATTTCTAAGGAAACTGATAGAACAATTGTAAATACAGGAATATACTCAATTTATATTTTGAACCTCTTTACATTAGTCATATGAAACAATGAAAACAGAGGAAAAATAAAATTATCAATCTTACTTCACACGGGTTGCTTATTTGATTTAAATATACCCGCCCTGCGTGACACCAACCCAGTTATTTATATCTCCGAGTAATGATTCTTTCCCGAGAATCGCAAGTACCTATAATATCATTCAAAGAGTCCGAGAAGGTATCTTTTACATCACTACTGTCACCATGAACTAGAGCGCAGCACGCTATAATAAATAGCCTTGTGATTCTCACTTCCGTTCTAGCCCATCATAATCTAGGAAATACACGTTCATACTTTTTGACAAGCAATTTCTTATTTGAATTGAAAAAAAGTTAGATTTTCAGTTGAAATAATCAATTTTGAATCAAAAAAACGCAAAGATTTTTCAACAAAATAGTTGAATGATCAACTGAAGAGATGAATTTTCAGCTACAATTATGAATCTTCAACCAAAAAAATGAGTTTTTGACAAAGGAGTGCAACTTTCAACGAAGTAGTTAAATTTTTAACCGAAAAATATGAATTCTCAGCAAAAAATATAATAGTTGATAATTCAAACAAAAAAGATGAATTTTCAATCAAATAATTGGATCCTCAACCAACTATGATTAATTATGTACAAAACAGTTGCATTTTTAACCAAGAAAGGTACAAATTCTACCAAAAGAGATGAATTTTCAAACCAAAAAGATGACTTTTCAACAAAGAGTTGAATTTTCAGTCAAGAAAGATTTTTCAGTCATTAATAAAGAAAATTCAACCAAATTGTTGTATTTTCAAGGCAAAAAGACGAATTTTCTACAAAATAGTTGAATTTTTAATCCGCAAATATGAATTTTTGACAAAAAGATTTCTTTTCGACGACATAGTTAAATTTTTAACCCAAAACCATCAATTTTGAACAGAATACAGGGATTTTTCACAAAATAGTTGAATTTCAACTTGAAAAGATACATTTTCGACCAAAAATGGAACAGTTGAATTTTCATTTAAAAAATGAATTTCCAACCAAAAGAAACGAATTTTTAAAATAAAAATAGTTAAATTTCCAACGAAAAAGATGAATATTCGACCAAAAAATGAGCTTTGAACAAACTAGTTCATTTTTCAACATTAAATTTTAAGAACATTAAATTTTCAATCGAACAGATGAATTTTTAACTAAAAAAAAAAACAAATTTTTGAGTAAAAAAGATGAATTCTCAACGAAAAATTTAATAGTGGATATTTTAATCTATAAAAAGATTGTAATTTAAGTAAAAACCAGTTTAATTCAGCCAAAAAAGTCGAACTTTTAACAAAATAATTGAATGCTTAACTAAGACGGATGAATTTTCACCCAAAAAAGAAAACTTTTTAAAAAATAAAGTAAATTTTCAACCGAATAATGACATCATTAACCAAAAATATAATAGTAGACTTTTTAACCAAAAAAAATTAAAGAATTAATTTTCAACCAAAAAAAAGCTGGATTTCCATATTGGGTTCTATAAATTCAGTTCGCATTAAAGTGGAAAAACGACAATATCACAAATTTTCAACAAAATACATGAATTGTCAACTAAAGAAGATAAATTTTCAAGCATCAATGGAATAGTTGAATTTTTAGTTGAAAAAATTAATTTTCAATCCAAAAAAAACGAATTGTCAACAAAGTAGTTCCATTTGCAACCAAATAAGATTTTAATTTTGAATTAAAAAACAGTTAAGTTCAACCAAAGAGACGAATTTTCAACAAATTAGCGGAATTCTCATCCAAAATAGATTAATTTTCAACAAAAAAGTTGTATTTTTAACCAAAAAAGATTAAATTTTTACCAAGAGAGATCAAATTTAAAACCAAAAGAACGAATTTTAACAAAATTCAATCAAACTGGTGAATTTTCAAGCCAAAAAGATGAATTTTCTACAAAACAGTGGGACTTTCAAAAAAAAAATTAATAAATATTCAACTCTGGAAATTTTTTTTTCCTAAAAGTGTTTCTATACTTCTGCAAGACTTACAGCTTCTTAGGACCAACAAGAAATGTTTTAGAAAATTTTGAATTTCAGGGCGGAAGAAACATTCCAATTTTCCTATATTGGGCTATAAATTTCTATGGCTCTGAAAATCATTTTTTTTTCACCTTTAAGAATTGTTTCTTTAGATCAACGTAGTTCAAGTTTTAGTCGAAACTCAATGATTTTACATTAAAAAAATTAAACAAAAAATCCGAAATATGAAAGCAAAGCCAGAATTTGAAAAATTATGATCGGTTTGTTTTGTACACTGAGGAGGGCACCAGTTAGTCCCACCAAACTTCGGTCATTCAAAGGAAAGTATAAAAACAAAGCCAGAATTTGAAAAAAATTATGATCGGTTTGTGTTGTACACTAAAAAGGGCACCAGTCAGTCCCACCAAACTTCGGTCATTCAAAGTAAGTAGTATGAAAACAAAGCCAGAATTTAAAAAATATATAATCGGTTTGTGTTGTATACTGAGGAGGGCAACGGTTAGTCCCAACAAACTTCGGTCATTCAAAGGAAGTAGTATGAAAACAAAGCCAGAATTAAAAAAAATTTAATCGGTTCGTGCTGTACACTGAGGACGGCACCAGTTAGTCTCACCAAACTTCGGTCATAAAGAAGAGTATGAAAACAAAGCCAGAATTGAAAAAATTATGATCGGTTTGTGTCGTAAACTCTTAAATGAGTATTATTAATATATTATCAAATTATTTTTGAAATTTTACGATTTTTTCGTACGAAGTTGGCCGTTCGATTAAATGTAAGTACAATATTCTAAAAATATCCTAATATTACATTATAAAAATACTAAGATGAATTACGTTTTAGATGAGATCAAGAACTTTAAAAAATTCCAAATTCTATTTCCAAAGTTATTGCCTTTTGAAAAAGACAGCGAATTTTGACGTTTCTTGCAATATTTTTCTTAAAAAATTAAAATTTTCAGCTTCATAAAAAGATGTTGCAAAAGAACGTCAAATTTCAACATTTGGAAAAATGTCAATAACTTTAAAAATAATTCACATTTTTCAAAATTCTTGGTCCCATTTTATAGGCAAGTCTTCATAGTATTTTCTCACTTATTAAGATATTTTAATAATTTTTTTTCTAGATTATCTTACGATCAAGCTTGGTACAAAAAGTCGCAAAATTTCCAATCAACCCTGTACTCTGCATATTATTTTAAAAAATTCAAAATAATAATATTTCTATGAATACTACTAAATTTCATTAAAATATGAAGTATATTCAATTTTTCAAATTAATATGTAGAGTACAGTTCTTACTGGAAATTTTACACCTTTTTTGTACGAAGCTTGACTGTTGAATAAAATCTAGGAAAATAATTTTAAAAATATCTTAATCAGTTGTAAAAATACTATGAGAACAAAGGTTTTACAAATATTAATTATTACAAGAGTTATTAACATTTTTCAAAAACATTGCAATTTTACGTTTCTTTGCAATATCCTTTTATGAAATTAACATTTTGCCTCCAACTTGGGCTTGCTAGATGCATAATTAAATTAGATTTCTCGCTAATAAGGCAAAAAATTTTTATTAAATATTATAAAAGTAAATGCACTTTAACATATTTTTTGTAAATTAGGAAAACATTCTAAAAATTCTTTAAGTAAATACAGACGATTCATTATTTGCTTCCCAAATATTATTATTAAAAATTGAAATTATTTTCTATCTCGTACGTTTCCAAACTTGAATAAAGAATAAATTCATGACTGAAATTAAAATTGCATTTACTCAATTATTTGAGACATTTTCTCTGTCTTTGTAAATTGTGAAATGTTAATTTTATAAAAAAATATTTCAACAAAAAACGTCAAATATCGATGTTTTTGAAAAATCTCAATAACTCTGAATATAATAACCATTTTTTGAGTTCTCGGTCTCATTTTAAAGATACATCACCAATTTTCTTAACTTATTAGGATATTTTTTTAAAAAGTTTTCTAGATTCTGTCCTACGGTCAAGCTTGGTACAAAAAAGTCGCTAAATTTACAATCGACCCTATACTCTAGACATTAATTTGAAAAATTAAAAATATTAATATTTTATAAATATTACTAAATATTATTGATATATGAATAGATCCCAGTTTCAAATTAATATGTAGAGTATAGTCCTTATTGGAAACTTTAAGACTTTTTTTTGTACTAAGCTTGATTCTTGAATAAAATCTAGGAAAATAATTTTAAAAATATCCTTATTAGTTGTCAAAATACCACAGAGACTAGCCATTAACATGAGACCGAAGGCTTTGAAAAATATGAATTATTACCAGAGTTATTAAAATTTTCTAAACAAAAAATGGATTCTGACGTTTTCTTTCAATATCTTTTTATGAGATTAATATTTTGCCTTCAGTTTGGGCTTGTGAGACACATAATGTCATTAGCTTTCTTGTTATTATGCAAAAAAATGCTGATTCAAAACTCTAAAAATTAAGGCTCTTTAGTAGCGCAGCTGAAAAGACGCATAATTTCCGAAGTATATATAAGCAAAATCCGAAATAAAAATTTGAGAAAAACGTATTTTTTTTCAAATCTAGGAAAGCATTTAAAAATGTTCTTGAACTTGAGACGATTCTTTATTTTCTTTCCAATTATGAGATTATTAAAAATTGAAACTACACTAAGTTACAAAATTTTATAAAATTCGTGTTTATTCGATTTTTATGGTATTTCTTTATGTATTTGGAAGCGCTGATTCTGGAACTAACCTTCTTTTTTTCGTAGCATCAATATTTTTGTGATATTGAAGATCTAATGTTCAATCTCACATAAAAAATGAAAAAATCATATTGCAATGAAATAATACATCACAAAAACTGAACATTTGATGAAATAATACATGATAAATATTGTGCATGGAAGAAGAAATCATGGAACATATAAATGTTTGTTTTCAAAATGAATATTCATACGAGATTTTCGTGACTTGTCTTCACTTCAAATACAAAAAAAAGATAACAAAGAAACTCCTAATGAGAATATCAATAAATTTAATGAATCTATTTGAATTTGGTTAGAAAAGGCCGCCATGCATATATACTCGATTAATATATGTTTCATTATTCATAAGTTTAGTTATTCTATAAATTACCCCGGATAAGGAAGTCTAAATTGGCTTTGAAACATGCTGGTCCCCAGTAGTATAAAAAAAGACAAAAAAAAGAAAGAGTGTGGGGTTGGTTTTGGTTGACTCTTCCCTTTTTCTCCCTCTTTTTTCTTTTTTGTTTGCACATTTATTGTACATTTGTCTCTAATGAGCCGGAAAAGTGGGTAGTCTCGAAATCTAGTTTTGATTTGTGAACTTTTTGGGTGTTCCTTTTTCAGTACACGAAAAATTTTCATAAGAAAGTAGATTTCATTTCGATCTTTAAAAAACATTAAGCAAGGATTTGTTCCAATTTGTAGGTTTGCCTATGAATACCTAAGATTTATTTTAATTGAGGTGTTAATGGTTAACTCAATTTACGAAAAGATATCTATTTCACTTAAATATCGTTTATAAATTGTATGAAGTCAGCAATTTCTTAGAAATGTGTTATTGGTTTGGATTATTACCTTTTTCATCTTTGAAAAATGGTATAATCTGAATAGTTTGTTTCTAAATCAACCCACTAAATTTCATACGTAGTCACCCATCATGGCGTCATCCCATCTTCTTTGATACCTTTTTTCCATTTGCATGATATCTTGGTGAAAACGTTCACCATGCTCTTCAGTTACGTCTCCTAAATTTTCAGGGAAGCCAAGTTTTCTGTACGTCTTCATCAAGTTTCGCATATGTTTTCTACAATTTTGAGACATTTTGCTTCCCAAAAATTCAGTTACCAGGCGCAATGCTTGCCAAGCACTTTTTTCTGTAGAAGACATATTTTCTACAATTCCTTGCATTCCAACATTTTCTTTACCTGCTCTGCAACAAATAATCCACCTTTGACTTTGTCTGTAGACAGTTTAGGGAACATAGAGGGTATATGTTGGAAAGCATCACATTCAGTACTTCATGCTTATACAAATTGTGTTATAAATCCTAGCTAGAATACATTAATATTGTAATAATTTTTTCCGGTTTTTTCAAATTTTTAGAACTCATTAAAATGTTAACCTGGTACTTATAAAAAAATAAGGTTGCCAATAAGTTTTTACATACATTCAGGAAAAAGAAATGATACCCTCGTTGCCTACAAAAAATGGTATTCTGAGGAAGATGCCATATTAACAATATGTGCATATCTTATCATGTACCGCTATGTACTGTACTTGTATTTTGACTGACATTTATGTTTCAATTTTTATAATTTTATCATTTTTAAAGATGTTTATGTGTTATTGTATCTACTTTAAACATTCTTATATCTACTCTTGGTACTTAAAAAATCATTCTATTTTAGGTCAAAAATTGCTCTTTTGAATTGAAAATTCAACTATCTAGTTCTAAATTCATGTATTTGGTTCGAAAATCATGTATTTTCTTTTAAATTCGTCTTTTTAAATTTTTAAAATCTAAATTTTGATTTTAAAGGCTATAACAATCTGAATGAATTCCATGAAGTGTTTTGAAAATTTTCTATCATGCTCAATCAATGTTCAAAGTCGGCGAAACCACGTTTTTTGCAAATTGCAATCAAGTTATTAATCTTAGAAAAAAAGGTAAATAAGATTTTATATATATTAGAATGATCTACAATTTGATGGGCCGAACGTTGAGATTGGTTAATAAGTTTCCTTGCAAAGTAATAAAAACGGGCTAAAATGGCCTTTTCTACAATGTCTAGTTATATTTGCAAAAATGCATGTGCATATTTAAAAGTCTCTGAAAATATGTTCGTTGGTGTGTTGAAAAGGTGTGCAAATTTTGAGCAGAAAATAATAAATAGTTTGGGAGAGAAGCTATTGGTTCTTAAGAGACAGACGGGTTTTCAACGTAAATAACACGCGGGACAGCGGTTGCAAAGCCATAAAAGTCGATAATTTTGAGTCCCAAAGAGTTGCTCTGTCATGGGGACTTTGGGAAAAATTGATTTTTTCCAAATAAGTTGTTCAAGCATAGCTGCAACAACTTCGCTAATGTTTATCTTACAAAACGGGGGTTAGGGCCATTCGAAAGTTACCATTTTGACATGAATTTAATCAAACAAAATTTCTGTTTATTGATTGCGAGGGGAGATAATTTTTTTTATAACAATTATTGCAGCCGTGTTTTTCAACATATACAGCTCCAACCGGTAGAAATTGAATTCGCGCGTTCAAAGCGCAACAAGTCGAAAAGTCTCTTGAAGGAATCATCATATCGAGATGTTTTTTTTTAATTGGGGCTAAATTTCCGCGTTAATTATAAATTCTGTATCAAAAGTATGAAAAAAGTACACCTAATGCTTCAAATGAAAGTGTATTTTTTATTTTCACTAATGTCACAATTACTGAAGTAATTTTTAGATTTATTGTAAGTAGTATTTTATTGTTTAAAAGCTTCTTAGATAATGTTAAAAAAAATGTATATTTAATGACAAATGAATTGTTAATGAAAATCGTGTCATATCGTTATGTGGAAAATTTCAGAAATGAAAAGCATAATATAACACAAAATTACCAATAGTTTTGTTTCGTAAGCACAGTTTACTTCTTTGATACAAAAATTATAAAAACCCCTAAAAATAAAGTACTAGATTTTTCAAGTCAGAACTTTACGTGAAATTTTTTTGAAATTTGATTTTTTCGTTAATTTTGCTTTTCTTTTCAAACCTGCATGAAAAGGGCAATTTATAACCGATTTCAAAGTTCAATAGCTGACTTTATTCGATTTAGAGAGTAGTTTTAGGAAAAATATTTACCATACACGTACGCCAAGAACGAAAATAAAAGGCCATCTTCAAAGTTGTGTATAAATTCACTAAACTTTACTAAAGTTAAAAGAGCTGCCAATTCGTAATTTTCAAGTTCAGTGATGTCGCTTTTTTATGAAGTTATAAGGTATATTATACTAAATAAAAATTTCATGGAAATAATTTTAGTGAAGCCTTTGCTTTTCTCTTTAGAAGGCTAAAAACGCTGTTTTCCATTAAAGTTGCCTTTTTCAAATCGGCTTAATTGCTATAGTCTAAACTTTGTATGTGAATATTATACATAAATTGATACATTCAATCTCGTACTTTTAAAAGCTTAAGAGGCATTTCTGTGCACTTTAATTTCTGAGGTACGGCGAATTTCTGAAAGGACCTTTATTTTCGCAGGTTTCATGATTTATTTTTTAAAATATTGCTTTTGTATAAAAATATTCTAATCGAATTTTCAACGAAATAGTCAAATTATCAATAAAAAATTAATTAATTACAAAATAGTCAAAAATTAGAATCAGAGATATGAAATTTCCACCAAAATGTTAGTTTTCAACCAAATACTTGCATTTTTAAGCAAAAAGGATGACATTTCTACAAAAGGTTATGAATTTTCAAACCAAAAAGACGAATTTTCTACAAAACAGTTGAATTTTAAATTCGCAAATATAAAGTTTCAACTAGAAAGTTAATTTTCTTCCGAATAGTTCAATTTTTAACCCAAAAAGACTAAAAAAGGTAAGTTTTCAAACAAAATTGCAATACTTAAATTTTCGGACAAAAAATTAATTTTTTTACCAAAAAAAGGAGAACTTTCAACAAATTAGTAAATATTTCAACCAAAGAAAAGAGTCTTCAACCAAATGGTTGAATTTTCGACTGAAAAAAAATGAATTTGTAACAAAGGATTTCAACTTTCAACCAAGTACTTGAAGTTTTAACCCAAAAAGATGAGTTTTTAAGAAAACACTTTAATTTTTAAGCAAAAAGAATGACTTTCTAACATAATTGTTAAATCTATAATAAAAAAATTTAATTTTTAACCAAATAATAAAATTCTTAACCAAAAAATATGAATTCACTACCAAAAGCTTTCCATCCAAACTGATGATTTTTAACTAAAATGATGAATATTCAACAGGAATGGTTAAATTTTCAGTGAGAAAAAATTAATTTTCAACAAAAAGAAAACGAATATTCAACTTTGGAAATTAATTTTTTGTTTCTAAAAGTGTTTCTATAAATTTACTAGTTCCGAATCACACTTCTGGAAGCCTTATAACTTTCTACGACGAACAAGGAATGTTTTAGAAAATTTTTCATTTCAGGGTGAGAGAAAAATTGCAATTTTCCTATATTGGGTTATACAAATCTGTGACTCTGGAATTTTTTTTCC
This sequence comes from Melikaiella ostensackeni, assembly GCA_032362435.1. Classification (NCBI taxonomy): domain Eukaryota; kingdom Metazoa; phylum Arthropoda; class Insecta; order Hymenoptera; family Cynipidae; genus Melikaiella; species Melikaiella ostensackeni. Next base: position 11,180,300 of record JAUMHM010000085.1, on the reverse strand, counting down.
ATCATCAAAAAGTGTTTCTTTAGATTTCTGTAGTTCAAGTTTTATTATTTATTATTACTTTTTATTATTTATTTTATATATTTATTTATTATTTATTTATTCTGATTCGTAATTTACTGATCAAGTACAAAATCCAAAATTCGTATAAAAGCGTTGCAGATAATTTTGATCGAATTTGGGGATCAAATTGATCACCAGGCGTTTACTGTGATAAATCAATGCAAAACTTTATTATCAACTACTTCAATGTGTCTGGATACCAAAAAAATAATGATTTTTTTTTTCTTTTTAATTTTCGACTTTTAGCCACTTTTGCCGGGCTTCTGTCCCACTGTGCAACGTCGCACTGTTCTTAAAATAAATCCTGTGGGATACGTGGGACGAGAACTCGGGAATGCAAGCACGTGGGACGTGTCATGAATATATTCTCTTTACTCGCTCGACTACATACCAACTTCGTAATGCCATAAGATATGACTTTTCTTCGACACAAAGCAAAAAAACTGTATAAATGTTTCAAAACCAACTCCGCAAAAAAAAAACAATAATCCAAATTTTATTCAAGTGCCAAAAGCACCTTTTCATTTCTGTCACAGAAGCAATCATTCTTTTTTTTCAACGTCTGACTTTTTTCCTCTTAGTGTAGGCAGAAACTAAACTTCCAGAAGGAATTATAAAAACAGAGATTTTTGTATTCAATTTCTTTTGCGCTTTTCTTGTTTCATTATGCTATTCTTGATTTTTAAAAATTACGAGAATGTAGATACTGGATGTACGTTAAAACCGATTTTTAAAGAAGAATAATAATGATAAAAAACTATAAATATAAAATAAATCTCTAAATTTGTAAGATAAGTGTAACTCGAGTTCAACGTACAGACGTGTATAAATGAGATTCGAACCCTTAGTGCTCTACTAACCTACTCTTACGTTAAAGAAAATAACCGAAATTAGACAGAACTGTAATATAAGCAGAGAGAAAAATATAATTTTTATTTATTTTAGACTGCTCTTCATTTTAAAAAATTTCATGAAATGATATTCATAAGGACAGTATTTTCTGACGTTGACAATGTCTGAATTATGCGCTAAAGAACTATTTATTATGCGAAATTATGCGACGAAAAATCAAATTATGCGCTGTAAAAGTACACATTTTTTTAACGCATAAGATGCACTTTTTAATTCCAGAAAATACCAAAATATCAATTTTTAAAACGAAAAGAATATAAGTAGACGTTATTGGATTAAAACTACTGAAATTAATCGAATTATTTAAGCCGAGCAAGAAATAAAGTTGTAGTTTGGCACCCGAAGAAAAATGTTAACGTCTTTTATTGGGATTTTGAATTCAAAAATTCATAAAATTTTACCTACGGGCTGAACAATTATAACGATTTTTTTGCTACAGTTTTTAGTAGTGTAACAATAACAAATAAAAAAAGTGACAATAAAAAATAAAATATTTAAAAAAATTTGTTGTGCAGCCAACAATATTTTGAAAACGTGAAGAAACCACATTTTTAAAATTTAGTTAATTACACATTTTAAAATAAAAGTTGAAAATGTCGAATTTGAAATTTCTTCAGTTTGAATCAAGGAAACAAGTATTTTGTTAGTACGAAAAAAATATCGTTTTTTTCTTTAAGCGTTTCCAGATCGTGAGTTTTGCGTTATTTAAACGATTTTAACGCTTTTAAAACGACAAAAAGATTTTTTCTCCATAACAACAAAATAATGACATATTTCTTCGATTCCAACAGTTCAAAAAATTTTGTTTTCAATTTTTTATCATTTTTCACTTTTCTTTCAATTTTCAAATTTAAAAACCGAACAGAAGAAATTAACCGATTTCTAGAATTTTGGTTATACTTCTTTCGAATGCTAAAGCACAAATTTTTTTCTGGACTCGAACGATTCAATTAATCGGCACAATTTTACTCCGCAAAAATGATCGTATTTCTTAAAAAACATATGTAAAACCTAAATGGAAAAACCGCGCGAAAAACAAAATGCAAATTTATCATTCGATTGAAAGAAATGTATCAAAAATGCGTTAAAAATGTTATATATTATATTTACTGACGAATTTTGACATGTGAATATTGAAAAATAGATTTTTTGCAACTTTTTACATGTGTATTTCGCAAAAAATATAAAATTATGCGCGATTATGCGAAAATTTCAAAATTATGCGACAGAAATAAAATTATGCGTTTTGATGCGATGTTAAATTGATTATATTTGGCATGGAAACTTTATATCCTAATTTTGAGACATTATGCGACATAGCAATGCGCTTCGCATAAATTAGATGTCCATAGATATATAGAAATTGCAGGTCGTTACTATCCCGCAAAATTTTTAATAGTTATATTTTAAGTTCTGATTTATTTATATTCTATTCTCAATTTAAAAAAATTATTAATATACGAGGGAACGCAGTGTAGACAAGAATTTGAATCTTGGATGCTTTGCCAATCCTGCATTAAAAAGCAACACTCGAATTTATTAAACTTTATAATTAGAAACTTGTTTTGTGCTATTATTAACACTTTGTCACGAAAATGGGAAATCTAGGAAATGACCTGGAATTAAAAAAGTTGTTAAATAAAACTTTATCGAAGAACAGAAAATTGGTAAAAGCATAAAAATGAAATGTTCAAAGTTAATTAAATTACTGAACCTTATCAGTGAATATAACAATTTTATGATGAAAGCTAATTTATATTATCTGACACTAAAGAAGAATCGGAAAATAGGTTAAGAAATTTAAAAAATTTAAATAATGTACCAGGGTGGGCTAAAAATAGAAAATTTTGGAAAATGGCTATTCTGCCGTGTTAAGGAAAAACTTACGTGAGTGACTTTGCGATCACGGTTTATTTTCTTATGACTAGCAATGGTAAAGTTGACCTAAATGACAATGTCGTGTAAGTTTTTCATTAACACAACAGTATTGCTGAAGAGATGATACGTGTTATCACAAATAAAGAAGGCTTTTTGAAATCAAAAATGGTCCTACGGTGTGTCAATGAGGTGAACGATTTTTTCTTTATAAAATTCAACAAATGTCCCGATCGGTACGAAAAATATGATACTTTTTTTGTATTCGCAGTTTTTGAATTGTTTGAATGTTAATAGAAAATTAAAACTAAAAAAATATCACATTTATGAGTTGGAATTTTTTGAAAATGAACAAAAATGATATTTTTTAAGATTCAATTAATTTTTATTTTAAAAAAATTCTTAGTTTCATGTATGAAATATCTTTAGTTGCACTGGACAAGCCAGGCATAATTTCCTTAGATCTCGAGAACAATTTTCTTAGACTTTATTGAAAGGAAAAAGATTTCTTAACTCAAAGAATAATTTATTTTATGAATAAACATTGTTTCTGATACCGGTACAAAAATGAAAGAGTCCAAGTATGAAAATAAACTGAGTTATATACAAAAATTAATAAATTAAAAATGAAATGGGGTTGAGATTTTATATTACATTCGACAAACAAAGACATTTTCGTGGTATTTTTGATAGTTTTCTTACTCTTCATAAAAAGACATACATTTTTAAATGCATTATTCAAAAATAAATTAATCTTCAAACCTTAATGGGAATTTGAGTAAAAATAAGACATATATACAGCATAGAAAATAATAATTTATTCAGCAGTCGGCGGAAGAACCGCAAAAACTCAAACTTACGCATACACAGCTATATGTGCACACCACTGAACTACATAATATTTCAATTGCATTAATTCCCAAAATAATTGCATTTTTTATTTCGATAAAAATAAAGCGCAGGGCTACACGAAACCGCGACAATGAAGCTTAACGTTTAGGCAAATCTCTCGAGGCTCTCGCTGAACAAACTTTTTTCAAAAAACCACGTATGTATAAATTCACTGGATTTCCTTTCTTTATCATCGTATGAATACGTTGTACCTCATACATATGCAATTATGCACATTGGAGTATTGTGTTTTCACCACCTATATATAATATGTATATTATTGTATATGTATATTTATATCTATATTTATATTTATATATGTATTTATATGTATATTGATAAACTCATCCCTGCAAGGATGCTTGCACCGTACGAACAGAATTCGAATAGACTATCTACATGTACATACATAACTTTATATAAAATGTTGTACAAATAACGACAAATTGCATTCTGCGGGTCATATTGCAATACTGAGATTACGACTTAGGTCTAATATAAACACTTAGGGCTATCGGATTTTTCGAGGGCGGCAGAAAATTCGATCCTTCAAAGTTTATTTTATTTTTATTATATTTCATTTCATATTTTTTTATGATTTAAATTTTTTGTATATATATTGTATATTTTTTAGATTTTCTCTTTTGTGGATTTGTGAATTTCAAACTTTAAAGAATCGCATTTCCAGTGCAATCTTCCTCGAATGGTTCAACCCATCATATTATTTCGTATCACATGTTCCTATTTTTCTACGGGAATCCAACATCTTCCATTTTCCCATATCGCGTTTCCTACGAAAGACATATAGAGGCCGAGGAATAACCATTTCTCAAGAAGTAAAAATTTCATAATATGTTTCGATACTTTTCTTTATTACACTCTTTACTTGTAGAACTCGAGTAAAAGATTTTCGATTCGAGCTCGAATCGTACCTCTCAATAAGTTACAAACTCGGGCAATAAAATCAAAGGGTAGATTACATCGAATGTTTCAGTATTTGTCGAAATGTACAATTTTAAATTCAAACTGAAAGTCTCTCAAAGTGAAACAATTTCAGATTGTAGCGATCAAAACTGAAATATTTTTGAGTAAAATATGAAAAATTAAACAATTTCAAATTGAAAACCATTCGCGAATTAATCATTTAAAAATAAAATGTATACTTCATTTAGCCTTACAAAATTGGAACAATTTTAAGTAAAAATTAGTAATACAAAATTAGTAATACAAAATTTTCTGCCTTAAAAATTTTAAAAATGTCATATTAAAGAGTTCAAGAAGTTATAAATTAAAGTTTGAAGCACTTATCAATCATAATTATCGACGTTCTGCAGTTTGTCATACTTAAGTCCAATATCCAAAATCAAGCATTATTGAAACCTGAGAAAAAAATGAATTATTTAGATGAAATTGACTTAAGGGAATGAAAATTTTTCTTCCGAGTTGCAGATCTTTATCCAAATTTGATCTTTTACCCTAATTTGATCATTTATTGGTATCACGGATTTCCCGAAGGTGCTAAATTCCATAGAATAATGGGGGACATCTACAGCACCGATTTGGGGGAAGATAATCCACGTCGCGACATGACAGGGGAAACGAAGAACTAATGACGATAAGCTAGGACCTTACTTTATCTTTTTGGTCTCACTATTCATTTTCTTACAGGCGATTAGACCCTGGAATTTCAGGTAATAAAAGATCCCATTTCAGAAAGAGAAATCCTAGACGAATGCTTTAAATTCTTCCTGACACCCTTGAGTTTCAACTTCATAGTAAATCCCGAAGTGTCAGAACTTTAAATCCAAAAGAGGATCTTTGACCCAGCACTGGATCACATTTGTTTTGAAGGGTTAAAAGTGAAGTCTGTCAAAGATTTAGAGCCTAATTTATTGTTTATCAAAGCATAGATGCGTCGGAATCTATTATAATAATTAAGTATAGGTTTTGAATCTTTGAGAGACTTCGCTTCGCCCTTCCAAAAAAATATCTTCAATTCAGTTAATTATTTTCAAGACAATAAATAATTTTCCAAAGTCTTCTACTTATTTTTAAGTGTTCTTTGACCGTCATCTGTGGATTATGAAAATCAAAATAGTTTCCGAAGTGGTGAGTCGCCTATTTGAGAAATAAATTGATACCCAAGTGGGTTAATTGTGATCCAACGTTGGAACAAAAAGTGATTTTTCGGGATTTAAAGTGATACTGAAATCAAATAAAACTTCAATTCTGCAAATTCTACTATACAAATAAATGATTTTTAAAAAATAATCTAAAATCTGATTGTTGTTCCTTTTAAAAGAGTAACGTTTTCACCTTAATCTTCTTTTCTAAATCAATAAAATTTCAGTTTGATGCTATAAAATGAAATTAGGAAAACACTTTTCAGTTTTAATGAAATGAGTATAAGGAATATTGCATCCTGAAAATTCATTTTGAGGTGAAAGAATATTTTCGGATATTCAGTTGGACTCGATTCAATTTTCACAACGAGAATTTGAGATTACGAACGCAGTTTCGAGAAACTGGGATTGCGCAAGGTGCAATTTTCAAGATGAGTAATCTTAACACGCGACTTGCACAAATGCGCAACATTGAAAAGAATGTTGTGAAGAAGATTTTTTAAAATCAGCATTAAGGTCTAGAATTTTAATTGTATTTTATTTTACGTTTATATAAATAAAATTTTCAAATTCTCATGAGTATCAAGCTTTTCAAATAATACGAAATCTAACACGTTTCATCCTAGGCTGACTCACTGGATTTTTCAGTAAGCCATTGTGAATCAGCCCTGCCTTATACGCTTTAGAATTTAATCGATACAGAATCTATTATATTCTAAATTTTCAATTGTTGAAAGTTTTAAATTAATATTATATAACACCATTCGGCCACGGATAGGGGCCGAAATTTAGCTTTAATGACACATGATCCTATGTTAAATTTTTAGTATCAACACAATGTTCTAATTAGGTGACATAGAAAATATTAGACGTTCTGGACGTACATAATGAAAATATTTGAAGACTTATCCTATCTCTCTCCCTCTCCTTCAAAATAGAAAGTTAGTCCTTTTGGAAAAACAATTTTTAAAAATTTCATTTTTTTCTTGAATATTGAAATTGTGTGAGCGCGGTTATATGTCTTCATCAAGTATTATAATAATTAGGACGATTGCTAAGAGACGTGCCAATCTGTAACATCCCTTCCCCTATTGCAGCGGGTTACATAACACAGAGTGGTGGAGAAATGAAGTAGAGGGAGTCTTCAAATATTTTCATTATGTTCCGGCCCCTATCCGTGGCCAGAACGTCTAATATGTTCTATGTAACCTGACTACAAAATTTTGTTAAATTAATTAATTGACTTATTTTAAAAATTTCATTATGTTCCGGTCCGTATCCGTGGCCAGAACGCCTAATATGTTCTATGTAACCTGATTAAAAAATTTTGTTGAATTAATTAATTGACTAATTTTAAAAATTTCATTAGGTTCCGGTCCCTATCCGTGACCAGAACGCCTAATATGTTCTATGTAATCTGATTTAAAAAATTTGTTAAATTAATTAATTAACTAATTTAAAAAATTTCATTATGTCCCGGTCCCTATCCGTGGCCAGAACGCCTAATATGTTCTATGTTACCTGATTAAAAAAATTTGTTTATACTAAAAATTTAACATAGAACTTGTGACATGAAAGTTAAATTTCGCCCCTATCCTTGGCCGAAAGGTTTTATATAATATTAATTTAAGACTTACAAAAATTGAAAATCAAATGAAAATTTAGAATATAATGGATTCTACATTTTGATAATTATAAGAATTAAAGAAATTTATTTAAGAAAATATAAAATGAAATAAAACTTCTAGACCCTAATGCCAATTTAAAAAAATCTTCTTTATAATTTTAAACTTTGGGTGAATTAAAACCAAAATCTTTTGAAAAAGCACCAAAGATATCAATTAACCATTGAAAAGAATGTTATAGACATCGAAAATGCAGTTATCTCTATTCACGTATCCTTCGGTCTAAATGCGCCTTTCATAAGAAACTTTTTTTTTATTCTTCACAATGTTCTGAAGATTTCATTCAGTGACGTAAACTATACAAGTACAACCATTCGTGTAACGTATCTACAAATAATGCTCTCGATTAAGCAACAAGGACAGAAAATCATGTCGATTACAGGAAAGATAAAATCTAATACTAAAACTAACAAAATACTATGTCATAATTAGGCTCTCCTCATAAACACAAATCTATCTACAAAAAATTGGATCACGAACTTGATTTTTATTTAAAAAATATGTGTAAAAAGTATTTGTCTGATAATTTAAAATACTTTCGAATATGAAACAAATCGTAGAAATGACAGAGAATTCAATTTCATATCCCGATTGAAAAAATAATATAAAAGATTAAAACATTGGTAAGATTCTAACTTTTTGCAAAAAAAAATACAAAATTTCACAATAAAAGAATTTATTGTGTTTAATCTCTCTTTTCTTTATTATAATTTACTATACTTTGTGAAATTTTTCCACCAAGATTGTTTTGAACAGAACCAATTTCGATAAAATTAGGAATACTTTTAGGCTGGAACAATATATATATATATATATATTTGTATAACAATTGGACGATTAATGGAAGTTAGCGACGACTGCGTACGACTTGATGATATATTGCAAATGGAGAATGACAACGAGAATGAAAATTCGTTATATATAGTAACAATGTGATAATTTATAGCACAACTTCTGCCGTTACCTTCAAACTATTTTACTTCGCGATTGCACGTTATATGGTTCTATTAAGTCCAAATAAAGCAACATTAATCCCGAGACTAAATTACAGATTTACGCAAAGCGACCTGTCACCGAGAAGTATCAAATTTCTTGCAAATTCTGTTACAAGGTGTCCATCAGAGATCTACGATAAAATTCCCGTACACTTCCCGTACAATTCCCGTAGGTTTATTTAAATTCCGATACAAACTTCATAAAAAAATTTCTTTCTTATATCGTAATTTTTATAATGAAACCCAAAAGTTCAACTCGAATTCTCCGTGCTTTGTTAGCAAATGAAATGAACTTCTCAAATCTTGAGCAATTTTCATATAGGGGAAACCACCCGACAGTAGATAATGATCAACAGTAGATAATCCCAATTAACTAGAAAACTAGCCAAGAATGTTGATTGGTTCTTTGAGTATAACATTTGAGCAATGATACTACCTTGCACGACGAATTTTTATTGAAAAAATATCATTATTTATTGTGTGAGAGCAAAAAATTTATTTTTAACACGAAAAAAAATTGACATTTTTTTATTCATACTTTTCATCTAAATGCAATTTTTCTGAGGCATGTTTTTACATTATAATAAAAATTTGAAGGTTAATGTACAATATGTATATGACAAAAACTGTTGATGGTTATTATTTATAAGTATTTCAGGACTTTTTATTTGACATTCCATTTTCCAACAGTAGATAATCTTGGTAATTCGCTGGCGCAGTTGGTAGCACTGCGATGATCTCGAGTTGTATTCGCTGAATGACGCTAAACACGAAGTGTCACATTTGTTTAGAGGTTAGCGAGGTTATATTTTTTAACGTTTCAAAAGTATTTATGTTCATTGAATAATTCTATGCATTTTGAAATATATCATTGGCAAATTGGAACATAAGAATAATTATACATAGTAAGCAGGTATGTCGAAAAATTATAGTATTGTGTGAATAAAGATATTAATAAGTTATCATTATTGTACAAACTGAATATATTCTTTACAAGAACTTTAATTTTTTGATTTTTGGTAGATCCATTGGTAATATTATAAACTAATTTAGAAAATACGTCTGATCAAAAATATGAAATTATTATTGCGCGGAAGTCAACGTGGAATTTTAAACTAAGCAATTGATAGGGCTTGTGATACTCAAAGAAGCTTGAGCTTATCAATTTTTTATGCGATGCTGAAATTATTCAGTTTATTAGTATAATATTAGTTTAAAAAGGACTCTTTTCATATAGTAGGTGCTAAAATGTATCGTTAAAATCATTAATATCATATATCATATTTTGTAATAGAGGTAAACTTTTCATTATTTTCTTTAATAACATAAAGATAACTCCTGACGAATTTTTTTCAAGTTTTATATTTATTTTTTTAAAACAGTTCCTTAATAATTTTCTGAAAAAAAACTGTATAAGTTGTGCCTGTTCACTACGTTTCAAAAAGTTCGCGCCTTTTCGCTATCATTTCTTAAGTTGGGTTATGAACTGCCTTGTATGACGTACAAACCTCACGAAATTTCAGAGATGAGAAAGTGTCAAAATTTTAGTTGCTGTGATTTTTCGTCGAATAAAGATAGTTTCAACTTTTTTTTAATCAGTTAACTTATTTTAAGTGAAATTATACTTATAATAAATTGTGATTATCGATATCCAATTACTCTATCATGTCCAGGTGTAAAACCACCAACGATTATGTATTGATGGACGGACGTATCAAAATCGCACCTTTGGCAGTGTCTAATAAAAATGTTAATTGCAGCTAAGTAATTCAATTAATGATACTTTTTCCACGTCAATAATTATTTAAAAATACAGACTTTATTTGCATACTGAAATCTTTTTGTTTCGTTGCAAACTGACGCACTAAAGCGCTATGGAAATCTTACGGTTTCGCCTAATACTGCTTTACGAAAGATAAATCCTGTTCAACAGACCCCCATTTTTGAAAAACAATTCTAAACAATACTTTAAAAATGACACGAGATTTTTTTCATGATACATTTGAGGACTTTCTGCTAATAAAAATTCCCTGCAAAAAAATTAATTTCTCTAGAAAAAAATGTAAATGCAGTAAATTTGTAAAATACTGAATTGCGTTTTTAAAAATAAGCTTAAAAAATGTTTGGTATATTTGAGGATTTTCTACCAATCAAAACACATTTAAAAAACTGACAAGTCGAAAGTATCAAAAACGGAAAGGAAACATGTTTAACACAGTCATTTTGTTGTTTTTAAAATTATATTTTTTCTAGCTAGCTTTAAATACTATTCCAATCGCCTCGGAACTTATGAATGACAAAAAAAACTCTAGCAAAAAAGTTAATGAGTTGAAAAGATGAAAAATACTAAAAATTGAGCATTTTTAAATTCTGCTATTTATCTATTTTCTATTCCTTTAACTTCATCCTTTTTTTTCGAGCATTTTTATAAGTTATACTAGTCAGAGAAGAAATAATTTACAACAACGGAAAATGAAATATGGAACACTGGCTTCTTTTGCGGTTTTCATGACCAGAATGTCAAACTATGATTTAATTTTTTGTTAAGAAAATTTTTGTCTTTGGTAATAGCAGTTTGAAAATTACTGAAAATAGCGAAATTCACAAATATTACGAGTAAAAATTTTTTTTCTTGAAAATATAAAATAATGGCGTGTCTAACTCTCATTTAAACTAAATAAGTTTAGGTACCAACATTTTTCACCTTTTTAAAAATTAACGTTAATCCAGCCGAATCCAAAAGGATAATTTTTTCTTTATTGAAAGAAAATTCCTGTATTCAGCAGGGATTTTGTCATCATTTTTAGTTTCACATTCTTACTTGATACCTAAAACAGTAAACAGAAAACAATTTTTTACAAATTTTGCATCCATAAAATAAATTTCAAAAATTTTTAATTTTCCAAGGTTTTAAAAACTTTCCGTCACCACTTAAACTTTTTTTTTTAAATTGAAGAAATTCCAGTGAGTTTCTTTCACTAAGAGAAAAAAATTTGAGGAGCACCGTTTTGGAAAATTTAACTTTCAATGTTTAAGCACCACTATAATATGGATGTTCAAAATATTGCTTAAAGTTAGCCAAAAAAAGATAATTTTTTGTAATGTTTTTCTTTTATCAGTAAAAAGTTACAAAGTATTATGAAAAATGTTTGAAGCTTATAGCTAGAAAAAAAATTATTTAAAACCCGATAAAAATGACAATGCGGAAAAGAATTTTCCTTTCCGTTTTTGACTTACATACCAAGATTTGTCAATTTATTCTAGTGTATGATAAGTAGAAAACCTTCAGATATCCAAAATATCTTTGTAAGTTGGGCTAAATAAATATACTTTTTTTTTTAATTCGCACATCTTTGTATTCTAAAAATTTGTTGCATTTATATTTTTTATTCTCTAGGAATATCAACATTTTTTAGCGAATTTTTATCATCAAAAAGCCTTCAATATATCATAAACGTCTTTTATGGTACAGTGACTAAAAATAAATCTTTGAGAAGACTGTTCTAGCCTCCGAAAACAATAAAAAAATTGACAACTATGAAAATAACTATAAAAATTATGAAAATAATAATTTTCTCAAAAAAAAACTAAATAAACTTCGTATTTTTTCAATACGTTCTTTCTTTTCAGTTTTAATTGTTGTTGCCAAAACTTCTCTTCCTTATTATCAAGCTTATGTTTTATCATCCTGCTCCATATAACAAACATAAAAAATTCTCGCTTCAAAAAATAATATCCCGTACATTTCCCGTACCAAATAGTTTAGCATTATGCAAACATAAATTAAAAATTTTCAAATCAATGCAAATAAACTTGCATAAATATAAGCCTGTTATATCAAAGAGAAAATGATTTTGAAATGAAAAGAAGAAAAGCAGATAAAAATTTAAAGTTACTTCTAACAAAAATATTTTTAGATTTTTTGATAAACGAGGGGTTCATGAGCTTCAAACTGCAGTGTTTCGCAATTCTGGCAGAGTTTCTTCCCTTGCAACATTGTATACTCATTTTCGCACTTTAGAATTTAACTGCAGATTGCGTGAATCAACGATTACGCTGACAAGTGCAAAGTACTTTCGACCTCTAATTCAGCTTTTATTTATTATGGAAATGAAAGTCAAATTCGTTCTGAATTCATTTATATTAATTAATAATTATTTATGAAAATAATTGTTGCTTATTGTTCCTAGATATAATAATTGAATTGAAATGAATTGAAAAATGGAATTTTCTATGTTTGGAGGAATTCGAACATAAAACTATCAAACTTCAAAAACCTAAAAAAAATTTTAAATTAAGTCCAAAAATATCCAAAAATAGGTCCAAAAGTAAGTCCAAAAATAGGTCTAAAAATGCATTAGGATTTATGTTGTTGAAATTTTGACGCTCTGACCCCTCAAGTTGATTCGAAACCAAAAAAAAAAACGTTTTTATTTTTAAAAAAATGATATTTAGAGGTTCCGCAAGTCTCATGAAGTTTAAAACGTATTTCCCATAAGAAAAAAAGAAGTTTTTGTAAATTTTCTGCAGAATCGTCAATATTAGGTGCACCGAGTTGACCTTCGTCACTTCTCTTCGAAATTAGCCATAGAATATGAATCAAAAATTACTTTCTGAATTTCACCCCCATAAGTCTATTTTATAGGGTCCAAAAAAAAACCCATAAGTGAAAAATTGGGTTTTGCGAGTTTTTGGCGATAATAATCACTTTTTTGTAGTTTCCTTTAGTACAAATTGTTTCTAATACATAAAATATTACTTTCTATTGATAATAAGATGCTTAAATAAATTGTTTAAAAAATTTAATATTGTTAATAGCAATTTTCATTTAGAACAGAGTTAGAAAGTAGTGGTTTTTCCGAATTTTTTAACTTTTCACTTAGAGCAAGGTAATAATCAATTAAAGTTAACAAAAATAATTGGTTAAACAATGTATTATTATTTATAACAATATTCTCTTAGAATAATGCTAGGAAATTGCGGCTTTTTCTAAAAAATTTTACTTTTTGTCCACTTTTCACTTAACGAGATAATAATTAATGCAAGTTAACAAACATAATTGTTTAAACTGTTTTTTCTTGTTTATAACTATCCTCTCTTAGAGTAATGCTGGAAAGTAGCGGTTTCTTCCGGAATTTTCAGCTTTTCGTTGACTTTGCCGTTATGAACAAATAATAAATGAGCATCAACACGAATCGTTTTTTAAAAAAATCTCCGTCTTCTAAAAAAGGTGCAGAAACAGGTTTTCGGACAGCTGCGGAGTCTCTGAATCGACGCGCATGAGCACCCCACCGAAGTCTCTCAGAAACTCCTTCAAGGAAAATTTACATTAAATATGATGCATATAGAAAATTTAAAGAATATTTCAAGCATCCAGTTTTATTTCAGAAATATATATCAAAGAAAAGCTGAAAATTTAAAAAAAAACCGCAACTTTCTAGCATTACTTTAAGAAAAGATAGTTATAAACAAGAAAAAAATTGTTTAAACAATTATGTTCGTTAAATTGAATTAATTACTACATTAAATTACTGCATTCAATACCACATTAGTACCTCACAAAGTGAAATGTGGACAAAAAGTATATTTTTGTAGAAAAAACCGCAACTATCTAGTATTACTACAGGATAAGATAGTTATGAACAATAATAAATTGTTTAAACAATTATGTTTGTTAAACTGCATTAATTATTATCTCACTCTAAGTGAAAAGTGGACAAAAAGCTGCCAATTTCAGAAAAAACCGCAACTTTCTATCTCTATTCTAAGAGAAAATTGCTATGAACAATATTAGAAAGACTTATGAGGGTGAAATACAAAAAGTAATTTTTGATTCGTATTTTATGGCTAATTGTGAAGGGAAATGTTGAGGGTCAACGCCGTACACCTAATATTGACGAATCTCCATAAAATATACAAAAACATCTTTTTTCTTACGGGAAAAACGTGTGAAAATTCATGGGGCTTGCGGAACCTTCAAATATCATTTTTTTTTTTTTTAAAAAACGAATTGTTTTTGTGGTTTC
>JAUMHM010000085.1:11140336-11153198 GCA_032362435.1 Melikaiella ostensackeni | reverse complement strand
ATATATTATAATATATATAATTTATATTTTTAAATTAAATTAAAGAATCCAAAGAATTAATTTTTTTCTTGAAAAAAAGAAAAAAAATTTATTCGGAATAATTTTAATCTTTACTGCTATTATGGAAAAACGAAAATTTTTTAAAATACGATTTTGACAGCCAAAAAGTGCTTGTATTTTTTTTGCAAGATCAACATTACAATATACAGTCAAATAATAATTGATCATACAATGGATTTTTTTTAAATGCCGAAAATAGACAACTTCCGACTCATAATATTTAAAAGAGCCTCAAATCTTGCACGTAAAAGAATGTGTTTAAAAATAAAAATGCACATATTGTAAAATATATGAACATTTGTGAAAAAAAATTTAGTGCAAATTCATTGAGAAACTATTTTTCAGTTGAATTATTATGTCATGGATACTAAATTTTCTATTATATATTTTTAAAAATGGCGCCAAGTATGAAAAACAAAAAACTTACAGTACAGGTCACGAGTATGAGACCGTCTGTTTTTCAATGATAGCTGAAGTTCTTTTAATGTTGATTAAATTTCTTCTCTCAAATAGGCTTAAATATATCAAAATTCTCTATAAAATAAGCCCAGGGTGAAGTAATTTTGTCAATTTTTCAAGAACATATTTTTAAAATAATGCAAATTTCAATTTTTTCTTAAAATTTAATTAACATTAAAAATATCATCATTCATTTACACATCATTTAAATAACATCTTCTTGAGCTCATTTAAAAGGTAAATTTCTATAAAATCGCACCAACTTATCAGCATAATTTTACACTTTTTCATTTACATGGTGCAAGAATTTAAAGGTGGAATAAAAAAGTTGGAAAAATTCGAAGACATCTCATCTACAAGAAAATAACAATAAAAATCGAATGAATATATATTTTTAATAAACTTCATAGAAACTTCATGATTATTTATTTGATATATTTTACAAAAATATTGTATTCAGTAGAAAAAACTTTCAAATTTTGTCAACATTTTTGTTCTAACTTTAAAACCTTGCAAAAAGCAAACAAAAAACTGCATTTATGCCGATAAGTTGGTGCAATTTTATAGAAATTGACCTTTAAAATGCACCCAAGAACATTAAAAAATGTTAATTATATAATGTAAGACGTAATTTAAATTTAAAGAAAACATTGAAATTTGCATTATTTTTGCAATATCTTCTTAAAAAATTTCTATAATGACTTTATTTTAGGCTCATCTTATACAGAATTTTGGGCGCAGTTTATTACGAAATTAATTTATGAACCATTTTTGTTAAAAAATCTCGAGAATTGCATAAAAATTGTGAATCTCATTGAAACACATAACATTTTTTCTCTAAAATTAATATTTTTCAAGAAAAATAAAAAAAATCACATGTTTTTTAATGCTTTCTAACTTTTTAATGCTTATTTAGATTTTTTGTAACAAAAAATGTCAAAACTACCGATACTAGTGTCCAAGAACATTTGGTGTGAGGGGGGGGGGGGTGATACCCCTTCCACCACTCACGCATTTTAAATCAGTGCCTTGGAAAGGTGGGAGGAGTTAGTTGAAGTTGCACGATCAACTAACCCCTCCCACCTTTCATCCTTCTCACATTTCAGAATATGCGTCAACTCATTTCTTCTCCCTTTTCAAGGTCCACCCTTTGAAATTAATTAATATTTTACACATTTAAATACATTTTTTAAAGGAAAATCTAAAATTTCTTTTGTATCATTTTTCTAGAAAAATATCAATTTTGGGGAAGAAGCGTAAAAACAAAAACTATGTCTTTCGATGAGATCTACAACTTTTATACACCAAAAATTCTTTTGGGACTTTTAACTGGGATGCAAAAGAAACCCCTAGGCCAAGTATCAAGTCAATATTCTTGGGTGACCTTTGTGGAAGTACAACCGAATTTGGATAGCTTTCAACCTGATTAGGAGAAAAAATTTAGTATTAATATAATTAACATCAACAGGTGGTTCCATGCTCGTGATGGTACTGTGGAGTGTAGGTAATCATCGCATTTTAAATTTCCACCATACGATATTCCCTAGGCTACCCAGTTGCCAACATTTAAATCAATAACAAAATCGATTAAAAATAAAACATAAGACCTTATCAAACTGCAATCAAGAAACTTCAATTACTCACCTGAATATCAGGTGTGCTGTCGTCTGAGCGAAGCGATGTCTTGAAAGTAATAGGCATCTGCAGTTCAGGTTTGTTTGGCGCCTTGCCCTTGATTCTGCATCGAGTGCGATTGATCAGCGACGTTATTGAACTCTCTTCCTGTTTTTGCAGCTGAATCACCGTACACGCACTATCAAATTGCACACTCTTCTTTAGTTCAGACATGGGGGAAGAGTCGTTGCTCTTAATACAAGAATGCTTTCTACCCGTGGTTCCATTCGGTGTTAAACTTTGACAAGAGGATTCAAATTCCTGCTTCGAATTTCCAATAAAATTCGAAGACTTATAAGGACCAATTGATAAATTCTCTTTCAAATTCGTCAAATCGATCAGCGAATCGTGATCAACTTCTTTTTTCATCTCCAATGTCATGGTCTTTTCCTTTGATGACAAATCCTGATTCTGATCCCGTGTATTGTTTTCCTTAACATTAACATCTTTAGCCTTATCATCTGTGGCCTTAACATATTTTTCCTTGACATCTTTATTCTTGACATTATTATACTTAGAGCCTTTATCCTTAAAACACTGATTACTCATTTCTTGCTGGATCTCGTAATGCTTAATGAAATTCCTAACGCTACCGGGAGTTATCGAAAAAGCTTCGTGGGATTGGTCATTACTTAGAGCTACGGGAGTCTTTGCATTATTGTCAATACTATGATTAAAGGTTTTGGGACTTCTCCTAGCTATGGCACACTTATCAACATTAATTAACTGATCCTCTACTCTCACCAAGGCTTTGCTAGGATCAGTGACCCTGGCTCTTGTGCTACTATCTTCCTCGACACCAAGTTCATCAGTCTTTTGCTCACACACACTTTCAATCGGAAGTCTTATGCGATTGGCACTTGGATCGTGATCGACCAGTTTATTACTCGCAATGCTTTTTAATTTAATCGCACTAAAATTGCACAGCAGTTCGTTCAGCACATCACGCTTCGCCTCTCCGAAACTCTTCTTCAACATCGTTCCCTCCTCCAAAATCTTTCCATCAAATTTAGAAGACCTCTTCACTACGATTTTCTCAGAACTTGTTGAGAAAGCTGGAAATTCTCGCGAGAGTGACTCAAGTTTCAGTGAAGGTTGCATTCCTTTTTCAGGTCTTGAGTCATCAGCTTTCGGATGAGTCGCTATCACCTCGCAAGGTTCCTCGCTGAGCATCTTATCTAAGAACGAATTTCGTCTTACACTCACTGAGATAGAAGACACTTGAGAACTAGGATCAATTTTTATTTCTGATTCATGATTAGCCGAAGAAGCCTCTTTTTCCTCGTCAGAGAATTCCTTCCACTTTGTTTCATTGCCTTCGTTTATGAAATCGCAGAGAGAAGAGTTTATAAATATTTTCTTCTTCTCAGAACTTTCCTCCCTAGCTTTAACCTCTTGATTTCCAATACTAATATTTTGATTATCAAGATTTTGAGAGTTATCCACTTCGGAACTTTTATCCCCTTTCAGGATGAGTTCTTCAGAATCGAAAGCGTCTTCGTAACTTCCACTATCAGAATTCTGTGTCTTGAATCTTTGCAGTTTCGAAAAATGGAAAGCTTCTTTAGCTTCCTCAATATTTTCTTCAGGGTTTTCAGATTTTGGAACATCTAATGTGAAGTGATTAACACTCATGC
Organism: Melikaiella ostensackeni; assembly: GCA_032362435.1. Classification (NCBI taxonomy): domain Eukaryota; kingdom Metazoa; phylum Arthropoda; class Insecta; order Hymenoptera; family Cynipidae; genus Melikaiella; species Melikaiella ostensackeni. Next base: position 11,149,368 of record JAUMHM010000085.1, on the reverse strand, counting down.
AGGTTTTGTACATTTGTAATTGTTGATTATTTAGAATCTCTGGAGTTTTATTTTCTGGAATATCTTCCTCATGAGGCAAAATTACTTCATGAGAAGATCTTTCGATATCCTCAATCTTTTCTTCATCATCGATTTCTTCTTTATCTTCTTTTACCTCATTTTCTACAACATTCTTACAAATCAAATCAGTTTCTGAGACAACTTTAACCAAATTCGAATCATCACTATCACACAACAAGGAATCAAAGTGATTTTCTTCCGAATGTTGAATGGCCTCACAAATCGATTTTACTTTTTGAAGCACCTCCAAATCTTTATTAAGAGATTCTATATTTTGCAGACTATCCATTGAGATTTCAGCATCTTCATCAGGAGTAGAAGTGCTGGGTGACTCAATGACAAAGCTTACCTTTGTTCTGTTTGGCACAAGATCCTCAACACTATTTTCCAAACTCTCCATTCTGAATAAATCGGGTCTTCGAGTTCGATTATTTCTGTCGATATAATCGTCAAAGATGAATGAGCTCTCATCAGATGCTATGAATTCAGGACTATCGAAAGAGTTTTGCCAGGTCCCGAGGCACTTTTCAAAGGGGAGATTGGTTGTCGTAACTCTGAAGTAGACTTTGCTATCGTCAATTAAATTGTTGGAAGAAAAAGTCTCATCGACGGAAGTTTGGTAATCTAGATTTGATGTCGATCCGGCCATGACTGTCTGGAAATCTTGGAAGGTGAATAAAAGTGGAGGGTACCTGTTTGCTTCTAGATGCTCAGCAGAATACGTGTAAACATTCTGATTTTGGGAACAGTTTTGATTTCGGACTCGATTCTGATTTTGGAAATTTGCCCGTACTTCCGAGTTACTGTTTTCTTCACCAATGTTAAATTTCACTTCATGAGGAATCGATTTTATCTCTGCTGGCAAACTGTTTTCGAAATCAGATTCTGGTTTTTTAGTATGCTGAGGATTATTCACAAATTGACTTCTTTTCTCGCGAGCTTCTTGCACTGGCGGAGGCGGAGGTGGTGGCAAACGAGGTTTTCTTCTGGGCTTCGAAGATGGTTTCGTAGTTGGTTCAGAAGCTACTATTACTGAAAGAATGCTTTCTCTTTTTTTTCTTCGTGGAGGAATCGGTGGAGGCTGGGGATCGATTTCTTCATCTGAAAAATAAATAAATACCAAATTAAAAATCTCTTTTAATATATTTAAATACTTCTCCTGTCTTCCAATTCAATTCTATCAATACCAAATTATATAAACTTCTCTTATCACAGAAATGTAATAAAAAGTGAATCGAAAAAATGTTCAAATTATAAATTGAAAAATGAAGACCAGTGGAAATTGGTGAAGGTCTGAAAAGTGGAAAATAAACAGAGAAGCGAAATGTGAGACTTGAAGGTAGACCTGGCTTCTTTCAGAGAATGGTGGTTTAAAATTGGTTTATGTAATCAAGGTAAAACCAAAAGCAAAATGCTCACTTTTATTCATAATAAACAGAACTGCCTTTGTGGACAGGATCCCGTGGAGTTGTGCTTGCGTGGAAAGCGAAACGCAAAACGCGACGTTGGCCACAAGGATAGACCATCGGTAAGATACTAAAGGTGATTCCTTAGAAGTGACATTCGATCCACATCGCCCCTCTCTTTAACTCTTTCAATGTCTTGCGCGTGTAAACTTTGATCGCCATGTGAAAATATTCAATAACAATTATATAACTTGCAGAAATATAAGTCCTTCAGGCAAGAATTTCTCTTCTAATTTCAAATCGTGGGATTGACGAGTTGTAAGAGTTTGATGTGGCCCGCTAGTGAATTCAAAAAAATTCTCTTGAATTCGGCTAAGTTCAAGGTGAATCCAAATGATATTCAAAATTTATATAATTTTTTTATAATGAAAGTTAATTGACTTGAATTTATTAAATTTAATTCTAATGAAGTCAAGAATACCCTAAGAGAATTCAAGTCAGTTCAAGAGAACAGAGATTAAATTAGAGAACTTAAATTTAAAAAATTAATTATAATTTAACAATTAAACAAAATTAAAGAAATTGAATTAAAGAACAATCAAATTCGCACATCTTACAGAAAATGAAGATATTGTTTTTCTTTTAGTTGAATTTAATTGAAACCCCTGTAATTGTATCCCCTGGAATCAAAAATTAAATATTTTACTCCATCTTAGGATTTTGAAATTATACCTTGCAGGCCACGTTTTGAAAAATGTAAAGAGGATTTTTTACTTAGATTGGTTAAATATTCAGAGAATAAAAAACTGAGGAATAAACTGTCAGAATAAAGTACCGAGAAATAAAAGAGGCAGTCGATAACGTCATCTTAGTTTTTCCGTAATTCTGAATTATTAAAGTCAGTGACAAACAGTATGTAGGAAGGTAGTAGTTAAAATACGAGTCGTCTCAGCTACGATTTGTGTCATCTAAATAACATTTATCATGAAAATAGTTATTACCAACATTTCTTTTTCAGCATTTCTGAAGACCTGAAACCTTCATAGAATATTTATCTCATAACAAGTTTCTACAGAGATATAGATATCGATAATACAATAAAACAGATAATACGAAATATCAAACATTTTTTTTTCTTCTTTTGAAATTCATCTTTCAATTTGGTTTAATCTTAAGCATCACTCTGACAATAAATAATTTATTATTAACAAATGAAAAGGCCGGTGAATTCAAAAGAACAGAATGACCTCAACAATCAGCATTCAAAATAAAATTTAAAAAAACTTTGAAATTATTTAATAGTGAACGTTTTTGAGTTTAAGCAATGAGATCAGTCGGTCATTCCTTCTGTTTAATAGATATAGTTACTTGATACAATTAAATTGAAACTGAATCCACAGTTGCAATTCGAACCACTGAAAGCACGATTCCATGTCTCTCAGAGAATTTAAAGTTATTTCAGAAAGCGGAAAGGAGGAAACGCTAACAGCTCTGTACGAGTAGATAGAGGGCTTCGCTAATCGGATGAAAAAAAAATTCGATTAGCAACTGTGGGCGGAACGGGAACCTTTCGTTTTCATACGACCATAGCTCTCGTGTAACTCCATTTTCCACAAAATTAAAACTGGAGAGAGAAAAGACCGTTTCTTGGAAAATTATCATTTTAGGAAGTTATGTCATCAATTGCTAGAAAATTCTTTTAGTCTTTGTGGGTAGCATAACAATGTTTCCGTACTTCCTAATTGAAATTTAAAAATCTGTTTTCGATGATTTATAAATTTTCAACCCAGATTCCTGGGTGTGATCTTTAGCATTCTTTTCTATCGTTATTCTTTTCCTTTTATTAGATTGTTCTTTTACTGGATACTAACTCCAACAGAGGTGTGAAAATATTCAAAAACGTGAAGGGAGAACAAAGCAGAAGAAAGTGGGATAAAAAGTTCTTTTACGTGGCCAAGGATTTTAGGAGAAAGCACGATCGGCACTTTCGACTTTTAGTGGATAATCTTCTTTTGAAAGCAGAAACACATGTTGGATACGTCCATTGAGTTTACGATATATGGATGACAAAGTTTGTGTTCTAGAACTTTTATATCTGAAAATTTAGATCTCTAAAAAATGTATTAAGGTAAAATATAATGGGAAAATTTCAGTTTGTCACTTAATTGCTCTAAAATCAATTTTTGAACTGAGAACTAAACTCATTAGGATTGATAAATTATTCATTAAACTTCACAACTTATTCCTGATAAATCATTCATCATTGTCATAAATTACATAGATAAATGAAACGAATAAATCAAAGGTTATTATTTACCTAAATTGAAATTTTCTTCACTAGATGAAAACTTGACGACTTGTTCTGCTAACGTCGAAATCTTCAAGACTGAGCATCATGCTCGCAGACTGCAGAGCATGAGGATCGATTCCTTCTGATATGGTATACGTGCTGTTCAAATTGTAGTTTTCGGTTGCAGTCGATGTTGAACTACTGTAAGAATTCCAAGTATTTTTTTGCTCTGATGAACCATCGAGCCATTTTGTTGCCATGCTCCAAGTGTCAGTTTCCGAAGAGATGTTAAGCCTGATGCTCCTGAAGCAAAAAAGAATCATCATTAGGTAATATTTTTCCTCTATTAAAGGACGAAATTAAACAAGTGCAAATTATCATCTAATGTTTGCAAATTTCGGAGTTTGGTCTGTTCAAAGTTTTCAATTTAATGACTTAAAAATTTTAATATTAACAGATTTAGCTTCTTTAAAACTTGACTGCCTCTCCTGGAAGTAAAAAGGTAGAAATCTTATCCTTTGGAATTATTTTTAATCTTTAAGATAGAAAGGGATATGGATAATAATTTATTTGAGCCTGTTCCTTCTCTATCCATGTCCATATTTATATTTTTAACCCCCTGTCTTCAATCCCAGCCTACTCCCTATTTAACCAGGTCAACCTTTTTTTTATACCTTTGTCAATATAATCCCCATCCTTTTTGCTGTAATCCCCACTATTTTATTCCATTCTATCCAGCGTCTACCCACGTCAATCTTTTTCTATCCTTTTTAACACAATTCTTCACGTACACTTTTTCAATCAGCTGTTCTAATCCCAACCTATTCCTCGTTTATCCACGTCAATCCTTTTATATCTTCTTGTCCATATAATTTTCAGCCTATCTTCTTCAATCCGCCCTTTCTATTTCAGTCTATTCCGCGTCTATCCACGTCAATCTTTTTCTATCCTTTCGTCAACACAATTTTCTACGTACATTTAATCAAATACGTCAATATAATTCTCTACTTATCTATTTCAACTTTCTGTTTTTAATTCCGATCTATTCCTCGTCTATCCACGTCAATCCGTTTCTATCGTTTTGTCAATATAATTTTCAGCCTATATTTTTCAATCCCGTCCTTTCTATTTCAGTCGATGGATGGATGAGGAATACCTCGTCCATCCACATCAATCTTTTTCAAAACCTTTGCCAACATAATTTTTGAGCCTATCTTTTTCAATCCCAATCTTTTTATTTCAGTCTATTCCTCGTCCATCCACGTCAATCTTTTTTTATAACTTTGTCATATAACTTTCTGAACTACCTTTTTCAATCTCCTATTTTTAATCCCAACCTATTCTTCGTCTATCCATGTCCATTTTTTTCAATACATTTGTCAACATAATTTTAAGCCTATCTTTTTCAGTCCCGCCCTTTCCATTTCAGTCTATTCCTCGTCCATCCACGTCAACCTTTTTCAATACCTTTGCCAACATGAATTTGAAGCCTATCTTTTTCAATACCGTTCTTTCTAATTCAGTCTATTACTTGTCCATCCACATCAATCATTTTCAAAACCTTTGCCAACATAATTTTCAAGCCTTTCTTTTTCAATCCCACTATTCCTATTTCAGTCTATTCCTCGTCCATCCACGTCAATCTTTTTCAATACCTTTGTCATACAATTTTCTAAACAACCTTTTTCAATCTCCTATTTTTAATACCAACCTATTCATCGTCTACCCACGTCCATCTTTTTCTGTACCTTTGTCAATATAATTCTCTACTTATCTTTTTCAACTTCTTGCTTTTAATTCCAACCTATTCCTCGTTTATCCACGTCAATCCATTTGTATATTTTTACCAATATAATTTTCAGCCTTTCTTTTACATTCCTACCCTTTCTATTTCAGTCTATTTCTCGTCAATAACACGTCAATCTTTTTCAATACCTTTGTGAACATAATTTTTAACCTATCTTTTTCAAACCCGCCCTTTCTTTTTCAGTCTGTTCCTCATCGATCCAATGAAATCTCTTTCTGTACCTTCGTTAATATAATCTCCATCCTTTTCTTTAATTTCTCGTTTTTTAACCCTGATAATCCGTCATCTATCCATATCAATCTTTTTCTTTACTCTTGTCATTCTACTTCTCTATATGTCGGTTCCAAGCTTACTGTGTTTAAACTCAACCGTTCCCTCGTCTATCCATGTCAATCCATCGTATTTTTTCGATTCCCTCTCCTTTATCCCTGGCTCTCCCTCATCATCCCCTCATCTATCCATATCAATATTTTCCTAGAGCTTTGTCTATATAATCTCCATCCTATTCCCTCAATGCTCCCTTTTTTATCTCAGTCTACTCACGTCAATCCTTTTCTATTTTGTTGTCCATATAATTCTCTACATTTTTTGTTCTATTTCCTGTTTTTTATCTCAACCTATTCCTGGGCTATCCAGTCAATCCTTTTCTATATCTTTGTCAATGTAATCACCATCCTTTTTTCTCAATGCCGTCTTTCTTATCCCAGCCCATTCAGGATAATCTTTTTCTATATTTTTGTCCATATAATTCTCTACAATTTTTTCAATTTCCTGTTCTTTATCTCCATCTATTCCTCTTCTATCCATTCAATATTTTTCTATACTTTTGTTAATTGTATAATCTCCATCCTATTTTTTCAATCCCCTCTATTTTATGCCTGACTATCCTTTATCAATCTTTTTCTGTAGCTTTATCAATATAACTCTTATCCTATTTCTTCAATTCCGTCTTCATTATCCCAGTCTATTCACGTCATTCTTATTCTATATTTTTGTCCATATCATTCTATGCAATTTTTTTTCAATTTCCTGTTTTTTATCTCAACCTATTTCTCATCTATCCAGTCAATCATTTTCTATACTTTTGACAATTATACAATCCCCATCTTATTTTTTCAATCCCTTCTATTCTATCCCTGACTATCCTTCATCAATCTTTTTCCATAGCTTCATCAATATAATACTTATCTTACTATTTTCAATTCCCTCATTATTATCCCAGTCTATTCACGTCAATCTTATTCTATGTTCTTGTCCAAATAATTCTTTACACATTTTTCTCAAATTTCTGTTTCTTATATCAACCTACTCCTTGTCTATCCAGGCATCGCGTCACACTTTTTCTATATCTTTATCAATATATGATCCCCATCCTACTTTTTCAATCCCCTCCTTTTTATCCTAATCCATTCATATTAATCTTTTTCTATCTCCATGTCCATACAATTCTCTACAATTTTTTTCAATTTCCTGTTTTTCATCTCAACCTATTCCTCGTCTATCCACATCAATCTTTTTGTATACAGTTGTTAATCGGGAGGTAATTTCAAACGGAAAAGATCTACTAAATAGGTAACATATATTTTTGTAGTGATTTAACAAAAGCAAAATACTCACTCAATGTAATTATTAGCGTTAGGTATACGTTGTTCGTTTTCTTTCTGTATTCCATTCTTAATGGAAGTAACTTGAGAGAGTACTAATTCCACAGTTTCCGACGAACTTTGAAGGAGTTTAAGAGCATCTTCGTATCCGAGATTCATCAAACTTTGACCGTTTATTGCAACCACTCTGTCGCCTGTTAAGCAAAGAACATTAAATGACTAGAGCCGAAATGGTTAACTGTTTTTCAGTATAGCTTGTCTTGAAACTTGGTTTTATACCTTTGTTTACGTTTCCGGCCATATCGGCTGATCCTCCGACGGAAACGGCTTGAACATAAACTCCACCGTCGTTACCCTCGGTTACTTGCAACCCTATACTTCCACCATTACCCCGTTCCAGTTTTATCACATGCAGAATTCGCTCCTCAGCGAAAGACATTTCCTCGAGGCGAGCCGCGAGGGATGGGGACATCGTTTCTTCGTCCGGTATCCGGAAAGTTTCGTTCGCTGATCTAATATCGGCATCTGATGAAAGAAAGCATATTTTCTGGTCAGAAAAGAAAGCGTGTATTAAAATGTTGTTGGATTTTTCAGAAAGCACAAAAAAACTGAATTTTTTAAATAGAAAAAATTTTCCCTTTTTACAATTATTAGATACAGACGTGTGGAAATTGTTTTGAAAAAAATCATGAAAACAATTTGATAATTTCAAATAATCAATCTCAGAAAACTTTGAATGGAGTTACAACCAAAATATAAATGTTTAAACTCAAATGAGAAGAGTGATGCCTGAAACGAAAGATCATGGATACTGATGGGCCCGCGTGAAGAGATTTTCTTAGTGGATTAGTATAATGACTTTGCGAAGCTCTTCATCTGAGGTGATTGCTAGAGAGATTGATCAGCGACCCGTATCGGAGTAGTGTTGTAGGTCCCCCCATCATGCACGTGGCTGCCACTCAGCCCGTGGATGGTGGGGTAAAAATTATACCAGGCTGCCCAATGTGTCAAATTATGCATATCACTCTTATTAGACCACTTTATTGCATTACAAAAATGCGTCCGTATCTGATGATATAAAACCGGGATAGCCCCGTGTAGAATATTCAGTTCGGAACAAATATCCAACTCAAAAACTGCCTTCGACATACTGGGATTGTAACCATCTTAAATCTGAGATATAATTTTTTAAATATATTTTTAATAATAATAATAATGATAATATTAATAATAATATGACATTCCACGAACATTCTAAGATAAAAATGAAAATAATCGGTCAAGCGCTTTTTGATAAAAGTCGATTTTCGTATTTAATTTCTAAGAAATAAAGAAATTTCTGTAAGATTATTGTGTAAATATTGGTTAACGTTTTTTGTAATAGACTTTTTCATTGAATGGGGTTGTTTGTCACCCCATGAAATTTTTGAGATGAAAATGAAAATAATAGGAGCAGAGTTTTCAGAAAAAAATCAATGTTTGTATTTAATTACTAAGAAATAAAGAAATTTTCATAAGATTATATGGCAAATATTAGTTAAAATTATTTTATTAAATATGATTGTGTCACCCCAAGATCATTTTGAGATAAAAATAAAAAAAGATCATAGGGGTGTTTTCTGAAAAAACTCGATTTTTGTATTTAATATCACTAATAAATAAAGAAATTTGGATATGTTTATGTAGCAAATATTGGCTAACATTTTTTGTAATAGATTTTTTATTGAATGTGATTGTCTGTCACCCCACGAACTTTTTAAGAAGAAAATGAAAATAATCGAAGGAGTATTTTTATAATAAACTGGATTTTTGTATTTTATTACTAAGAAATGAATAATTTTTCATAAGATTATCTGATAAATAAT
>JAUMHM010000085.1:11125534-11139308 GCA_032362435.1 Melikaiella ostensackeni | reverse complement strand
ATTTTTGTATTTAATTACTAAGAAATGAAGAAATTTTCATAAGATTATATGATAAATAATTAAATTTTCACCTTAAAATTTTCATGGGGTGAGAGTCAACTGCATTCAATAAAAAAAGCTATGAATAACAATGTTAACTAATATTTACTATATAATATTATGAAAATTTCTTCATTCTTTAGTAATTAAATACAAAAGACGACTTTTTTCACAAAGTGCCCGACTGATTATTTTCACTTTTATATTAAAATGTTCATGGGATGCCATATTACCATAGACAATCAAAAAATCCTATTTATTATTATTTATTAGAATCGATGCGGGTAAGTGTGATAACGAGGCTAGTGTGATAAGGAGAAAACTTGTAATGAAAAACGAATTTGTTGTTATAGAAAATCCAAAGATAATTTTAGCAAAATTTAAAACGAAAATATTTTAAAATAGTTAAAATATCATTAATCAAAGTACAACTTTTGAATTTCGCATCACACTCACCTGTAACGACCCTAAGTTTTAAGATAAGATTGTTGTGTCATAAAATATTTTAAAGTTAACTTTGGTAAATATCTTTTACTAAATTTGCTTTTCCACTTCGACATTGTTCGAAGATTTTTCAGTACAATGGTGGAATCACTTAACAATTGTAAAATTCTTCAAAATATTTAAATCTTATGGGACTATTCGCAACCTTTTTCATTCTATTAAAATTACCTAAAATTTGTACAATATTTTTAAATTCTTTTTAAAAATGTTAAATTTTCAAAAATTGAATTCGAACAACTGGAAATCTTTCGAAAATGATTAAAATATATATTTTATGGGAAGTTTATCGAATTCATCCTAATTGAAACATTAACAAATTTTTAGATATCCTATAAAATCTTCAATTATATTTTTCAAACTCTTGTGTCCATAAGATAGAATTCTGACTCTATCAAGTTCATTTTGTAAAATTCAATCTTTTATAGAAACTTAGCTTCTTCACTCTTGTAATATCAAATAAAATTTACTTTCACAAAGCGGGAGTAAATGAAATAATGCAGTCTGGAACTTAATGATTTTAGGCCTTGTATTTCAGTTTTTTTGTTCTTTCATCCCTCTTTTCTGAGAGTGAAAAAATATTTCCTATTTTTTATAATCGTTGTGTATTTCGGAATAGATCATATTTTTTTTGAAATTTTTTTTAACTTACTCAGTACATAAGCCTCTGGCATAGGAGAATCGACCGACAGAGCCGGGGTTGATTGCAACGACGAAGCTGTGTCTGATTTTAGAGACAGAGATTCTAAATCGTCGGCAAGGGAGGAATCCCTGTGCACCAGGTTACTGCTGCTGTAAATAGCGCGAGTTCCCATTTTTACACCCAGACGACGTGGTAAGCTTGGTGTTCGAAATCCACTTGCTTGTCTCGATTTCGGTGTTCCATAATTCGGTAAACTAGATGTTTTTACCTGCAAAATTACAAACACTGAATTACCTTCATATCACTTCTAATAAAAATCAATTATCGAAATTCATCTCTTGAATAACAATAATCAAAATAAATTAGGAATAATAATCAACTAAAGAATCAAAATTATTATTCACACGATTTTCAGGAAAATTATGCTTTTTTCAGTTCATGAAATTAAGAAAACTGTGATATCATCTGAAGAAGGCCCGACGGAAAAGGAGCCCCCAAAAAACCATCCTTCTTAAAATTCCATTAAAAATCCTTATTAAAACTGGAATTATAACATTTTCTCATCCTAGTAGCGAATGTTGAATGTAAGGATAGTTTAGAAGAAATTTCTTCTTAAAGAGTTGGGAAACATTCATCATTTATTCATTCATTTTAAAAAAATTATATCTCAGGCTTAAGATGCTTACAGCCCAATATGTCGAAAGCATTTTTTCTGAGTTGAGTTTTTTGTACCAAACTGAATATTCTGCAAGGGGCAATCCCGGTTTTATAACATCAGTCACGGACGTATTTTTATAATGCAATCAACTGATCTGATAAGAGTGATATGGATAAATTGACCAGGCGGCCTAATAAGGCAGTCTAGTATAATTTTTACCCCACCATCCACGGGCTGGGTTGCACTCTATGGGGGTTCGTTCGGAGTTTATTTTATTATATTATATTTTTTATCATTTATTATTTTATTATAGGAACTTTATTCATTACTTAGTAAAGCCTTACATGAAAGTAACTGCAAGAGATTTTGTTACCTTGCTCATCGACTTCTTAATATCATCCACGTCCCAAACTTCTTCAGGAACCGGAAGTTGAGTCTTCTTCTTCAGTCCAGTTTTGTTTACAGCCGCGTAAATAACCTCTGTCGGTTTTTCAGATTTCACCTCAAGCCTTTCTATATCACTCGAGTATATCAACTTAGGAATGCAATAGACATATTCCTCGTGGGCGCGCCCCACGTTCGCATAGCCATAGATCTGATCCTCGATGGATGAAAGAACTTTTGGCCCATTCAGAATTCTCGAAATGGCCCGATTCCTCATTGCAGTTCCGTCTCGATCCGATTCTTCTTCCGTGTCACGAGACTCGCCTTCCGGTTCTAGACGCGCATTCACTTGGGCGTAAAGAGCATCTTCTTCTGGGGAAGAACAACAAATCGGGGTATTCGTGACTTGGTTGCTATTCCAGTTACCAGAATCTTTTTTTGGGTTTTCGTTTTCCTTGTTCTGGTACTCCTCTAATTGGAGGGGATATTTTGATCGGAGTTCCGAATGCTTTTTTATTGCATTTGCTATCGAGATTTTTGTCTTTCCACATTCCGGTTTCGTCTTTGGTGAGTTCGGCTCTATTACGAGAGGGACTCCAAAATCTGAAAAGAAATTAAGAGAATTCAAATTTACTTTGATTGCAATTTGCGGAAATCGTATTTATGAGAAAATCTTTATAGATTATAGCAATCACCTTTTGCCAATCCTTGAAGAGATGACATCTCAGATCGAAGTTTCAGGAAGAATTGATGGTGAAGAGAAGTCAGCTTGAAGGCGAAAAAACTCCTGCAATTAAAAACATTCTTCAAGGTTTGAAAAAAAGTTGAAGGTTCAGTCTATAGGTCAAGCGGGTCATACATCAGGGCAGAAGTTTTAGTGTAAATCTCGATACGAGCGAGCTACGATAAAAATAAAGTGGGTGTACTGAGGAAACCTTCTGTAAACATTAGAAGTACGTTTTCTTAGGATCTTTCTTATTTTCTGAAGCAACTTTGTTCTATCGGAAGAATGAGGAGGTAAACTTTTTCTCTTAGTGGTATTCAGCAATCTCTTCTTTTGGACGAAAATTTATAGGGTGAAATACTTGATCTATGTATATAAATTTATAGTTGAATTGATTAATATAACCATGTATCATTATCATTTATCTCATGTTGTATTAATGTATTAATTTTCCAAACACAAAATTATAATGCCTCCTGACAAACTGAAAACTTACTTTCTGTGATCCATTCTCAATTTGAACTTGCACCGTTTTCCATTAACCTTCGTATATATCACAAGACATGACTTGCTGTAGCTCAATGTTTGAATATCCTTCCACTGAAACCTTGCCAGTTCTTTTCTTTCCCTAAATCGACCACCTCCTCTTTCAAACAGCTTCAAACCCTCGCCATGAACAGCCAACCAGACACTGCTTTCAGTCTTTTTTGATTTGCTCATGCTGTCATTCTTGTTGTAATCATTGACAGCTTCCACACTTCCTTTTCCATTTTTCACAGAAGAATAGAGGTCCTCATTCATTGCAGGGTTTTTCGACAAAATTATTTTCTGCTCATCTGTATAAGTTTCGGTCCTTCCAGGCACTGGACAGTCGCGTTTTAGCTTTGCATAAATATCTTCAGGGCAAACTTTTCCAACTGGAGAAATTCGTCTTTCACTCATCCTCTGGCGACTTACTAATTTACTCAATTCTTTAGCATCTGCTGTGGCTATATAATAATGAGATCCATAATCTGGCAAGGTTTGAGCGTGAGTTATAAACATTTCTTCTGCTCTGTTTGCATCCAAACCTCGCCTTTCTCGATGAGCCTGATGAAGTTGTCTTTTTAGATTTTCTGCGTTACTTGGAAGGTCCGAGTACTGTTGATCCTGATCTGGATTTAGGATCAACGACTCAGGAATGTAGTGCTCCAGAAGGAAGTAGTCTCCACATCCGTGTTCCTGAAAATTTAAGATTTTTTAAAAATAATTTGTATGGAAAAATGGATGAACATTTTTTTGAGAATACTGATCTTGCATTCATAATTAGCTGCTTTTAGTTAGTTTCTTCTAGTTCTCTACGCAATTCCTCTTTAATTGTATGTTTCGAATTTTTGTAATAAACAAAGATAATTACAAGTAGAATAAGTTAAATCAATTCCAACATCAATAAAAAGAAGAATCATAACAGAAAATTCAAATTACAAATTAATCTTATTATCGAATACAGTTAATCATCATTTAAAATATACAGAATTAAAAATTATTTTCGACAACTTGTTACCTAAAAATCTTAAAGAACCATCGATTTTGTACTTATTATTATGAATTTTTCATGTGAGAACTTAAGAATAGTTAAATTTTAGAATTTATTGGTTTATATATTTGGCACTCCTTAATAACTTTGCTCTTCTTGTTAATTGTAAAAATAGATTATTGGATCCATTTATGGATTTTAAAGGTGAATTTCACCTAGAATTTTTTCAAATTTTTTTTATGGATTAAAACGTTTATTTATTAAATTTTCATGAAAATTGATTTTCAAAAGTTACATTATTATATAGAAAACGATTATAGGATAAACAGGATTGAAATGAATGAGAGAAAAATATTAAAGGAATTAATGTAAAAATTAATGTAGAAAATTCATCTTATTGGCTTGAAACTTTAATAGTTAGGTTGAAAATTTAACTCCTGTATTGAAAAGTCGCCTTTTTGGGTTGAAAATTCATATCTTTTGGTAGAAAATTCAACTCTTTGGTAAAAAATTAACTTTTTTCTTGGAAATTCATATTTTCGGATCGAAATCTCAACAGTCTGGCAGAAAATTCGTTTTTTTTTTGGCCTGATAATTCAAAAATTCAGTAGAAATTTGATTTCTTTCTTGACTGAAAAATATTTCTTGATAGAAAATTCAACTCTTTTGTTGAAAATTCGTCTTTTTAGTTTAAAAATTCATCTCTTCTGGAAGAAAATTCATTTTTTTTTTTTGGTAAAAAATACAACTGTTTGGATGAAAATAATCTGTTTTAGTTGAGGACTTAACTACTTTGTTCAACATTGTCCTTCTTCAGTTAAAAATTCAACTAATCAGTTAAAGATTCAACTAATCAGTTGAAAATTCACGTATTTTGTTGAAAATTCGACCTTTTTGGTAGAAAATTAATCTTTTTGGTTAAAAATGAAACTGTTTGGTTGAAAAATAATCTGTTTTGGTTGAGGATTCAACTATTTTGTTGAGAAAACATCTTTTTTGGTTGAATTCAACTGTTTTTGATTTAAAATTAAAATTTGTTTAGGTTGAAATATCAACTATTACATTTTACGTTGCCAATTCATCTTTTTTGGTTCAGAATTCAACTACATGATTGAAAGTTGAACTACTTTGGTAAAAATTCTTTTTTTTTTGCTGAAGATTAATTTTTTCAACTGAAAATGATTTTTTTAAGCTAAAATTTAACTATTGGGTTAAAAATTCATGTATTTTGTTGAAAATTCGTTTTTTCTTGGTAGAAAATTCTTTTTCTTGATTGGAAATTAATCTTTTTAGTTGAAAATTCGACTATTTGATTATAAATTTAACTATTTTGTTGCAAATTCAACAATTTGGTTGAAAAGTCATCCTTTGCTGATGAGAATTCAACTGTTTTGTTGAACATTCGTCTTTCTGGGTTGAAAATTCAACAATTTTGGTAGAAATTAATCTTTTTTGGTTAAAAATGCAACTACTTGGCAGAAAATTAATCTTTTTGGTTAAAAATGTCACTGTTTGGTTGAAAATTAGTCTGTTACGGTAGATGATTCAACTATTATGTTGAGCATTCGTCGTTTTCGGTTACATTCAACTGTTTTTGATTTAAAATTAAAATCTGTTTTAGTTGAAATATCAAATATTACATTTTACGTTGAGAATTATTATTGTTGAAAATTAGTCTTCTACTGGTTGAAAATTAATTCTTTTAACTAAAAATTTATTTTTTTAGTTGAAAATTCAACTATTTGGTTAAAAATTCATGTATTACGTTCAATTTTTGGTTCGTAGAAAATTGATTTTCTTAACTGAAAATACATCTTTTTGGTTGAAAATTTAAATATATGGTTATAAATTTAATTATTTCGGAGGAAAATTATTATTTTTTTGGTTAAAAATGCAAGTTTCCGTTGGAAATTCATCCTTTTGGTTAAAATTGCAACTGTTTTCTTGAAAATTAATCAGTTTTGGTAGAGGATTCAACTATTTTATTGAGAATTCATCTTTTTTGTTTGATTTCAAGTGTATTTGATTTAAAATTAAAATCTGCTTTGGTTGAAAAATCAACCATTACATTTTACATTGAGAATTAACCTTTTTTGGTTGAAAATTCAACTACACAGTTGACAGTTGAACTACTTTATTGAAAATGCTTTTTTTTTGTTGAAGATTAATTTTTGGTTGAAAATTTAACTATTTTCTTGAAAAGTAGTTTTCTTTTGGTTGAAAGTTAATTCTTTTAACTGAAATCTTATTTTTTTAGTTGAAAACTTAACTTTTTGGTTGAAAATTCGTTGTTTCTTTTTTGGTAGAAAATTAATTTTCTTGATTGAAAATTCATATTTTTTATTGAAAAATTAAGTATTTCGTTATGAATTTATTTATTTTATTGAAAACTCAACAATTTCGTTAAAGAGTCATCCATTCATGTTAAAAATTCTACTTTTTGGTGTGAAAATTCAACTATTTTGGTAGGAAATTAATCTTTTTTCGTTAAAAATGCAATTGTTCAGTTGAAAATTAATTTATTTCGCTTGAGAATTTAACTATTTTGTTGAAAATTCGTCTTTTTGGGTTGAAAATTCCTGACTTTAGGATAATTTAAAATAAGCTGAAATAGTGTAAGAAGTGCTCAAACTAAACCTAAAAGTTTTCCTTTTTGTTAAGAATAATGAAAGGAAAACTAGGTTTCCTATTAATTAAAACTAAATGTGAATATCTCTGCCTTTCCTTCATTTTCCTTTATTGAGCTATCTATGACTGTGGAAATTATTATTTTTTTTCAATTAATTTTTTTATTTCATTACTCAGTAATAAACAAATATTGAAACAAAAGAATTTAGAAGCCCAACAACTTCATGTTGAACGGACGGAAGGACAAAATTAGGAAGCCACGTACTTTATTATTATGGATTTTTAAAAATATATTTAGAGTTCGCTCAGTCATTTTTTCCAGGAAAATATTTTACAAATTTTCTTGACTTTTTTCTTCCAGTAAAGTCTCTTTTCAAAAAAATTAGTTATAGGTACCTGAAAAAAATTTGATCTAGTTATAATGCGAAGATTGAAAGAGATCGGGACCTCAAAACTCTACTTTCCCGGCAAATATTACACTACAATAGAATTTTGATTAATTTAAAAAAAAAATCAACCCAAATTCTCCAATTATTAGTCAAACACCATGCAATTCGTTATAGGAACAAATTAATTACGTAAAATGTTTGAGAATATCGGTCAGATGAATATTCGTTTTTCGAGTTCGAATTCCGAAGCAAATTCATGCGCTTGAATTCATCCTGAAATGCGATTTAAAAACAATATTTGTAATTTATCCTGAAATTTTTTTAATGAAAGCGTTTCGATTCAGTATTACTCAATTTTTTTTACTTACATTAACGCTGTAATTTCCAAACTCTGCCTGCAGAGCGAGACCGGTCAAATTAATTAGTTGCGTCAAAGGGCATACCAGCTGCTGTTCTAATATACATCGACGAATCTGTAGGTATAGCAGATGCTTCGAAGTCCAGCTTCTATTAACACAAAATTGAAATTCAATAAATTTATTATTCTATTTTATTGCATAATTCATCAGAAAAATATCCTACTCTCCAAATGTGAATCAGTGAGATTTCATTGATTCAAACAGCTAGAAAGGGGTCACAGAATGAAATTAGTAATAGTAATCTCTGAAAAAATACTTTTTCTATGATTTTAAGAATCAAAATAATATGACTGATGTTGTTAGTTTCAATAAAAAAAAAACATTATTTTGAATGTAAAAACTTTAAAACTCACAAAAAACATTTATTTTAAAGATATTTTTGCAAAGTAATTTCTTTTTACGATCGCTATATATCAATTTTTGAAAAAGGGTTGAATTTTAATAAATGGCGGCTCATTTTTTCAGGGGAAACATTCTTTACAACTTTACTGTTTCTAATTTTGAAAGTAAATTTTTCTATGGCTCAAATCGATAAAACAATTTTTTTTATAAAAGAACACATTTTCCAAGCAAATAACTATATTTGAAGATTATTTACTTACTTTCAAAACTGGAAACAGTAGAGTTGTAGGGAATCTTTTTCCCGAAAAAATAATCCATGATTTATTAAAAGTCAACCATTTAAAAAAAATGGTAAGAAGCGATAGTGAAAATAAATTCAGTTACAAAAAATACTGTTGAAATAATTATTTTTCGTAAGTTTTGAACTTTTATCATAAAAAATCATGTTGTTTGGTTTTCATATGACATGACTGATAATATCACTTCAATTCCTTAAATCATAGTAAACTTTTTTTTGAAACCTGACTTTTGGCACGATAACTACTTTAAGTATATAATATTATATTTTAGGGTGTTTACTTAAATTCTGGAAAAAAATTCTCTGACAATTCTCGGGTTTTTCCAGGTATTTCTAGATTTTTCCGGGTGAAATTTTTCTGAATATAGAGCCACTTACCTGTAAGTATTAAGTAATGCATTTTTTAAACAAATCGACCCTACACTTTTTCAAATTCAAAGCATTACATAATACTTGAATAACCCAAATTTATTATCAACTTGCGAATGTTTAAATTTGAAGTAACTAAAATAAAAAAGTCGGAACATGTATAATATTCCGCAAGTTTATTGTAAATAATGTTTTTTCAGTCCTTTTAAATATCTAAATCGGTAAAATAATTAACTTTTTAAATGAAATTTCATATTTTTGGGTTCAAAATTCCACTGTTTTGTACAAAATTCGTATTTTTAGCTTGAAATTTCAACAGTTTGGTATAAAATTCAACTAATTGGTTGAAAATTAACCTTTTTAATGTAAATTCATATTTTCTTGTTGAAAATTGAACTCTTTTATCGAAAATTCGTCTTTTTGGTATAAAAATTCATCTCTTTTGGTAGGAATTTCACCCATTTCGGTCAAAAATGCAACTATCTGGCAGAAAATAATCTGTTTTGGTTGAGAATTCGAATATTTTGTTGAAAATTCATCTACTTGGTTGAAAATTTAGATGTTTGGTTGAAAAGTAAGTTTTATATTGTAAATTCAGATTTTCGGATTAAAAATACAACTGTTTTGTAGAGAATTCGCCTTTATGGATTAAAAATTCAAAAATTTGGCTGACATTTTTTTCTTCTTGTCTGAGAAATCTTTTTTGGTTGAAAATTCAACAATTTTGTTCAAAATTCAACTGCTTTGCAGAAAATTTGTCTCTCTGGCTTGAAAATTCATCAATTTGGTTGAAATATTTTTTCTTTCTTGACTTAAAAATCTTTCTTGGATGAAAATTCAAGAGTTTGGTATAAAATTCAGCTATTTGGTTGCAAATTCAACTTTTGGGCTTTAATAAACTATTTCGCTTAAAATTCCTCGTTCTTGATTAAATTCAACTGTCATCTATTTAAAACTTAAATCTTTTCTGTTTCAAATATCAACTATTACATTCTTTGTTTAGAATTTATCGATTTTGGTTTAAAATTGCAACTACTTGTTCAAAAGTAGAACTACTTTCTTGAAAGTTAATTTTTTTGTTTAAATAATCATCATTTGAGAAAAAAATTCATCTTTTTGGTTAAAAAGTTGACTATTTTTTTGGAAATTCATTTTTTTGTTGAAAATTCATTTTTTTGTTGAAAATTAATTTTTTCAACTGAAAACTTAACTTTTCCATTTTTAGTTGGAAATTAATCTATTTTGTTGAAAATTTCTCTTTTTGGTTAAAAATGTTAGTGTTTGGTGGGAAATTAATCTAGTTTAGTTGAGGATTTAACTATTTTGTTGAAAATTCGTCTTTTTGGTTAAATTTAACTGTTTTTGATTTAAAATTTGAAACTTTTTTCATTGAAAATTCAACTACTTGGTTGAAAGTGGAGACATTTGGTACTAATTAATTTTTTTGGTTGAAGTTTCATTATTGAGGATAAAAAAATTCATCTTTTTAGTTGAAAATTTATATTTTCGGGTAGAAAATTCAACTCTTTTGTTGAAAAATCGTCTTTTTGGTTTAAAGCTTTATTTCTTTTGGTAGGTATTTCATATTTTTTGGTCAAAAATGCAACTGTTTGGTTGAAAAATCAACTATTACATATTTTTTTGAGAATTCCATTTTTTAATTTAAAATTTAACGGCTTGGTTGAAACTTGCACCACTTTGTTAAAAATTCATTATTTTGGTTGAAGATTCATAATTTCAGTTGAAAATTCACCTTCTTCATTGAAAATTGAACTATTTTGTTGAAAATTCGTCTTTTTCGGTACAAAATTCACCTTTTGTTTAATGTAAATAATTAATGTGTTTCATTTAGGAAGTTTTTACAAATAATTACAAGATATTCTTGAATATATTATCACCACTGAATGACTGAATAAATTAATAATACTAAAAATGTAATCAATCATTTCTTAAATTTGTTTCTAAAGTATATGAATTTGAGTAAGAATTAAAACGAATTTTTATTTTGTCTTCATACTTAAAATTCAGTGCATATTTAACATATTAATACGATGAATAAAAGATATTTACTGAGATTAGTGAAAATTATATAAAAAAGTTTGATTTGAATTAGTATAAATCAAGTATTATAAAAATTACTTTTACAAATAAAAATCATTGCTACTAAATTTTTTATTATAAATAAAAAAACTCTAGCACGCTCGAAAAAATTCCGTGACTTGAAGAGAAATTCCCTGACAATTCCAGGTTTTTCAGCTTTTCTAGATGAGTAGACACCCTGTACTTAATGAATATTAACAATGGCTTGTTAGTATTAATAGAAATACTACTATTTCTCATTAATATTCACACCTAGAAACTGTTTCGCTTTCAGTAATTAGTTTAGTGGAAAGCCACTTATTATTAATTTTGTGTTATTTACTTGAATTTCTATTAAAGCGTTTTAACCCGAAAATGCAAGTCATGGATTTCATTTAAGCAAGAATAAAAATCAATGTATATTATTCTTCCTGTTAAGAAAGTGATAATCCTAATATGCATTTTTGGGATTCATTCATAAATTATACTATAGTGGATATAAAAGGGATAAGGGTTAATGGAGCGGTACTAACTTTGTCACAAGGGTGCAGTCGAGTGTTGCGTGCACTTTTTCCGGAAATTAATTAAATCCTGAATTCCGTAAGCAAACTGGTAACTTCCGAAATTCAACAACGAAACGGAAAAGTTAGCTACGTTTCCCAGATTTGACTGATTTATTAAAATGACATTTCGAAAATCTGAACCCCCGAAGACATAAAAATACATCAAAGGATAAAAGTCCACTTAGGATATTAAAAATACTTTCAAATTACTTGAATGAGCCATTAATAAATCTATACTGCTATCAGAAGAAAAATTTCTTGAAGATCAAAATAAAATCCACTTTCTTATGAAAATTTTTGGTGTATTAAAGAAAAAAAACATCCAAAAAGTTACCAAATCAAAAATGGACTTCGAGAGTATCCGCTTTTCCGGCTCATTAGGGACAAGTGTGCCATAAATGTACAACAAAAATGAAAAAAGAAAGAGTTAACCAAAACCAACCTTACACTCTTTCTTTGCTCCGTCTTTTTTATACTACTGGGGACCAACATGTTTCGATGGCCAATTTAGACTTTCTCATCAGGGGTAATTTATAGGAAAACAGAAGGTATAAAAAATGGAAACATTGTTAGATTAGAAGACCATTATTACCTGAAAATAAAATAGAAATAATTGATAGTAATTGTCAATTTGGTACATATTTCATTCCTTGATTGAAATTGATTTTGACATAGGCCAACAATTCTGAATAAAAACTAAAGTCAATTATTTCATTCTTTAATTGAGAACTGATTTACACAAATTCAAAATCCTGACCGAAACTAAAGTCAATGTATCCACTTAATGACTCCATCCCAAATTTTGTTGTATCTCGCAAGATCTATTTTCAAATTGATAGCTTTGTTACTTTCCCTCTTTATAAATAGGATTTTCATTAACTCTCTCTTTATTGAATTCAGCTAATCAAATTGGGGTAATGAGATGGATGTTATTGGAGGACCGGTGAAAAGAATATTGAGGAATTTAATTCAATTAGTAAAAAAGTGAGAGTAGCTGAAATAAAAAAAGAGAGAGTTCATAGAAATGCTATTTTTAAAGAGATAAGGTAACAAACCTATTAATCTAAAGAGATAATAAAAGGAGATGTTTCGTGTTTCAATCATGTGCAAAACTACGAATCTTGCCGACGTTTCGTGAACATTGCAGTTCACGAAACGTCGGCAAGATTCATAGTTTTGCACACGATTGAAACCTGAAACATCTCCTTTTATTATAATGAATCATCGAGAAAGCATTAAATCTATTATTAAAGAAATCTACGGGGAGAGTTTTTTTTACTAAAACTAACACTTTTAGTAAGCTCAGGTCTTCTCAAGCCAAGCTACTAACATCTTTAGCTTTCTTGAAACGTTGCAGGGACAACAACATCGATCCAAAATTTTTACAATTGAAAAACGATTTGGGAACATCTAAATCCAAATTCATTGTACATAAAACAAGTTTGCTTCTCTTGAAAGAAAGAATACAACATACCAAATTTGTCTTGCACACAACTTCACCTTTTCCTATAAAGCACACTCAGATTTGACATTTGGTCTGCATTGGACCGCATATCATTTGACCAATCCCAATGGATTAAGGATCTTTCCACTCAAAAACAAAAAATAAGATTTGACAAATTACTTCCAGTAAAGCACACACCACTAACACAGTAAAAAACACCTCTAACCATCCTCTCAGCAATGAAATGATTTCAGCCCTGTCTAAAGGACATAATTTTGCAGTAGCCCCCTCCAAAATCCCGAAAGAAGAAACTATCTGTAATTTGGAATTCACAATATATAACCTTCCACCCGAAAAAGCGAATGACACACGGCGTAGGACAGCCAACATCTTAAGTCAAGCCCAACTTCCCTCCTCAAACTTAACAAAACAAGAAAAAACAGCAATTAAAGAACTCATTCGGAATAAAGACATCATAATATTACCCACAGACAAAGGCAACACAACAGTAATAATAAATAAAGAAGACTATAGCAACAAAATCATGGACCTTCTAACTGACGATACATATAAGAGAACTTAAAAAAGACCCCACAAAAACAATAGTCAGCAAAACAAAAACCCTTCTAAAAGACTCTCAACTTGACAACAAAACAATATCTAACTTAATACCAACTAATCTCATCTCTCCAAAACTTTACGGACTCCCAAAAATCCACAAAAACAACATTCCACTAAGTCCAATCGTCAGCGTAATAAACTCACCAACATACAACCT
>JAUMHM010000085.1:11069292-11087743 GCA_032362435.1 Melikaiella ostensackeni | reverse complement strand
TTTCTATTGTCTCACCATTTCAGGAAGAGAAAAGTTCCTCATACTTTTCAAATTCTTGAGAAGTAATAGAGGTGCAATGTCCTCTATTCTATTTCTATATCCTCTAAATGTGTGACTTCGCATATAGCTTGATTCTCAAGTTTCAACAGACTGTATGATATTGCTTTGAAAGAATTTTCTGGGTTAAAACGTTTTCCTGTGTATAACCCATAATCGATTTTATACCCCTTATATGACAAGAATTAATAACATCAATTTCAAATATGTTTGAAAACAAAATATATCACTCATTATTTATCAGCGAGAAATTCCATTACAAACATTCATATTTTTTCATAAATGCAGGGTTAAGATTAAGACTAATTAGCAAAAAGAAGTTTTATTGTCCCAAATTAAATAAAATCGAGCTCACCTAAACTTTAAATCTAAACAACGACTAAAAGAGTCAGGTTGAAGTTCAAGTAGAATCATTTTAAATTCAAGTATTAAAAATTGCAGGATACTTTCAATTAACGTAAAACGGGGCTGAGGGGAATGTATGGGGTAAAGCGGAACACCCGTTTTTCATCCAGAAATGGCAATACCAAGTCATGAAATGAAAAATTCTGGGTGATTCGCTTCACCCCTCACTATCCCGCTTAGGCTCGTTTAAAGATACTTTCAAATATTTTTAAACTTTTATGTAAAAACTTCGAATTGAAAGCTTTCAAAATTTAATGAAAAATGGCAAAACTATTAATTTTGATGCTATAAGTAAAACTGATGATGAATGGCAGATGGATCGTCGGGAGCAGGTTGTGCTTGCAGTATTCAGGTGGCTAGTAGACAGTAGAGCCTGCTATGACTACGAAATGGTCTTTTTGGTGCTCAATGATTGTAGTCAGATGCAGCTGTAGGTTCTCACCAACGTCACGTTCTCGCGGAGTATTGAATTACCTACACGGTTCATGGCCCCTGGCAATAACGCTAATTAATCTGCGTGCAGTTGAATTTAACGTTTGGAGAGACCACTCACGTTGAGCTAGATCGATAGCACCCACTCCATCACCTACACCGTTCTCATTCAAACCATGGGAACCATCTGTTCCCAGATCCATTTAAGATTAGATCGAAAATACTCGCCACCTGATACAGTAAGAATATTGTCGCTGGTATTTTTATATACACTGCTCTCTTTTGCCCCCTTTCAAACTAACCCTTCTCTACAGTCCTAATTATCCCCTACTCCTCATCACCATCATTATCCCCTTTCTCCCTATTCACTTTCTCCCCTATTCACTCTTTAAAACCAAACACCGCTCCTCCCCCTCTGCCCTTCAGTTTCTCACTGTTTTCCACCGCTTTCCCCTCACCCCCTTTCGACCATCATTTCTTATTCACTCACTTCCCCTATACCACTCACAACCATCTTCGTACACCTCCTATTTACCCCCCCCCTTCCCTGTCACCCTACACCCCTCACTATTATATCACCCCTTCTCGCTTCTCCCCTCATATTTACCGTTCCTCCATGGAGCCTCCTTCAATTACTATATTACCCTCGCCTTTACACATCTTTCCCTGACCCTTCGCTTAAAACTCTCACCCTATCTGTATCTCTCCCCTTTAATTATCTTTATTTCACCCTTTTTTCACCCCAATACACTATTATGCTTTTCCTCTTATTTACCCCGTCACTCGACACCTTCGCCCTTTTCCGTTGCTCTTTCCCACTCTCTGTCTTATTTAACCTACTCCATCGAACTCTCTGGCCCTTACCACCCCTCTATACTCTCACCCCATCCCCCTTTTATCCTTATATTTTACATCCCCTTCCTGGCGACTTTGACCAGGCAACCGGGCGCGTCCTCAGGTTGTGGATAGAGTGGCTCTGTACCGAGGGTTTCTGCTGAATACGGTTACACAACTAAATAAGCAGTCGCGGAAATGGTCCAGAGATGCTCCTGAAAGAAAAACCCCTAAGCCAAGGTGTGAACAATCGTGCTGAAGGCTGCGTGGCACCAGGAAGTGGTGTTTTATACGGTGTCTTTAGGAAATCAGGTCGCCTCCTAGAGCAGGGCTCACCAGAAGTCAGCCACTGGTTGACTTGGCTGACAGTGGTTGCCAAATAGAATAGATCAAATACCCCCGCATGCGGGGCTCTGCGGGGGTGGACCGTACATTTCCCTAGCTACTTGTGGAAATATAATGGAGAACGCTAAATTAAACAGAAGTTTTTGTGCAGAGTTCTTTGGAGGGGAGTTAGAAGTCGTGGACAGCGAAGGAAGAGGAGAGAGAGAGAGAGAGTTGGCTAAGACACAAGCATGACAGTGCAAGGTTTCCTTGAAGGAGAAGAAGGAGGAGGAGGTCGGACTGCTTAATCAAATGAAGTCTGTTCTCAAAAAAATGGTTGAGTTCTGCGGCACACATAGAAATATGTACATGCTGATAAGAGAAGGCCTGGCTGAAGCGCAGGTGGTGCTAGAAAAACAGAAGGATAAGAGTGTGTCCAGAAGGGGGTACGGAGATGTCCTAGGAGTACTTCCTAGCTGACACATTCGCGCGGAGAACGAGGAAGAAGTGGCCTAAGAGGCCCAAGGAGTTGGTCAGTGTGGCATCACAGTTGAACAACAAGGCGACTCAGACGAAGCAAGAAGCCGAGACAATTCCCGCACCCCTCTATGGGAAGAGGGCGAGAGAGCCTACCATGAGTCCCACGAAGGCCAACACGAGTATACAGGTGAAGAAGAGGTTCAGGACTTGAGTCAACGCAGCAGAGCTTTAGCCGCGAAGAGCCACGCAAGCAAGGAAGGACCTACAATTAAACCAAAGGAAAACGGGAAACCAAGGCTTGGGCGTCCTGAAGCAGTGCTTATCAAACCACTCCAGGGTGTTAGTTACGCCAACGTCCTGAAAAACCTCAAAAGTAGGGTTAAACCTGACGAACTTGGTGTCAAAATCAAGAAAGTTTGGGAGATGAAGAAGGCAGAAGTCCTTGCAGAACTGGGAGCTAACGCTGGGGAGAGGAAGAAACTGACATCTGCCACCAGGGAAGCTGTCGGGGAGGTGGCTAACATGCGTGAGCTCGTTCCCCGCACGGAGGTTAAGGTTTTGGATCTCGATACGACGACGGAGAAGGAAGAAATGAGAGAGGCCCTGAGGATGCACTTCGGGGAGTCCAAGACTAGAGAAAAAAAGTCATGCTGACGAAGGAGTCCTTCAGAGGGAGCCTAAAGGCCTACGTGGAGTTGGCGGAGGAACTGGCCACGAAGCTGTTCCGGACAGGACACCTCAAGGTTGGGTGGATGTCCTGCAGAGTCAAGAGAAAGGTGTAGGCCATCAGGTGCTACCGCTGGAGGGGTATGGACATCTGGCAGCGAAGTGTGAAGGTTCTGATCGGAAATTGCGCTGCTGGAAGTGTGGCAAAGAGGGTCACAGAGTTGTGGAATGCTCCAACACGCCACAGTGCTACCTCAGCGCTGCAATAGAAAACAAGCCCCGGACCGATCATATTCCAGGGATGATGCGATGTGCAGCGTTCCGAGAGGCAGCCCACAAGAGGAAGCCAACAGAAGCCGCTAGATGAGCCAAGCAGGACAACGAGGAGGACGCCGAGTCACGGCGTAGTTGTCTATAACCCTAGGCCTAAAGCCTGAATGCGAAAGCGGTTCCGGGATCAGGGTTTGGTAGAGAGAGGAGGCGAGTTTAGTGGGTATTGTTGTTTATTTTTAGGTCGAGTTCCACACATTGTGAGTGAATGCATTCTCACCTCATCTACAAAAAAATGGACATCCCCTTAATACCTTTAGTTCTTCTTCCCCCTCCTCTATCATATTTCCCTGTACTTCGGAACTTTTCTTTGGCGAAATTTTGAGTTTTTATCAAAAGCAGATTTTTGACATAGGTCAGACTATTTTTCTGGCAAGAGTTATGATGGACTTTTATCTCATGCAAAATATGATGGTCATAGATCATATCGATTTCTTTGGGACATGCTTTTTCAATCGTTTCAATTCTACGAATTGGAAAAAGAAATTGCCTTTCCAGTTAACAAAATGGTGTTCCAAAATAAAAGAGATTGAGAAATCTATAAAAAATTTAAATGCGAAAAATGTTTAAAACGATGATCTATTCCAGTGATCATCATCATCTTACAGGTAAGTATAGAGAATCAGCGCATCAGGATTGCAACTTCAAAGACACGCAAATAACATCTGTAGTATTTATCCTAATTATATACCTTCAAAAAATAAGTTCCGAGTTGAAATATAAAACTATTCAAATTGCACATAGGTCTAATTTTTATGAATTACTTTTCACCTATCTTCCACATCAATACATAGTTTTTTTTTCCAATCAAGGGTAAAACAGATAATAAAAATTGGAAGACTTATTAAACTTGAAATAGTGACCATAATTTCCGAAGCTAATATAACTACCATTTGTATTAAGGGTGAGATTAAGGTCCCCCACTTTGATACAAGCTCGGAGGCTAAGCTTGGCTTAATTCTCGATTGAGTCTATCAGCTGTGGACATTTAAGTTTTAATCCAAGTTCTAACCCAAGCTCAAACTCTCAATTTAAACAGTTCAGTGCTCAGGAATTGAAGCAAAAAATGTCTTCAAACGTGGAAATCGTCTCCCAATTTTTTGCATCCACTTATCGGTGGGACTTTATCTAATTTTAAAAGTTACTGAAGGATGGTGGATATTCAACTTTCGGGATGACAATCGATAGTTATGAACTTACGTCAAGGAGGTTCATCAAAGAAGCTCTTCTTCGTGGATCTGGTTCTGTCATAGCTGCTAAAACTGATTGCAGGGCGCAAGAGGGTGAAACAGATACTGTTCCGGTTAAGGCCGTTGCTCTCGGAGTTGTGTCTAGTAAGGCACGACCCAACGAGTACATCCACATCTGAAATTATACAATTCATCTTTTTGAGTATTTTATTTAAAGTTGAGATTCATGCTTTTTAAAGCTTGAATTAAGACTTTACATTTCTTGAATAATTTTTTTTCAACAGTTACGTTTAGAAACAAATATAATATTTAGAATTTATAACTGATAAAGTATTGAGACATCCAACTTATACGTTTCATTAAAATTGAACCCACTAGCTAAAATACTTATGGTAGGTAAAAGATTTCAAATTTTTTGTTCTTTTTTATCAAATATATTAGTTGAGTGAGAAACGTAAGAACGATCAAAATAAATTGGTATAATAAATTATCTGGCGTTCCCTTATGCGATACTTAGAAAAGAATTCTCTGATAGCTCTGCAGGTACAGTTATAAAGGAGCACCTCATTTTCTAAAAATATTGTATGTACCTTTCTCAAACCTGCTGAAAAAATATGAAAAAAGAGGAGCTTCAAGAAATCCGTGAAATTGTAGTGGTGCAGAGCATGCAAGCCGGCAGAAAGGTGAACATTATTTGAAAGAGTCGTTTGAGGAAATTTACTGCGTGGAAAACGCGGTAAGACAATTTGCTACAGAAAAGCATTCGTTAAAATAATTTCGTTAAAAATGGTTTCGTATGCTTTTAAGTTTGAAAATTTTAGTGCTGGCTGTAATTAGTTGAAAGCAGTGATGAGTAAGTTACTTTTCAAAAGGACTAGATGTCGTTACCGCTACATCACGAAAAAAGTAACTAGTTATCGTTAACTTTTTCTCAGTTACTTTTGAAAAAAAGTAACTATCACTACTTTTGTATTTTAGAAATATGTATATATCCAAATTTAATTTTTTACACAACTGCATTCATATCCATCAAGTGACAGTTGTTTCTTTAGATTTATCTAATCACGAATTTCAGTTTTGGAAGATTTACAGCATCCCAAGACACCAAAAGGAAACTTTTTAGAAGATGTTGAATTTTTAACAAAATACATAAATTTTCAAACAAAGAGATAAATTTTCATTTAAAATGATGAATCTTCAAAACAATTAATTTTTAACAGAAGAGTACAACTTTTAACCAATGCTATTTTTATTTTTTAACCAAAAAAAAAAAGGAATTTTCGACTAAAAAAGGGAAACTTGCAACCAAATAGTTGAATCTTCAAATAAACAATATAAAGTTTCAACTAAAAATTAAATAATTAAATCTTCAATCAAAAAAATTAATTTTCAGCGAAAAAAGATCAATTCTCGAGGAAAAACGTAATAGTTGATATTTTAACCAAAAAAATTTCAATTTTTAATCAAAAACAGTTGAATTCAACCAAAAAGGCGAATTTTCTACAAAACAGTTGAATTTTCAACCCGCAAATATAACTTTTTAACAAAAAGGTTAATGTTCAACCAAATAGTTTAAAATTCTCAACCCAAAGTGACGAATTTTTAACAAAACAGTCGAAATTTCAACCTGCAAATATGAATTTCCAACCGAATAGTTGAATTTTCTACCAAAATAGTTGAATTTTTAATCCATAAGGACAAATTTTCAACGAAAAAGTGGAATTGTCAACCGAACAGAATGATTTTCAATGAAAATTGTTGAATTCTGAACAAAATCATTCAATTTTCAAACAAATAATAAAACTTTCAACCAAAAAAGATGAATTCTCAACAAATAATAGTTGCATTTTCAAATAAATAGATGACATTTTAGATAAAATGAAGAATCTTCCACTGAAATAGTTAAATTTAAAGTTAAAGACGATGAATTTTCAAACCAAACAGTTGAATTTTCAGGCAAAAAGTTGCATTTTCAACTGAGGTGATGAAATTTCAAACAAAAAAAAATGAATTTTCAACAGAAGAGTTCAACTTTTAACCAAGTAGTTGAATTTTTAACCAAAAAAATTAATTTTCAACCAAGAAGATTAATTTTCTACCAAAAAAGACGAATCTTTAACAAAATACATGAATTTCGAAATACAAAAGATAAATTTTCAATCAAATAGTTGAATTTTCAACTAATTAATATGAATTTTAAACCAAAAATGAAATGATTGAATTTGCAATTTGAAAAAATTAATGATAAATGAATCTTCAACGAAAAAAAATGAATTTTTAACATAAGGGTTCAACTTTGAACTAAAGAAGATGAAATCTTGACGAAAAATGTAATGGTTGATATTTGAACGAAAAAAGATTTTAATTTTAAATAAAAAACAGTTTAAATCAATCAAAAAAAATATGTTCAACGAAAGAGTTGAATTTTCAGTGGAGAGAGAAAAAATCAACCAAATTGTTGAAATTTTAAGCCAAAAAGGCAAATTAAAAAAAACAGTTGAATTTTCAACCCAAAAAGACGAATTTTCAACAAAAAAGTTAAATATTCAAGCAAATAGAATGATTTTCTGTCAGTACAGCTAAATTTTGAAACAAATAATACAATTTTTAATAAAGAAAGATGAATTCATAACCAATAATAGTTGGATTTTGAAAAAAATTGATTTTCAACGAAGGAGAAGAATATCAAACTCTGAAATTATTATTATTTTTTTCAAGTGTTTGTATCGATTCTAGGAAATTTTAAATTCCAGGGGCACAGAAAAATTGCAATTTTCTTATGTTGCGCTATAAAACTCTATAGCTATCGGCTGCGAAAATTTGAATAGTGAAAATGAAAAAATAGTTGCACAAGCAATAAAACTGATTGATGTCGAAACGAATCCCTTCACAATAAAATAAGTTAAATTTATTCCCCAAAGTTCTCTAGAAATCCCTGTAAATTTTTAAAATCCTCTAAAATCTTTGCAATAATTTGAAGTCCAATAAAATTCCTTGAATCTTGTGAAATTCTTTGAAATTCCTTGAAATCTTTGAAAATCCTATAGGTATTTTTTTTATATGAAGAGATGCAGGTAGACGAAATTAATCGCAATATTTTTATATAATTTTTAAAATGCTTAGATTAGAAACAACTCCAAATTAGAAAATTAGAAAATGTTTCAAATCGAATAATATAAAACGGGTAATCAAAAAGTCTATTTTTGATTCGTGAAATTTTTGGGTGTTCCTTTTGGTACACAAAAAATGTTCATAAGACAGTAGATTTTATTTCAATCTTTGATATAAAATTAAAAATTTCACAATGAGACAATTTTTAAAATATAAACGTTTAAAATTGACCGATTTCTGAGTTATTAATTGTAAATCTTAAATCGAATCTAAGCTCTTCAAATATAAATAATTTTGTATTGAAGATTTTAAAGTCGTAACTACTTAAAATTTGAAAATATTTGACTTTCAAAGAAAAGTTAAGCAATTGGTAAACTGAAACATTTTAATTTTATGATTTTAAATTGTAATTTTAAGTAGTTTCCAAGTATTAAATCAAATTAAAAAAATTTTTAGCATTTTGAAAAATTGTTGTAAAAAAACTGAAAATATTGAAATCTTACAAGATATTTGAAAATTAGGCATATTATGTAGATTACGAAGAAAAATAAATTTTTGTGGTTTTTGTAAAGGTTAGAGAATAACGAATTCTTTAATTTTCATTCAATTTACGGTCTGGCCATTTTAATATCCAAAACCTTCTGATTTTTTTAGGTATATTTGGAGTGCGATAAAGTTTCTATATGCTCAACAAATTTTTAGGATAGATTGAAAAGCCTTTAAAAGTTACTTACGTTGAAATTTCATCTTTACAGTTAAAATTTTATTATATGGTTGAAAATTTAATTATGTACTCTGTTAAAAATTCATTAAATTCATTAAATTTGAGTATTCGACTAGTTTGTTCAAAATTCGTCTTTTTTGATTGAATTCAACTGTTATTGATGCAAAACTAGAATATTTTTGGGATGAAATATCAACTTACATTTTTGTTACAAATTCATATTTTTTGGTTGAAATATCAACTAACATTTTTGTTAAAAATACAACTGTTTTGTAGACAATTTAACAATTCGGTTAATTTCTCTTTCTTTCTTGACGCAAAAATGTTTCTTGGTTGAAGTTTTCAAACGTAAAAAAAATGCAAGTACTTTTCGAGGTTTTCGAGGATTTTCAGGACGCTAGACGCCAGGATTTACGTGAAACGATTGATTTGACTTGTTATCAGTTACTTTACACATACAAAGCTCTTCAGACCTCCGGAACTCTACAACAATCTATGAATGCATGTCGGTACAAATATATAGGTAAGAGGAGACTAGGTTTGTTAAAACCCAGTAACATCGCATGTCACTCTATTTCAGTACAAACAATACGAACAGATAAATGGAAGTCCACTCACAATGTCTACATTTTGTAATGAGAATTAAGTACTCATGAAAGGGGGTTGCTCTGTTCAGGCTTTTAAGGTATTAAGGACGATCTGCAACCACCTAACTTACTGCACAAACATTACCATTTACCACTTTGTTCGATACAAATACAAACCATTACAGAATTTTTTTAATACACGGAGAAAACTGGTTTGGTCACAGTAACTAACATTACCAAGTTGCATACAATATGGATGCATTGTTCAATTTTTTTCAGACATCTTTTATCTACGTTGTTAAAACCAAATGACATAGTTGCAGCAACTATAAGCTTTTAGCTAGTCTTGTTGCTCCCATTACCACAATATTTGTACCGTGGACAAATAATTGAGAATCAAGGAGAAATGTGTGCGAAATTTACAGGAATGAAAGATTTTCTTGCATGATGGATGGATGTATGGATGACTCAAAAAACATGCGCGCGTATATGAATTAGCTTGGACATCAAGATTAACAGTGTGTGATGTTGACAGATCTTGTCACCCAATTTCTTTTTATACTTGTATGCTTCTTTAATCTATATATGGTATGGTACATTCAGACAAAAAATTCAAACATTTATGTATCTCATGTCACTTTGTATGTACATTGCAAGTATGATGTTTTTAAATTAAGTTTTTGAATTTAGTTTAAGCCGAACAACATGTTGTGTATTGCGTGTAAATTTATTTATTGTAAGAAAAATTCGTAAACAATGTAGTGTAAGGGGAAAAATATTTGATAACATGCAGATTCAAATAAAAACTTATGAATAATTGATGCAGATAATTTTTTCTTCAACCAGCAATGCTGGTTATGACAGATACATCCTATTGATGGGAACGTTTACTGTGTGGCTGTGACAACCACATCCTATTAAAAATAACTTTCACTGTGTAGTTGTAGCAATCCCACATTATGAGAGAGAACGTCCACTGTGTGGTTGTGACAACCACAGTGTATGCTTGCGACAACTACACAGTTGAGACCTTATAACTAGACTCTCATACAAACAGCTATGTGGTTGTAGGAACCACAGTTGTAGTTGTACCATATTTTACTATTTTTTTGTGGTTGTGACAACCATATTTATGGATCTTACTTCCATACAGTTTTCAACGTGTACCTTCTCCTACATTATATACCAGAGACTCACAAAGAACATCTGTAGTATTTTTTATTATTTTTTATCACCTTGAAGTATATATTGATTCATATTATATATATATCTTTCACAAAATAAGTTGCAAGTACAAATATAAAGCTATATTTTTCTGAATGAGAAAATATAATGCATTTCAAACAAGTCAATTCACATTTGTATTGCTCTAAAGATTTTCTTTCAGTTCAAAAAAAATTTCTAAAGAAATCGTATTTTTGTCTAAATTCCTGCCTGTAGGAATTACTATAGTAATTTCAATTTTTAGAATTTCGAGATTTTTTAAACTTCTTGGACAACTGAATATCTACTTCGAAATGATAACAAATTCTAATTGACATGCAATAAATATTTGCGTACATAAATACCCGATATCCTTCTAAATTGAACTGATTTTGAATCATGGCTGATTTGGAGTAATTTTGACCCAAAGTCTGTTTTATTTTGAACGGTATTTGGCTCTTATAAAAATTTATTTTTCCTGCATGTCGAGCTTTAAAAAATGAAAAATATCAAGAAGTCATTCAAAATAAAAAATGACTTCAACATAAAATGTTAAAAATTTAACAATTTATAAAACTTTTTGTGCTTGAACGAAATAAGTCTGTTTCTGAAATGGAAAAGAAATGCAAAAAATTGAAAGCAGAATGAAACGAAAAGAAATTAGTATATGATTCTTGTGTATGAAATAAATTGTTATTCGCAAATTATAATAGTTGTTTGTTTATAAAGTAGTTTTCAGAAAGAATATTTTTTCAACAATTTCAAGTGAAGTGAAGCCACTATGCTTCTAATTTCCAACTGTTGAATAAAATGTGATTGAAATAATTCGTATTCTTTTTAAAATGATTGTGAAAAAGACGTAGTGTAACAACAAATATTTTGACAGCATTACATTTTTAAAATCTTCACATGCTTTTGATTACAAGTTTATATGAAAACTATAACTTGAATCACAAATATAATTCAGAATTGGAGAATGTAAGATTCCTAGGCTTGATAATAAGGGAATTTTCAAAGTAGTAATCTTTTTTTAAAAAATGTCATTGAAAATACAAAATCGCACAAAATATAAATGTCGAGCACACAAAATCATTCGGAAAGAATCGTATAGAACGAATGTATTTTTTTACACGTAATATAAACCTTACTCTCATTCTTCGAACACTGCAGACAAAATTCACTATGAAAAAGCACAAGCGATGAATGCAGAGACTTGCGTTCTTTAGAAAAATAAGGAAAATTCTAAATCTATTGTAATCCTGTATATTATTTGTTCCAATAATTGTCTTTACTCTAAATTTGAACAATTCTGTTATGCATATGTTTGTCAATAAAGGCACACGGATAATGGTTGAGAAAAAGAATATGTTTGCATAATTCAATATTCTTTTCATGGAATTGTTTTAGTGTCCTTCTTGAATAAGGAGTTTTTCTGTGTCAATCAGTGATAATATAATTTTCATCAGTTTTTATCAAAGTAAAGTCAAGAAGATTCAATCTACCTTCTGTTTCAATTTCAATAGTGAACTGTAATCTTGGATGTATACTATTAAAAACATTAAGTAGGGTATCCACATTTTGTGCGTGTAAAGAAAGTACAGAATCATCAATATATGGTATCTTGCATGAAAGTCTAATTCAAAATTAATTCGATCAAAAACTTCATTTTCCAAATCTTCGATCACAATTTAAGCATGAATTGGGGACAAGATGGAGCCTACCGGAGTTCCAAATATTTGTTTATAAAAAGTACCATTGAATTTAATATAAACAGAATTGAAAACATATTCAATAGCATCAAGAAATTGTCTTTTCAAAATCTTAGTATGAAGTTTATTCATATCCCATCTTTTTTAGAATGGCAAGTTTAACTCTTTCATAAGCATAGTTATAAAATTTGAGGAAATTAGCAATTTTTAGAAATGTGTTATTAGTTTGGATTATTACTTTTTTCTTTTTGAAAAATCGAATAATCTGAATAGATTGTTTCTAAATCAACCCACAAAATTTGATCTTGGCATTATAATCTATTTCTTTCATTTCCCATGTTCTGTACACATTAATCTTGTAATAAATTTTCAGGCTTTTTCAATTTTTTACAGCTAATTAAAATGTTAACCTGGTAATCATAAAATAAGGTTGCCAAAAGGTTTTACATACAATTTTTATTTTTACAACTAACTAGAATGTTAACCTGGTACTTATCAAAAAATAAGGTTGTCGAAAGGTTTTTAATACAATTTAGAATGTTTTCAAATTTTGGTTCATGTTTCTCATTATTTTTAAAGGATTTTTTATTTAATGCAGTCTCTCTTGCAAGGCATTCCTTGATGATGTAAACCGGTACCTATTTATTCAATTTATCTAGAGTCTTCTCAATGTTTTCATTCAGATTCTGTATTTGTGAATGCAATCTTTTATAACCAAATTCAAGGTTGATTTCCTAAATTCATTGGTGGTCTCATTTATTTCAGTGAATTATTTTCTAAAGAAATTCATGTCGAGTGAAAAATTAACACACCTTTTCTGAATCCGTGTCGGAGTAGACGCGTCCGGGCCGATATTCCGGAGGTAGATAAGCTCGTGCAGTTTCCGGTGGCGCCTGTAGTAAGGTCACTCTACCTCGTGGAGTCAATTCCAGTGTGTTTGGGGTTACCACTGGCCCTGCTCTCGAGCCACCTACCACTCCACCATCTGTGAAACAAATTAATGACACATTTTAATTAAAGCGACGTAACGAGAGAGTTTCTGCTTCAAAAAGCAGAGAATATAATCTTCAGACTCAAACTGAAAATTATATATTAATATTCACTCTGGTGGCTTCCACACCAAACTCACAAAAAATAAATATTCATTTCACTGATTTTTTTTTCTAATTTACACAAATTAAAAGTAAATTCCTGTAAAATGAACACAAAATTTGTGTAAAATGATCCAATTTTCACCAAATTTTGATAGTCATCAACTTATTCTTTTATGCACATTCCGTGCTATTAAAATTGAGAGAATTTAATCAATTATCAAAAAACAGATTTTATGAGCATTATGTAGATTACG
Source organism: Melikaiella ostensackeni (assembly GCA_032362435.1). Taxonomy (NCBI): domain Eukaryota; kingdom Metazoa; phylum Arthropoda; class Insecta; order Hymenoptera; family Cynipidae; genus Melikaiella; species Melikaiella ostensackeni. The sequence goes on along the minus strand of JAUMHM010000085.1, from coordinate 11,074,343 downwards.
GGGTTTTTCAATTTTTTAAATTTCTCGTGAAACAAGCTGAAGACTAAAGAGTTTGTCGAATAAGTGCGACGTTTGATTTTGTTTTTATGTATTTACTTTAAACTATAGTATTGTATAAGCTCTAAAGAAAAATTCAAAATTTGAAAGTCGCCACCGATATCGTACGCTTCCGTTTGCCGGACAACAAAATTTAAATGCGGCAAAATTTGGCGGAGTTCAATTACTCGACTTTTTCTTTAATACATATAAATTCGCATGAAAAATTTAATTTTTTAGTTTTTGGATTACTGTAGAATTACCTAACTTCGGACATTGGTTAGGTGATTCTACGATACTTAATACATATTTATGACTAATTTGGGTTACATACATTCTAAACACTGGGTGTTAAAAAATACATATATCGTTGTGTATAATTTCAAAACTGAGTTTGACTTGCGAACACAAGTAAGCAGATTATTAGTTTTTTTTTTAGTAATACGTGACTATATAATATACTATATTCTCCAACAAACTAACTTCTTTAGGTGATGTGTTTAGTTTCGATGCAAGAACTACCTGGAGTAATTAATTACACTGTAATCAAGTACAAACTTCACGAAGCTAAATACAGATAACTATGTATAAATTAATGTTGCATGACTTACAATTTCTCGTAAATTATAATTATTCAAATTTCGCAATATTCTGGCATCAAAGTAATAGAGGGATAGAAAACCTTTAAATCTTAATCTGAATATGAAATGTTTTTAAAGTTCCTCATAAAATACGAAAAGGGGAATACAATAGCATATTGTGTAATAAGTGCGAGAAGATGACTACTGAACGAGTGGCATAGCTTCTCGCACGTATCATACACCATCTTTTTTGCAAAGAGGGCAGAAAAATGGCGATATTCCGTGTCTGTAAATGTGTGCGAAGTGACAGACTCCACTATTGTGAGATTAGCGTGCCGCAATATGACATTCCCGCACAGCTTTGCGTGCGGGAATATTCCGATACGCAAACTGTGCGGGAATACCATATTCCCACACGCTTATCTCACAGAAGAGGCAGAAGTCTTTCAGAATGGCCCTTAAAGCGGTTCTACGCAATTTTTTAAAAAGAATTTTGAAGAGTTCAAAATATTTCAAAATATTTGAAAGATTTCCAGTGATTTCTACAGATTTTAAGGGGTTTAAAAGTAATGCGAATGATTTCAAAAGCTTTCAGCGGAATTAATAGGATTTCCAACGATTTTAATTATTTCAAGGAATGTTTGAAAATTTCAGAAGTTTGAAAACATTTTAAAAGATTTGAAGGCAGTTCAAGGACTTTTAACAAGATTTAATTGAGGGATTTGACATTATTTCAAAGATTTCAAGGGGCTTCAAGAGATTAAAATCTTTTAATGAGAATGCAAATAACTTCCTAAATTTTTGAGGATTTGGAAGGATTTAGGGTATTTTTTAATGATTCCAAGGGACTTCAGAAAATGTTAAAGATTTCAAAGCATTTTTATGGAATTTCCAGGGATTTTTTAGGGATTTCAATGGATATGAAAAATTTCTAGACATTTTACAATGTTTCTATACATTTCAAAGAATTCTACAAGAATTAAAAGATTTTGTAGGATTTCACAGACTTGAAGAGAATTTCGAATTATTTTAGGATATTTCGCAGGACTTCAAAAATTCGATGGTGTTTTGAAGAATTTTCATGAACTTCGGTTTTGAAAGGATTTCATAGGATTTATAAGATTTTAGAAAATTCCAAGGGATTTCATAGGATTTCCAAGATTTCCACACATTTCGAAGAATTTTAAGAAATCTCACAGGATTTTAAGGGATTGAATCAAGGTTTCCGACGATTTAAATAATTTTAAGGGTTTTTAAAGACATTCAATAAGTTATTTTAACGAATTTTTCAGGATCTCCAAGGATTTCATAAAACATTAAATATTTCACGGGAATTCAAGGGTCTTCATAATATTTTAATGAATTTTAAGAAATTTATTCACCAGCATTAAGGAATTTTTGAGGATTTCAAAAATTTGAAGAGATTTTCGAATATTTCAAGGTATTTCCAAAGATTAAATTTTTTGAAAATATTTGAGGATATTTTGAAAGATTCCCAGAAATTTTCAATAGATTTCAAGGAATGTTAAAGGTTTTTTTTATTATAAAAGATTCCAAGAAATTTTCAAGAGCTTCAAAAAATGTCAGGAGATGTCAAAAGATTTCAAAGGGTTTTAAATATTTTAGTGTATTTTCAAATATTTCAAGGAATTTACAAGAGATTTCATGAATGTCAAGGAATTTTCAATCATTTTAATGATTCTTAAGTATTTGAAAATACTTCATATACAGTTTTGAAGAATTTCCTGGAATTTTGGAAGATTTTGAAGGATTTTGTAGGACCTACTCATAAGTATTTACGATATGATTTTTAGGTATTTAAAAACATTTTCATAAGGTTTTAAAGGAATTTCCTAGAATTTTTGGAGATTTGGAAGAATTTCATAGAACCCAACAGGTTTTAGGATATTTAAAAAGATTTCAAGGGATTTTAAAAGAATTTCAAGGAGTTTTATAAGATTCCCGAGGATTTCAATGATTTTAATAGATTTTAAAAGCTGTCAACGTAACATTTCAATTTTTTTAAAATTTTAATATCCTAGGATATTTTAAAAGATTCTAAGAAATTTTCATTATATTTCAAGAATTTGAAAGATTTTAGGATATTTCAAGATTCTAAGGAATTTTCAAGAGGCTTAAAAAATGTCAAGGTATTTTCAAGGATTTTAATGATTTTTAGGTATTAAAAAAATTCATATAAAGTTTCAAAGAATTTCCTAGAAATTCGGAAGATTTGGAAGGTTTTTATAGGACTCATAAGGTTTTAGCATATCCTAAAAAACTTCAAGAGATTTTAAGGAATTTTAAAGGGTTTCTGGAGATTTCCGAGAATTTCATTGATTTTTAGTGATTTCACAATATTTTGAAAATTCTAAATATTTTGGGAAATTTTAAAAGATTCCAAGGAATAATCAATAGATTTCAAGAATTTGAAGGTATTCCAAGAGATTTTAAAGATTTTAGGGTATTCTGAAAGATTCCAAGGAATTTTTAATAAATTTTAAGAAATTGAAGGTGTTTCAAAACATTTCAAAGGATTTTGAATATTTTAGGGTATACATTAAAAGATTCCAAGGATTTTTCGAATGATTTATAAATGTCAAGAAATTTTCAAGGATTTTAATGATTTTTAGGTATTTCACAAAATTTCATGCAGTTTAAAAAATTTTTCTTGAATCTCGGAAGATTTGGAAGGATTTTATAGGACCGATAAGGTGTTAGGATATGATTTTTCGGTATTAACCCTTAAAGTACACACTGGGGTACAGCTGTACCAACGACCGCAAAAACCTGTTTGCGACGAACACAGCTTCAGAATTTGTGTGAATTGTTGCGAAGAAACTTTGTAATGTATTTATATTTTATGTTCATCATTTTTGAATGATATTTTCATGAAAATTTAATAATGTACTCATTTTAATAATAAATTTTCTAACATTTTTTGGTAATAACAGGAAGTAAATTTTTTTCCGAAAATTTGACCCTTCATTTCCCAGAATAAATACCTTTTAAAAATAAATCCAATAAAGTGCTATTTTTTCATATAATAGCACATCAGTAGAATACTCACCTACATTTTTAGACCTTAATACGCACAAATTAAAAAATTAGGAATTTTTAATGAAAATACCCATTTTTTCGCTCTTTTCTGGTATTTTCATTGTTTTAACATACTTAATTTTAATATTTAGCTTTATTATCTATTCTATTTCATGAAATATACTTTTAAGAAACTACAAACCAAAAATCAAGTCAAAATATTAAATAGTTTCATTTTTATAAAGGTTTTTTCAGTGGGGTACAGGTGTAGCCAGTGTGTACTTTACGACTCTCAAAATAAGTGTGTACTTAAGAAACATTTTCATAGAGTTTCAAAGAATTTTATGGAATTTCAAAAAATTTGTAAGAATTTTATAGGACCTGTAAGGTTTAAGGATTTTTTAGAAGATTCCAAGGGATTTTTAGGGAATTTTACCGGGCATTATCAGATTTCCGAGGATTCAATGATTTTGAGGGATTTTGAAAGCTATCAATATATTCTGGAAAATTTTTCAGGAAATATCGTCAGATTTCATATAATTTCACGGGGTTTTCAAGGGACTTTTTGAGAATTCAACGGATTGTAAAAATTTGAAGTGATTCTACAATTTTTCGAGGAGTATAAAGGAATTTCATAAGATTCAAGGGATTTTGATATAATTTTAAGATTTTTTAGAGATTTGAATTATTTTTGATTTTAAGGAACGGTGCACAGTGAGGAAAGAGTACATTTTTGGGTTCAAAATACGATTCCGGATGAACCTGTGGACCAACTTTGATGTTTTTTTGTTTAAAAAAAGCTGATAAAATTTCAGAGAGAATCGTTGAGGCCGATTTTTGAAAAAGGTCTCCAGTTTTTTATAAACAAACAAATATATGGGAAAATATGACAATTTTTTGAGTTTGGTTTTCTAGCTTCTTGAAAATAGAGTGAAAAGTTTCGCAATTAACTCAGTTTGGTAGTGCAACATTACAAGAAGATTATCCAATAGCGAGCATCGAACAAAAAAATTGGTTAATAAACTAATTATTTGTTAAAAGTTGATTTCCGCGAATTTTAATTATTTTTATATTATTTTTCTTCATCTTGTAAGCAATTCATCGCATAACATCACTATGATGGAAATCGTTTGTATTTGAATAATAATTAACAATAATATAAACAAATTTCAATAACAAATGTGCACTTTGGGTGTGTTTTGAAGAAAAACACCGTTTTTTTCAGTCTGTACTTATAATTGGCTAGCTCGAGGCAACTTGAATACAAGAGATGACTAAACAATAAATTTCAAAATTGTTATAAATAAATTTCAGAACAAATAAGAAAAGGCCGGAAAAAAGTCTTTTTTCAGTGTCAATTGCGCAAATACTTCCGCACTTGCCTTAATTTTCGTT
>JAUMHM010000085.1:11041512-11054134 GCA_032362435.1 Melikaiella ostensackeni | reverse complement strand
AGGGGTAGTGAGGGGAGAGGAACATAAGGAGAAGTGTGGGGAGGTGAAAGGGGGAGATTTGAACGACTTTATTAACGGCTTGATAGGCTACGTAAACCTATTTTGTAGGCGCCTGCCGCCTACTTTTACAAATTTTTATTTTGGGAAATAGATCCGAATAACTGAATTGGAAGTTTAAAAAATTCTGAGCACTCAAATGCAGAAGCGACAAAATTTGAAAAGCAATCAACTTTAAAGTCTTTTTAAATTATAGAGTAGTTAAATTTGAGCTGCTCTAAAATTTAAAAGAATTTGACTTTTGGAGAGCGCTAAAATTTCTTAGAAAATTACAGTTTTTCAATATCATAATTTTAAGTTTAGATACGAAATGAATTGAAAGCATAATTTTTAAGGCTGAAACATTTTACAAGAAGTGAAATTTATGTCGAGCGATAAATAAACGTGAGATAAAACATCGTGTAAAGTTTTATGTGCAAGAAGTGATTTCGCTTGAAAATGTATGTTTGAGGAGCCATTATTGTAATTTTCTGCAATTTGTGCGGCTGAAGTCTGAAGAAGGTAATTCACTTACTTGAGAGAAAGAGGTCTTGAAGAGCTTGGGCAGCTTGGCAGAGGAGAGCCCAGGTTTCTGCTGCCTCTAAACCTGCACCCCTCAAAGCCAGAACATCCGCCGCCACGATGCTTAACCCATCTTCGACGCCACCAACGCCTCCGACGCTCGTCGTGGGCATTCTGAAAAAAAAACAATTACATTATAATAAATGAGCTAAGAAAAAACTTTAAGAGCAGAAGGCTTACTCAGTTCTTGTAGAGCTCTTTCATTAAACTGAATAAGAAGCATCTGATTACCTTGAAAGATTTACAGTTGATGATTTATTCAAAATAGCAATATCAGCGGGGAACGTTGCACTGCAAATGTAATTACGAATGTTTCATGTCGATATTTTTCATTTTGATATTGTTCCGCATACTTAAAACGTTATTTCAGTTTTGTAGGTTTGAAATTGGACTTTTCAGTTTTGAAGATATCAAATTAAAAAAATGTTCACCCTTAAACGCTCCCACTTTGTGTGTACAATGACTACATTTTTAAAAGTTTCATTTTGAATCTGCCAAATTTCCATTGCCCTAAATATAAAACTCTTCATTCTGAAAGAAATGAACATTTTTAATCGCTTCCTCATAGAGGAACCCGGCTTGTCTCGATTAAGTTTAACCCAAAATTGCTTGTACATCTTGTTTCTCTTTAGTACGTGTTTCGGACATGCCCCCGGTTATTTTAATCTAAGAAAAAAGTCATACTACGCGTTTTTTGAAAAAAAAAAAACAAACGATTTTTTCATTTTTAATTATTAAAAATCTCATTTTTCTCGAAAACGACGCAAAATATAAATAGCAGTTCAGAGTTCAAAATTGATCCCCTTCCTGAAATCGATTAGATTATACCTTTACCAGATGCTTAGTTTGTGTATTTTAGCCAAATTAAAAAAAATTGAAAAAAATCGACGAAATAGCATTCAGTTTAACGAACTGCTACATTTTATTTTTAAAAAGGTTTGCTTTCAGCTGAGTAACAATGTGAAGAACATGTTCCATAAGATCATTAAGGTTTTTGAGCTTTAGAGTAAAGAAAAATTGGTTTTTATGTACAAAATTGGAGAAAGATCACTTTTAACGATTAAAAATCTCATTTTTCTCGAAAAAAACGCAAAATATGAACAGTAGTTCATAATAATTATAGATGTTCATCTTGTGTATTTTAACAAATTTTTCCAAAACAATAGAAAAAATCGGCTAAAAATGTATTTAGTTCAAAGTATTTCGACATTTTATTTTGAAAAGTTTTTGTTTTGAAAAATTTTTGTTTCTACTTCAGTAACAATATTAACATTTATAAATTATAAATTGCCATTCACATTTTGCGCTGTTTTCGAGAAAAAAAAGATTTTTGATAGTTGAAAATGATGTTTCTTCAGTTTAAAGGTTGAAAATCAAATTTTCTTTACTCTGAATCTGAACTGAATTTCAAAATCAACTGCACCGTAATAATCAACTGAAACATGCTCTTCAAATTGTTGCTGAACTAAAAACAAACGTTTTTAAAAATAAAATGTTGAAATTCGTCAACTAAATGCTGTTTCAGTCGATTTTTATCGATTTTTACATTTTCGTCTCAATGAGAAGGTATTGGTTTTATGTGAAAATTAACTTTCGCGGATTTCATTAAATCTCAATGTTTCGAGACCCCCTGAATCCAAAAAATAGATTTTAGTTTTACGATCGTATACTGGATACCCTGGTGAAAGCTTTAGATAGGCATTCATTCCGAATCATTCCGAACCAGTCCGAATTATTCCGAAATCTGTATCCGAACCAATTCGAATTAATCCTATTCAATCCAGAAAAATTTCTCAATTTCATTCAATCCCAATCGGTTAAAACTTAATCTGACTCAATCCGATTCAATCCAAACTTCAAATCAGATTCAATCCGAGCCGAATTTTCAATCCGAATCAATCCAAACTCGGACTGACCTAAACCGATTTTCAATCTGAATAAATACGATTCAATCCGAAATCAGATTGAAAATTCAGTATGTACCAATCAATCGAGTTCGGATTCATTCGGAATGAAAATTTGGTTCAGATTGGTTCGGATTGATTCGGTTTTGAAGTTCCAATTCAATCGAATTGAGTCGAATTAATTTTCAACCGATTTGAATCGAACGAAATGAGAACTTTTTCGGATTGGTTCTGATTGATTCGCATTGATTCGGATACAGATTTCGAAATAGTTCGGAATGATTAGGAATGAATTCCTATCAGAAACTTTCGCTAGAATAACTGTTGAAAGACTATAATCGGATTGGACTGTGCTTTGACATACGTTTTAAGGGACCAAAAAGAAAGTTTGAGTTCGCTAACCAGCCATTTTTGACCAATGGTTCTGGTTTCATCCATGGAAAATGCTTTTTAAAAAAACAAAAATTCCATTTTCCAGCAAAACTGTACAGGTACCAAAAAAATGTTAAAATAAAAATTGTTCACCTCGAACAGACCTCCAAATTTGCTTCAGACTATTTTTTTCATGGGACGCATGGTTTTTGTTTTAATCGTTAAAAATATTATTTTAAAAAAATACCACTTTCGAGCAAAACTGTAAAGGGTACGCAAAAAAGTTTGAAATGCGCGACTGTCCATCTCAAAATATCTAAAAATTTCATGGAAATTTTTTTTAATGAGACGCATAGGTCTTCTTTAAATCATGAAAAATGTTATTAAATATAAAAAAATTCCAGTTTTTAGCAAAACTATACGAAATATGAAAAAACTGTTAGAAGGCAAAATTGTTCACCTGAAAAAGAACTAAACGTTTGTTCAAACTATTTTTCTGGTAAGACGCATACTTTTTGTTTTAATGGTAGAAAATGTTATCAAAAATAAAAAAAATCCATATTCCGGTCAAAGTATGCAAGATACGCAAAAATGTTGCCCTGAAGAATTGTTCATCTCAAAAAGATCTACTAATTTTCTCCAGACCATTTTATGATAAAACGCATAGTTTTTGTTTTAATCATGAAAAATAACATAAAAAATGAAAATTATAAATTGTTGTTAAAACAGCACAAGATACAGCAACATAATTATTGATAAAATTATTTACCGAAAAAAGGTCTCAAAATTTATCATTGAACAATTTTTATCATGACGGAGAGTTTTTGTTTTAATCGTGAAAAAATGATATTGAAAATAAAAAAGTCAAAATAGAGAAACGCCACAAAATACAAGATGTTTAACGACATGTCAAAATTGTTATTAAGATCGAAATGAAATCTTCTTTCTTATGAGCCTTTTCATGCACCAAAAACAGAATACAAAAAGGCTGACAGATCAAAAACAGACTACCACCTACCTCCGTTCCGACTTATTAGAAACAAATTCATAACAAATTCAATTAAAAATTTTTAAAAAAATACACTAATATAATTTGTGCAGAGATTTGAATTGAATAAATCTTTTTTTTTTATCAAAAAAGATTGAGATTCATTCATTAAAGATTGTGAGAAAGGCAGAAAATGAATCTGAAAAATTCGAAATCATGAGAATTTTTATCAAAGTATTGGCAGCAATTCCAGGCTTTGTAACTCAAATTTTTTTGAACACGGAGTGGTATTTAGTTGATATAATTCAACAGAATGTTTATAGCTATCTCCGTACTAAAATTTTCATCTTCAAGAATTTTTGAAGTTTTTAATTCTTCGTTTATGAGTGAATTTTATTTTAAATTTTAGAAATATAACATATAATAATAACAAAATTTGTTCATTTTGACAACATGAATCGATTGATGTATTTAGATGCACTCCATGACCAAATAAAGTTATGGTACAGATTTGTAAATTTTTCTAACTTTTATAACAGAAAAACTTTCTTATTTTTGGGAATATACCAATATTGTAATTACAAAATTTATTCGATCAATCAAATCAATCAAATTTATTCAAAAATTCAAAAAAAATTATGGCATATATAGATTTGTTTATTTGTTTAACGTTTGAAGGATTAAAAATTCTCAATTTTTGAAATACACAAATTTTTTAAGCATAAACTTCATTCGTGTTGAAAAAATAAATCTATTTAACTATATAAAAATCTTCTATAGTCTCTGAAAAATAAACAATAAATAATAATAAGCAATAAGAAGTAAGAAATAAATAAGAAGGAATAAATAGCCAAAACGCAGATGAAATTGCCTTTTTTATCCTCTCAGAATCATGTTACGGTTTTTTTTGACATTCTGAAAGGTACAAATTTAAAATTATTGAATATTGAAGGCTGTAAATTCAATATTGTAAGATTTTTCAGCACTTCAAGTAAAAAATTTTTCAATTTTAAGTGCTCTAAATTTGAAAATGGTCCACTTTTAAGTTGTAAAATTGAATAATTGTTAGTTATCAATACTTAGCACTGATTTTTTTCAACTTCAAATTATATTTTAATACAATTTCCACTTTCGGAAATGTAAGTTGGTCAAATAGAACCAAAGATATTGCATTTCCAAAAAGAAAGTTACTCATAATATCAAGGTCCCATGTCTTCGCCAATTTTTTTAATTAAAAAAACGTTGGAGGTGTTATTTGTCACTATCAACCGATTTACTTCCAACCGAGCATTCAACATTGCTATTTAATTAACTCTACAATTCATAAAATTCCATCGTTTTGCAACCTCGAAATTTTTTAAACAACTAATTTTTTTTAAGTAGATAAATGTAAGTAAAATATCGAATGGATAATGAAATATATCGAATAGCAAAAAAGAACACGTTTTTCTAACACTTTCAGCTTTCAACGAACATGCAGACACTTCATGATAGTTTAAACAATTACAGAATTGTTATAATAAATTCATTCATCAGGGAACTCTTTCGATTTTGAAAGTGTCATAATTTTTTAACTTCTTGCTGAAAATCAAATGTTTAGACCATACAAATTATTTAAAAAGTTAATCAATGTTAGTTAAATATCGAATAACTAATCAAATAGAGAAAAACCACATTTTTCTAGAGTTTTCGGTTTATAAGATACATTCGAACACAGCAAAATTGTTTGAACTATTAGAAAAATATGCTATTTAAAATACAATGTTTCTTTATATTGATTCTAAAACTAGTCCGCTTCATAGAATATCATTTTGCAATTTCTCGATTACAATAAACCATTTAAACAATGAATTTTTTCAAAATAATTGAGAAATTATTTTAAAAGGTAATAAAAATATATGGCACAATGATTATTGATAATCTAGGAAAAAAACTTTTCATTTGACATTAACCCTATATTTTCACATCTTATTTCCACATTTTCAAAAGTAACTATTTTCACAACTTTAATTAAACAGGAAACTGTAATGGCTATGAGGCTTCTCTTTTTATTACCCGATTTTGTTCAAATTCTCAGGGTATCATCTTCACGGGTCCATTTAAAGTTTTGGCGAGCGGAATGATCAAGTCTATCAACATTGTACTAATGTGGAATAAGAACCAAAATTTTGGACATTTCAGGTTAAAATTAATTATTAAACTCAAAGGTCGATTTTGATCGATTAACTGAAAGAAAAAAATGAATTATAGCGTTTGTGAAATAACTCATTTAATCAAAGAAGGCTGAATTTTGAATAGATCTAAAAAACATTGCTCTAGCTCTAATAGCACCGAAATTATGGCCTTTTGAATATGACCTTTTTTATGAAATTTTGTTCAACATCAATTTTTGAAATAAAACTTTTCGTTTTCCGAAATAACTCATTTCATGAGCATCGCAGGAAAAAGTTGCTACCAATTAGATTAAAGAGGACTCAATTTTGAGCAAATCTTTAAAAAAAAACAATGCTAAAATTATGGCTTTCTGAATATTATTCTTTTCATGAAATTTTGTTGAACATGTTTTTTTTTTCAATTTCTCGTGGCAACTTTCACCAGTGATGCATAAAAATTAGAATTTTTTGTCTCTTGTTTAAAATATTTCTGCAAAGTCGACTTCTAAGGACCAAGACTCCGAAACTTTTGGAAATAATACATTTAATTTTATTTTTTTTTACAGGAAATTTCATACATGCCAGAAAATATGTTGATTTATATCTTTAAAAAAAACAAACATAGAGTTTTCACAAAAAGGGCTAACGCGATTTTTTTCATTCTGAGTTCAAAATGATCGTGAAACGTCTAAGAAGTTTAAAGAGAGAAAAACGAAGATATTTTTTTCACTGAAGGGCTGAAAAATGATCGTATTTTCCAGATTGTTTCTGTTCATGAATGGAGTTCAAATATTACAACAATTCAAAAAGTATTGTAATAAATAAATCAGCTCTTTAAATTGACCAAAAGTCTTGCACAATAATACCCTGAAAATTCCATCATTTATGAATTCCTCAGAAAAAATAAATTGTTTTTAGGACAACTTGGAACAGGCAAAAAAATTTAAAGAAAAAAAGAGGAATATGATAAGGCATTCTTGTTTTTCATCGAAACAATTTGTTTTATGTAAAAACTGGGTACGGGAAAGAAATTAATTGAGTAGAATTTGCAATTTAAAAAAAATGTTGTAAGTTTTCCTCACAAAAATAATTTCCAGGTTATTCCTCAAATCTGTTTTTATTTCATTTCAGAATTCATTTGAAATTTCAAATTAAAATTAATTTCAAAATTAAAGTAATTTCTGTAAAATAAAATAATAAAGGTTTGTTCGTGAGCTAAAAATATTTTCAGGTTTTTTTCTGATTTCCTATCAAAATATTTGTACCTAAATCATTTATTTCCGTAGAAATTGTCGGTATTCAAGTACATATAGTTGTTTTCATACTCCGCTTGTATTTCTCATAACTGGAAAATAAAATTTGCATTTTCACTCAGTTGAAATGAAATCATTACACTCATAGCAAAGCGAGTATTAGTTACATGTAGCGAGTGGCTTACATTATTTTTCTCCAAAATCTATTTATATGATTATTTTATCGCTGGAATGAAAGAGAATGAAATGGCTAAAAAATGCATTTGTTGCCTTTGTGTACTCATATCTAGCTCCCTCCATGCATATTGCCGTGAATTGCACCATATTCGTATATGAATGTAAAATAGGAGTCAGCTTGCATGAAAATGTGATTCAATAATATTCAAGAGGGATTTTTTGCATTACCCGATTATTTGAAACTAAGGTATTTCCATACATTCCAAAATGAAAATACTACTAAAATTCTTCCTTTTAGTACGAATGTTGAGAAAATTGGAGTTGTAACAATTTTAATTCCAATTCGATTTGAATCAGTGTGAGGTGAAAGAAATGATATATTGAGCTTATGATATTACTAAATATCAAGAAGAATCTGTTGTAAATTAACCACATATAAAAATACTTTGAACAATAATTTTTTTGAAAACAGTGTTTGCTAAGTTAAGTTGCAAATTCAAAAGCTGCTTACAGGATATATATACTTTAAAGTTTAAAATATACAACTATATAGAAGCCTTGTTTGTATGAAGTGCTAGGGCCAAAGTCGATTTCTGCTGCTCGAGAAGACACAGTAACTTTCCGAGCAACTCGGTAACTTTACGCGTCGCATCACATTTCTCAAGTAACTCTTTCTATTTTTCGAGTGCCTCTGAATATCTCAAATGCATGAGTGAAACTCGAAACTATTTCAAATAGGTTAGAATATGTATTCCATCCATGGAATAATTTTCAGTTTCTAGTACTCGAAATTTTAATCTATATAATTATACAGAAAGGTTTTTAAAATATGATTTTATTGGTACAAGAAATGCTATTACTTTAGTACTATCAATTTCATTTCTTATTATTATTATCATACCATTAAGCCAAATCCCTTTCGGGGTGAATGTAACTCCTTCGGTTCTAGCTTCGTTATACTACCGGTAGAGGGGGGGGGGGGGGTCAAAGATATCTTTTTGATCAACCTAGAAGTCGCATCTTCTTTATCCCAACCACAGCTACTAAGCAAAGTTCTTCACAAAGGCTCAAGAGTATCCAAAATTTTTTGTTTTAGGTGTCACTGGTCTTCTTATAAACAATTGTCCTCCGCACATCATGATCCGTGCATACACATTTTGCTTCCTTCATATCCATTCATCTTTTCATGCAAGTTCTTGTGTTTCTACAACTCTCCGCTTCAAGGTCTCATTCACACATTCCAAACATTCTTTCTTCAGTTTACCTCTGGGTACGCTACCATTCACCTGAGCTAACTACACTTGCTTCGCTAAACGTCCCTCATTCATTCTATCAACATGTCTAAAGCATCTCAGCGAATTTCTTTCACTCTTGTCAATCAATGTTTCTTCTACACCATATTCTTTCCGAACCCACTCATTATTGACTTTGTCCTTATCGTTTTACCGCATATATTCCGCAGGAATTGCATGCCAACCGCGTTCACTTTACACCTAACCTTTTCTTGATAAGTCTAGGTCTCGCACGATACAGCAGATGCAAGAACATAATTAAATATTGCAATATTAGTTTTGTTCGTTACATTTTTACTTCTAGTAATGGCTCGTACGCTGTCGATTATCTTTCTACCCTCGTTTATATGTCTGGATATCTCTGCATCTATCTTTCCGTCAGCAAAACTTTCAACATACACGAAATCATCAACTTGTTCTATCCTTTCTTCGTTTAAGGATATGATACATACTGTTTTCTCACCCCTATTTTCAAACACAATAATTTTTTTATTCACTTTAATCTTGAGAACCCTTACTCTTCATGCTGGTATCCAGCCTTGCTCATCATTCTCTGCGAATCATCGACTGATTCTACCGTTTCTTTCTCCTTATCACCTGATTCTTATCATCTGCAAATACCAGTCCACGCACTTTCACTGTACCGAGATCAATACCTTCTTCGTCTAAGAAAGCCATTCTTAGACATTTGTCCATGTATACTATATATTGAACATCCAGGAGGACATAACGCAGCCTTGCCTAACGCGCTGCTTAATGTCAAACCAATCGATCAGTTGTCCATTCACTCATAAACCTGCTTTACTACCACTGTATATTGCTTTTATTGCTCTTAGGAGCCAAACATTCACTCCATACTCTTTCAGGACTTCCCAAAGTTTAGATCTATTCACCTTATCGAAAACTTTTTCCAAATCAACAAATGCACAGAAAACTCTTTTGTTTACTTCCAAACTGTTTTCTATGATCTGTCTCGAGCTAAATATCTGATCGCACATGACCTCCCTGGCATAAATTCACATTGAACTTCCCAGATCCTTTCCTTAGTTATTCCCATGACCTTCCCAATAAGTATTTTGGTAAATATTTTGCCTACGTTACTTAGTAGACTAATCGCTCTATAATTAGTACAGTCGCCTTTATCACCCTTTCCCTTGTACACTAGAACGACTATCGCCTTTCTCCAATCATTTGGAACTTCACCATTCACAGCACACATATTCATAAATTCGCTCAGCCACATAAACAAATGTCCGCCACCGCTCTTAAGCATTTCAGCGCTGATGTCATCCACACCAGCAGCTTTACCATTCTTGAATCTCTCAATCACGAATATAATGTCGTCGATATTAATTCTTCTTCCGCTACCTACAACGGGATTGTCTAACGTATTCTCTTCGATGGGAAGATTGTTATGCTCCATAGCTTGACATCCATATAATTTCATGAAAAAATTTCTCATGCAGTCTTTCACTTTGTCCGAATCCCATACCATTCCACCATCAGCATTCTTAATCGCAGTACCGCACACTTCAGATGCACTATTGAAGATGCTATCCCGTATTAATATCCATGCACCCTCTACATTCTTATTTTTTAATTCAGTCTTCCTTCTGGTCTTCTTCATGATGTCCTAAATATTTATTCAGCTTTTCACGATATACCAATTGTACTTCTATTTTCTGCAAATTCTCTATTCTAACTCGCGTATGCTTCGACTTATTATTAATTCTTCTCTTCCTTCACTCTTTAACTAGGCTCATTTTTGAAACGAATAGGCAGTGATCCGTTCCGCACTCAGAACCTCTCATAACTCTTGTATCCCTTACAGGCCCTATCAGTCTCTCATCCGCTACAACAAAGTCAATCATAATGTAGTTTTCGCCTCTGCACCAAGTATACATGTGGATCATTTTATGTCTGAACCAAGTATTTGTAATAAACAAGCTTTTTTCTAAGCAAAAGCTAATCAATTTATCCCCGTTACCGTTTGTTTTTGGGTCTCCGAATTGACCTCGTACCCTGTCGGTACCTTTGCGTTTCACACTAGCCCAGCCGTTCATATCTCCGAGTGAAATTATTCTTTCGCCGGGATTGCAAGTACCTAATATATAATTCAACGAGTTCCAAAAGGTATATTTTACATCCCTCTTGTCACCATCAGCTGGAGCGTAGCACGCTATAATAAACAGCCTTCTAATTCCCACTTTCATTCTAACCCATAATAATCTAGGCGATTCACATTCATACTTTTTAATATGTTGTTTTGCTCTCTCATTCATAAAATATATACATAAAATATCTAGCTTCCTTACGCGCATTGTATCCCGTAATTCTTTTTCCTTAAGACTAATTAGATCTCTAGCATTCCAAACACCCAATCTCCATTCATTGCCTGAAACTTTTCCGAGGACATGCCTTTCGTCAACAGAAGCGTCAATCCTATCCGAGGCTACATTATTATTTGTATTATTCATTGTTAAAGGTATACACCGAACTACAAATTGATGCGAGAAATTTATTCCGTAAGTATAAAATCATGTACAAATTAAGCAGCTAAATTGTCATAAGGTAGAGTGTCAATTCATAACTTCATCATCTCTTGGTCCCAATTGATAGACTTATTAATTCACCATATTCAGAAGCGACTATTTTGGTGGACACTGCGCCCTTTGAAGTCACATCCCTAAGAATATTTTGTCTGTTCTCGACATTCCATAGTAACGCCAATCCCAATGCTTAATTTCGATCAATCAGGACTCAGCCCGTTCCCAAAGAAGGAAACAACGCCGCAAAATTTCTCATCTTTAATCAAGCAGCTCCCGGAGCTACACGTATCATCGAGTCTTTTCAATAATTAAAGTTTATAGTCCAGGTATAATGCATAAAATTGATTATCACCGTTCCTGTTCGACCGTTTCGTTGTCGTGAAGTCCTTTTGTTCCTGTTTATCCTGTTTATTCTGTTTATTCTGTTTATTCTGTTTATTCGAGGTAAAGGTTCATTTTAGAATCTAGAAGGAAGCATTCTCTGATCTAGTGTGGCCCTCTTTTTGTTTGCCGTTTGTTATCCTTTATTTAGAATATTTAACACACTATTTGCGACATATTCCTGACTGGACTAATTGCTTTCTCGCATGTTAATTTCTGTTCTTGAATTGGTCCTTGTATTTATCGAATTTTGTCACATTGCTCCATATTAGTATTTCAATGTTCCCCTGAATTATTACTGTGTTTCATGATTTATATTGAGATTTTGCCCTGTTTGTTCCCAAATTTGAGCCCTATTTTCGAGGACATTAGAGTTTCTAAACTGTTCTACGTTTTCCCAAATTTAATCAAGAATTCTGTCCCCTTAACCTCCAAAAGTACGTTTTAATTTCATTTAGTCCAATTATTTTCTCCATATGTCTGGTCTTGGAAAAGCAGACGAAAGATCGTTTTAGTTTTAGGAAATTAATTACTTTCTCCATTTTGTCCCAACTCTTGTCATTACCATTATTCAATTGTTTTTTCAACCTAAATTGTCTTGTCTGGATTTCAAGTCCATGATTATTTTATGTTTCTAAATTTAATCAAAAAAGTTTATTGGACCGTTTAAGAGCCAGGAAACAAAAAACGGCCACGTTTGGCGCAAAAATGTTCTGTTTCATCACGACAACGCACCGGTTCACATCTCCGCAATCGCAATGGCAAAACTATACGAACTGGACTTCCAACTGATTCCTCATCCACCCTATTCTCCAGACTTGGCTCCATGCGACTTCTTTCTGTTCGCCAACTTGAAGACCTGGATCGGTGGGAAGAAATTCTCGTCCAATAAAGAAGTAATCAATGCCGTAAATGCGTATTTTGCAGACCTCGAG
>JAUMHM010000085.1:10995856-11028257 GCA_032362435.1 Melikaiella ostensackeni | reverse complement strand
GAGGAGAATTCTCGGTGAAGCCCTCGGAGAAGGGGAAGAAAGGAGAAGCGCGCGAACTCGCGTTGGACGTCCCTGGTATAGTAGGTTAACATTCTGGCAGACTGATTCCACGGGCGACTTTAATCGTTATAAAGTGTTTTTTCTACAATGCAAGTAAATTAACAAAGCCAGAAGTAAACATTATTCAATTATATAGTTATATAATTATAACTTTCTAAGCCTCAGTGATCCCTACGACGAGCTGCGTTTTTGTTAGAAACTGCAGTTAAGACTGTAACCTGTTTTTTGCCTTTATCGTAACAGCTCATACAAGCAAAATAAACAGATAGTCGAATTCCCCGCCAATACAACAATAAGTGATACCTGTAAGAGGACAGAATAGGCGAGCTATAAAATTAAATAAATTTATTCAATTTTATTTTATATGTAAATTAATTTTTAAATAAATTATAAATTTTTCAAACTTCATTATTGAAGATATGTTTGGTAAGTCGTGACAACCTGAATAAATATTTAGGACATCACAAAGAAGACTATGAGACGGAATCAGGCAGTAAAAATGTAGAGGGTGCATGGATAATACTACGGGACAGCATCTTTAAGAGTGCACCTGACGTGTGCTGTACTGCGGCTGTAGGAAGAAAGGCTGGAGATGCTTGGTGGAATAATGAAATCCGCGTGGCTGTTGACCAGAAAAAGCAAAGGTACTCAAGAAAGATGAATATTAAAGGTCTCAGCAATAAGAAGAGGACTAGACTAGAAAATGATTATAGGGATAAAAACAGAAAAGCAAACATACTAGTCAAAGATAGCAAGAATAAAATCAAAGCAGAAGAAGATAAAAAATGCAAAATGATTTTGAAGGAAATAAATTGTTTTGGAAATAGGACAAGAAGATTAGGAAAGGAAGTACTAGCATTGAGATACTCGGAATGAAGAATGCTGATGGTGAAATGGTATGGGATACGGACAAAGTGAAAGATTGTATGAGGGACTTTTTCAAGAAATTGTATGGAGGTCAAGCTATGGGGCATAACAACTGTAACACAGAAGAGGATACGTTAGATAATCTCGTTGTAGGTGGCGAAAGAAGAATCGATATCAGCGACATTAAATCCGTGATTAAGAAACTTAAGAGTGGTGAGGCTTCTGGTATGGATGGTATCACCGCTGAAATTATTAAGAGCGGTGGCCGATAATTGTTTGTGTGGCTGAGCAAAATTATGTATATGTGTGCTGAGAACAATGAAGTTCCAAATGATTGAAGAAAGGCGATCATCATCCCACTCTACAAGGGAAAAGGTGATGAATGTGACTGTACTAATCATAGAGCGATTAGCCTCCTAGATACCGTGGGCAAAATATTGACCGAAATACTTATTGGTAAGATCATAGGAATAACGACAGAAAGGATCTGGGAAGTCCAATGTGGATTTATACCAGGGAGATTATCTGCGGACCAGATATTTAGCTTAAAACAGACCATAGAAAAAAGTTTGAGGATAAACAAAGAAGTGTTCTATGCATTTGTTGATTTGGAAAAAGCTTTCGATAAGCTGAATAGGACTAAACTTTGGGTAGTACTGGAAAAGTACGGGGCTTTAGACTAACGTGAATACAAAAAAAAATTATTGTGTTTGAAAGAAGAGGTGAAAAAACGGTATGCAAAATTGCCTTTAACGAAGAGAGGATAGAACAAGTTGATTATTTCGTGTATCTTTTAGGTTTATTTACTGCTGACGAAAAGATAGATGCAGACATATCCAGGCGTATGAACGAGGGTAGAAATGTAATAGGCAGTATATGAGCCATTACCAGAAGTAAAAATGTAACGAATAAAGCTAAAATTGCAATTGTCTGTAACGAAAATTTTTGAATACTAATGGACCCTTGTGAAGAGCTTTGCTTAGTGGATATGGTTGTGATAAAGAGCATGGATCTTCCTATGGGTTTATTAGTCACTTCGAGTGTTTATGTGTGAATCGTGATGTATCTTAGCTCTATGAAGCTGTTCACCTCAGGTGACTGCTAGACAGATTGATCAGCGTCCCGTACCAGAACGGTGTTGTGGAAATAATGTGTCACTCAAATGAGCAACAAACGACTTCAAGATTGATCTAGAACTTATCTCTTCTCCTACACATCCTTTACTTACCCTTGCTATATAAATTTCTTGATCCCCGGTAACGTAAAGTGGGTAGATCCAAACGAGTTACGCTTTCCCCGAAAGGGATTTGGCTTACTGGTATAAAAATATTTTAAAAAAAATAAAGTTAGATGAAATCCAAAGATTCAAAAGATGTTTACAGCTTCACGTCCAGAGATCACTGACTCGCTTTTAAACAACGCTTGCCGGCCCGAACGATGTCGTTATTCCCGCATCATCGTATATCATCTGGCAAAGGGCCCCGCGAAAGTAAACGCTTACAGTTCAGTCAATTTAACTATAGACCGTCCTCAATAAGTTTTGTCATACAAATTTGGTGAACGAATGAAAAAGTTCTAATTACATGTGAGCGCCAATTATAAATCATAGACCTTCAATAGTACGGTTGCACTGCATCGACTATTGCGATTTATCGTCATATTTTTTATGATAAGTCTAACCTTTAATAACATTATCGAGAGCGATCTCTCTGCTAACTGCCACATCTCCACTTTTAGGATAAACATTAACACTTAGGAGTTCGCGTACGTTATCTCCGATCTTTCCTCTTTGATCTAATCCGAACAATAGCCTACTTGGCTTTTCATCAGCAGTTTTTTTCACTGTGTTATTCATCGCGTGCTCAACGTCGCTTAATACCTTAAGCCACTGATTAGTGATTACTCTTTTCGTTTAGGTTGCTTAAGGCCATGTGTTACTAAACTCAAAACAATTTTTGGACTTCCCCTGTCAGATACGATTGTTTTCGGTTTGCTATAGTACTGGATATACTGCTTACGGTACTTGATAGCCTCTCGACTGTTTGTCATTTTAGAAGCGTACAGTTTTGCAAATTTTGTGAGTGAATCAACGATCTCGAATACATACTTTTTTGTTGTCAATAGGGCCGTCGTGACCTTTATGCCATTTTTCAAACGCGAGAGCAGTTCTCAGTTCAGACTGTAGTTTACAAATCAACTTTACCGCACAGAAGAAAAAAAGCAAAGCATTTTAGTCAAATTGGTACAAGCATAGTCGCTTCTTTTGGATTCAGAAACGAATAACTTCTCAAAATGTTATCGCACATTTTCTCAATACCCACACACCGTGAGCCTCAACCAATTTCAACCTAAAAGTCTTTGAACTCGCTGGTTTTTGCAGAATGTAACTACAGGATGATGTAGAAGTTTTTAAAGCTCAAAATAAAATTTATCTGTGGCCTCCTTTTTTCAAAACTCTTATTTTTTTATTTTTTTTTCTAGTATCTGTAAACTTTGGATACTGGGCGTTATTAGTCCTTGGAAAATTAGTAAAAAAAAGTCTTGTCGAAGAATTTTTAAAAATGAACACCTATGGTTCTATGGAGGTGTAAATGTCACCCATCAAATACATTTACACCACCATAGAACGACGAGAGGAAAGACTTTTTGGGTTGAATATGGTTGAGGCTCATCGTGCACATGATTGTTCACGATCAGCCTCTACCAATTTCAATCTAAAAGTCTTTGCACTCGGTGGTTTTTTGCAGAATGTAACTACAGGATGACGTGGGAACATTTTAAGCACAAAATAAAAATCGTCCTTGGGGTCCTTTTTTCAAAAATCATCTTTTTGGAATTCTTTTTAGAATTAAAAAAATTGTGATACTGAGCTTCATTGGCCTTCAAAAATTGAGTAGAAAAAGTCTTATCGAAGAATTTTATAAAACGAAGACCTGTCGTTCTATGAAGGCGTAAACGTACTTTACGAACATTTTGGTTGCATGATCCTCCTTAACGCACGAGAAATAGAGACAATAGACTGTGGTGGCCACAGTATTTACAGTATTTAGGTAACTGTGGTAGGATTGTAGCAAGCATGTTTTTAATAAAACTGTTTATGGTGGACAATTCTGACTGATAGTGGACAATTCTGACTGGTGGTGTACATTAAATTGTAATACATAAAAGTCTGACTTGTGTACCATACACAGACTGACTTTAGATGTAATCATGAATCTGATAATGAAATAAGATTTCTCCTTTTTAAGACGTGGTTTATCCTAAAAAAAAAAGAGAACTATACCTTCAACGTTTTGTCCCAAGATCCTGTCATTAAACATGAATAATTAGAACCTTTAACCCAATGACAAGTTTTCACAGGTGCATCGTGAGCAGCAACTTGAATGCTTTGATTTGAGGCTAAATCCCAGCACTTAACCATTTTATCACAGGAGGCCATGAATACTTTTGTTCCATCCTGAAAAAAAGTGTACTTTCTAACCACGGCGTGTCCAAATGAAGTTGAAAGTTCGTTTTGTAATTTCAACGCTTTCATTTGCAATCTCCAAATCCAGTAGACAAATGACCAACTGACAAAAAATTTTCATGGAGTTAATTTAAAAAATAAAACAACAGTGTGATTTAAAAATAAATGAATTCTTATGAAATTCTTTTGTGGAGATCGAAGGGTTAATCACTCTTGAAATCTGATCTATAACCTTCGTGAAATCTTTGAAATCTTTGTGAAACCTTTTGAAATTTTTTGACATCTTTAAAATCTTTGTGAAATCAATTCAATCTTCACATCTCTTCTTTCACCCCTTCTTCAACATGTTTCAGTGCTTCATCCACCAAGCCATCCTCACCTGTTTTCCTGTTTCTTTTTAGCCTTGCAATTGCTTCATTCACCTATTCCCTACTAATCTCGTTTCCGCTGTCCTCGTCCCCCGCTACCGCCTTTCTTCTTTCACCCTTTGCCGTATTTTCCACGCCCACAGAAAGTCTCTTGAAATATACTCCGTTCACTCTTCCATCCCGATTTCCTCAACCAAATCAGGGCTATATATCAGGCACATATGCCATCACTGTCCTCACGTACTCTTTGGGACGAGTACCCCAAAACGTTAGATCAACATAAAGTGGACAGAGAGACATCCAATATGTGGCTGAAAATAGGCGTCCTGTTTCCGGAAACGGAAGGGATTCTTAATAGTGATTCAGGACAGGATCGTCAGCGCCAGAAACTATCGCGAGCACGTGTGACATCAAGACGTGTTTGACAGGTGCCGATTGTGTGGAGATACAGGTACCAACGAATCCTTCCAGCACATTATTGATGGTTGTCACGTAATAGCTAAGAGAGAGTACACGCACAGACATAATGATGTAGCGGGCATCATACATTAACAACTTGTCCTAAACCTAGGACTCTTAACAGAATGAAGCTGAGATCTAGTGCCCGATTTAGAAAACAAACATCTTATACTGTGATGTTGCTATCGACACGGGTCATTATATCCAAGCCAATCGACCCGACATCGTAATGCGTGAGAAAAAAAGTGGAAGAGTCTATATCATCGACACTGCTTGTCCTCTTAACCGAAACTTGCAGGCAACCTATACATCCAAGATCCATAAGTATAGCGAGCTAAGGCATGAAGTAAAGACAAATATAGAGGAATGTGAAACATGCAACTATTCATCCTATTGTGATTTTGGCTACAAGCAATATGCATGCAAGATGCACAGAACATTTCGAACATCTAGAAGTCAGTAGGGTACTAGCACCAGCTCAAAAAGCAGTTTTATTAAACACCTGTCGCATTGTAAGGAACTTTCTGGACCATCAGGAAGAAGGCGACTGAAAACCCGAAGAAAAACAGATGGTAGCTCTAAAAAAGCATCCAGAGGCGAATAATGTGACCTCCAGCGCTCTCGGCCGCTGCGTGAGGGCAACAGCGGTGAAGGACGAACTACTACACCATACACGTAATTTTGTGCCAACTAAAAAAACATCGTCGCAAGAGATTTCAAACAGCGTATTAAATTCATAACATATTTAACTCATCAGGCACTTGACTTCGTCCGTGGCTGATGACGAAGAAAACGGGATCACCCGAGATAAAGTTTAAACACAACAGATAATAATAAATCTGCATTAAATTGCCATCGAAGAAACAAATGTACACATACATAATAAGGTACCGAAACAACTTAAAGGGCGAGGTACAGCTTACAGCTGCTTGACAACCTAATCCTCTAAAACTAAATTAAATCCAACTTATATCTCACATATAAGTAACTCATATCAAGGCATGAGTTTTGAGAAGGGGTGAGAAAACAGTATGCAAAATTGCCTTAAACGAAGAGAGGATAGAACAAGTTGATGAGTTCGTGTATCTTGGAAGCTTAAAAATCTGTGTGTCTTTATGTTTTTGACCTTGCAGATTACGAATTCGCAATCAGAAATTTGATAACTCAAACAGGAAAGTAGTTGCGGCTAACTGAACAAGTCTTCATGAGAACTAAATTTTTTGCATGTTTCTCGACTAAAATCGATTTATTCCAGGTATAACATGGTTTCACGAATAAAGATCGATATCTAGCATTACAATATACGTTTCAAAGCAGAGCTCGTTTATTCGGTCTGAACATGATAATTTCTGAAACAATCAACTAGACACAAAGTGACCTTACAACTGTCACATCAACTTCCAGGTCGCTTTTCTCGACCTTGAGAGATACAGTATGCACAACGAGATGGTCTACTGTCACCATCAAGAATTAACTTGGGATAATGTGGTGTAGCACAGTATAATCGTACTCTTGGCCCATACTCAGGTTCACCATATTTCTCGAAGAGTTTTCTTGACAGTTGTGATTTGCAATCATACAGAGAGCAGCTATTGCCTGTATTCAATTCATAAACGACGTAAAAATTGTGAATAGCTATGTCAAAAAGATTGAAGAACAATTTCTTGTACCTTTTCATAGATTTTGTGGTATACTCACAAATTCTGCATGTCTGTTTGGTCAACAGCACCTATAGTACATGTTGATTATAATCAAGTAAACAAGATGGTTTCTGTATCGGATGGCCATGTCGATCTCACTTTTTCGCATCAGTGGTCGTCGCACGATGTACAGTCGACAACATATACACTTCCCTTTGATATTTCTATTTGAGTACCAATAATTTGCCAGTGTGGTATGACTCAATTCGATCAGCTACCAAGCGATGTGAGAAACGTGGCATACCTCTTCTATTTTTACGTACAGTGCCTAAAGCATTTGTACCTCGACGGTGAAGTTCATCGAATAGTTGTGGAATTGTATAACAGTTATCGACGTAGAGAGTATGCCCTTTGTTTAAAAATTTTCTTATAAACTTCAAAACAACGCTACCACCATAACCGACATCATTATTTATTCTCAAATCTGTATCATGACCAGTGTACATCAGAAAGTCGAGCATATACTTGGTTTGGCAGTCAACTATCAAAAAGAACTTTATGCCAAATCTTTGTCTTTTTGATGGTGTGTACTGTTTGAAAGAAAGTCGACCCTTGCAAAGCATCAATATTTCGTCAATACAGAGTTGTTCACATGGTTTTAGTGAACTAGCAAATCGGGATTGCAACAGCTGAATGATTCTCTGCAACTTATACACGGGATTGTCCAGATTTTTAGTATCTGAGTTATTAGAAAAATGTAAAAAACGTAGAATGTTTTCGAAGCGTTCTCGAAACATGATTTTGCTGAAGAAAGGAGAGCATAACCATATCATTCGTCCATAATATTTTATCATCAGCAGAAAAAGCCCAAAAAAAACTCTTATTTCATTTCGCGTAACGTTGTGCCAAGAAGCCATATGTGAATCAGGAAAATGTTTCAAGGGATTTTGATCGTGGTAACGATTCGTTTCTTCCATTATCATCATACTCATCATCAGTTGCTAGACCATCAAAATCGTTTTTGAAATCAAAATCTGAGTTAACACGAGCAGAAGTGGATTTGATGAAATTTGACGTGGTGAACGCACAAACGTGTGACTGGCGTTGTTATTTACAATACTCAATACTGCCAAAAGAGTAAGTTGCCGTACATAACGTCAGTGACACGTTTGTGTGCCACCTGGTGACCAATTTCGGTTCTACGTTTTAAATTTGAGACATTTACTGCAGGTAGAGCTTTTATTCATATATTTACAAAAACTGATCAAAATTTTTCACAGAAACTAATTTGTGAAAAAAAAGAAATATAGTTTTGCACAAGTTTGACGCCTCACAGCAAATTTTCTGTTGAAGCTAGAAGTTTCAAGTTTTGGTGAGTGACTAACTACTTTATGCCCTAAAGATGTATATCAACAATGCTCAACTCACTAAGTTTTTTGATTGCTTACCAACATCAAAACTAAAATTTGTCGAAAATCGTCACAATTGAAAGCGCTATAAAAATCTTCTAATCATTAGTTTTGCAGTCAGTTTTTGATGTCTTGGAAATCTTCCCTAGCCTTACAAAAGATAATAATTAGGCACCCCCTAACTACTATGGTTTCTTTAAAAATGGCTTGGGATTCTTGGATCCCACCCAAGAGCCAAAGGGTTAAGTTCATCGTTCTTGTCTGCAGGTTAAACCGAGTTGAGTTTCAGGACGTACCCCTGGTGAACCCAGATTATTCTTGCTTTTCGAAAAAAAAAATTAAACTTCGCAGGAACGCAGGATCTCAAAATTCCGCGAATAATATGTTTGAGTGACCTGGTGAATCGTCTGGAGCATCCGGGTTACCGTAGTCCTCATAATTAAGAGTTTCGGATCCCTTAGGAGGGTTTGCTCTGAAATGCTTCAAAGAATGATAAAATTCGACCTGAAAAATATCCTGTTAACTCAGACTATTCCTGTTTTCTTGAAACAGCGTTTTACACTTCGTAGGAACGCAAGGTCTCTCAATTCCTCGAAGAATATGTTTAAGTGACCTAGTGAATTTTTTGGAGCACCGGGTTGTCTTAGTTCTCATATTTGCGACTTTTATTAATTTTTGCGACTTTTACACTTTTTTGCGATACCTTAGAAGGGTTCGTCCCGAAATGCCTTCGAGGAATGTTAAAATTCGATCTGGCAAGTCTCCTACTGAATCTTAGGAATCCTGAACTATATAATTTTTTTGGTTATTCAATTAATACAATTAGTAATAGTCATAATCTAGAAACGTTAATTTTGTTATTTAATTTAGTTTCCTCCTTTTAATAATGAAACGAAACAAAAGTAGACATGATTTTTCTTGTTGATGGCACTAACGATAACGAAAATAACGAAAAATTTGATTCGTCCGAAAATAACGTACCGTAACGTAACGAAAGTTTCGTGCGAATCCCCGAATATAACCGAGATTCAGTTATAATTAATGATACAAGTTTCCGAAGACTTGAAATTTACTTTTCTCAAATGTACTGAAAATCGTCCATTGGAAAATCCTCTGATGTAAATTAATGAGAGAAGTCAATCGAGGACATCGTTTTTCACTTTAGAGATCGTTACTGTGGAATTGGAAGGAGCTTTCTGAAACTTTCGTATCATTAATTCTCGATTTCACCCACCTTAAACATCGTCGATCGGCGCATCTGCACGCGGAGGTGTTCTCGCTTCAATGACCTCGTAAGAAACGGCGGTGGTCACGGGGTGACCCCGCGATCCTGGAAGGTAATAGACTAGGCAGGACACCACGACGAGAAACAGGAAGAACAGGAACACGAGGTCGAACATCAAGAGAGAGTTCAAAGTCATTAGCTGCATCCTGTGACCCGCTTCACCATCACACTAATACATTCTTCTTTTTATTCACGTTATTCCATTCTTGTGATTGCACTTTTCCTTAAGAGGCCAAGATCGCCGTTCACGATACATCAGGAATCATCGATAAGCCAGAAAGTGACTTTTCAAATCGAGTTAGTCATACAACTCCTTTTACTTCAGGAGG
Source organism: Melikaiella ostensackeni (assembly GCA_032362435.1). Lineage (NCBI taxonomy): Eukaryota > Metazoa > Arthropoda > Insecta > Hymenoptera > Cynipidae > Melikaiella > Melikaiella ostensackeni. Next base: position 11,018,374 of record JAUMHM010000085.1, on the reverse strand, counting down.
ACAAGGTGAAGAATCAATGTTAGTGGCGAAGGCGAAGTATGAATTATAATTAGGGAAAATCAGTCATGATGTGCCTGAACCAACTTTGAATGAAAAATGATAGCACCCTAAATTTCTTAATTTCGATTTATGATCTCCAAAATAGTGTGCAAAATAAATTTCAGCGAAATTTCCCAACCCGTTTCTTAAAAAAAGTAATTTTGTAGGTTGATTTGGAACCAATCTACTCAGATTATTTCATTTTTTGAAATACAAAGAGGTAATAATCCAAAACAACAAGAAATTTCTATAAATTGCTAACCTCCTCAAACTTGTATACTATATTTAGTTAAAGGAAAACATCTTTTGGTGAATTGAGTTAATCATTAATACCTTTAATCATTAATTTATAGGAAAACTACAGTCATAATCATGGAACCTATATTAATTAAATTCAAAAGATGTATATTTTTATTTAAATATAGTATAAAAATTTGAGGAAGTTAGAAATTGATAGAAATGTGTTATTGTTTCGGATTATTACCTTTTTCTATTCTGGAAAATGGAACAACCTGAATAGATTAGTTCTAAATCAACCTACAAAATTTGATCTTGACACTATGATCTATTTCCTTCATTTTTCATGTTCTGTTTACATAAATCTTGTAATCATTTTTTCAGGTTCTTTCAATGCTACAATTAATTAAAATGTTAACCTGGTACTCATAAAAAAAAAGGCTGCCAAGAGGTTTTACATATATTTAGTTAAAAGAAATGATACCTTAGTTACCTATAAAAAATGGTACTCGGAGGAAGATGCCATATACATAATATGTGCATTCTGTTATTATGCACCATTACTTTATTACCATTACCAGTATTTCATTATAAAGCTTTTAATATGTTTTTTATGTTGACTTTTATCTAAATCTTATGACTTTTACAGACTTTCTTGGTTTTCAATCTATTTAATACATTTTACAGTATACTATATATTTATTTTTTCCAAATATATTGTTAACATAATTAAAATGTCATCCTGGTATTTAGCTAAAAATAAGTTTGCCAAAAAAGATTTGCATACCTTAAGGTAAAAGAAATTATATCCTCGTTACCTATAAAAAATGGTGCTCAGTGTCTTATATAAAATATAAGAATTCTTTTATCACGACCATCGATTACTGCATTAATAATTTTTTGGACTAGGTTTTTGTTTTTCATTGTTGATAGCATTATGAATTTCATATTTTAAGGTAAAAATATTTTTTTATCTCATTATTATGTCATTGGCTTTATTTCTGAATCTTGGTATTTGGGGCTAAAACTTTCTGAATAATTTTCCTGAAATCTGTTGACATTCTTCGAATATGTGGTGGTCAGTTTATGGTGAGATTTGAAATACTGCACTTCGTATTTCTGAAGTTTCTTGCCGGTTAAAATCGAAAAGAATTTTTACTGTGACAAAATTGTTTCTCATAAATTGAGACTTGTATTAAAAAGTAGATTACTGTCTCTATGTTTTCAAAAAATTAACCAAAATTTTGAATTTCAGTGATTAAATCTTATTGATAATAAAATTCTCTGACTGTCTATTTTGTGTTCTTGACATAATTGAAATGTTTTTTCAATTAGTGTTGTGCTGAATTGTTACAAAACATTGGATTACAAATTTTGGATTTTCTACGCAGGAAGTTAAATTTTTATCTATTCTGATTTTTCCGTGTTTTGTATTATGGATTTCAGTGAAATTGATAAAAATTGGGGGAATGTGATGGATGTGATTGGAGGACCGGTTGTTTAAAATATGTTAGGTGCTTCAACGACTTTCAAGCCGTAGTTGATTCTTGTTTTTATACAACTCCAGAACCAAAGTACTTAGACTATATTTCTGCATTTCATCTAAGTTACTGCGATTTGAACGTTTCAATCACACCTAAAGTTCACTTTTTTTTCATTTCTTGATTTTTGTCAAAAAATAGGAAAAGGCCTTGGATTTTTCAGTGAAAAGGCCATGAAATCTGTACATTCGGATTTTAAAACAACTTGGCTCAATTACAAAGTTTCAAGCACGCATTCTCATCATTCGAGTAAATTAATGCAAATAGTATAAGAATACGAGGTGTGGCTATTAAATAACCGGACTGATTTTTTTTACGCTTGCTTGGGACCTCGGCAACAACAAGCAGATCTGTGTTCTTCCCATCCCCCCTTTAATACGAATTTCAAGGTTGTCCGACCCTCAGAACGACAGCAACCTTTGTTTGAAGTTGACTGTCTACCTGAGCTCCGCCGTAATTATGCTGAGTGTAGAAGTAGAAGAGCGCGTCAAAGTGAAGTTTCTTGTGAAGCTTGGAAAATCTGCTGTGAAATCCTTTAAAGTCCTTTCGAATTCGTGAAAACTATTTAAAATTTTTTAGACATTTTTAAAAGACCTTAAAATCTTTAAAATACTATGAAATTCTTCAATATCCCATCCAATTCTCAAAATCTATTGAAAATTCCTTTAAATTTTCAAATTTTAGACAAAATTTTGAAATCCTTTAAAATCCCTCAATTCTTATCAATCATTTCTTTGAAATCCATTGAAATAATAAATTACTGGATTCCTTGGGAATCTGATAAAATCCTTTGGAATCCGTTGAAATTCCTTGGAATCTTTCAAACTGCCCTAAAACCTTACAGGTCCTATCAAATTCTTACAAGCTTTCCGAAATTCTGGGTAATTCTTTAAAACCGCATGAAATTTGCTTAAATCCTTTAAAATCATTCAAATAATAAATTCTTGAAATCCCTTTAAATCATTAAAATCTTTGGAAATTCTTCAAAACTTTTTAAATTTTTTGAAAATTTCTTGGAATCTTTTAAAATACCTTAAATTATTTCAAATCCTTTAAAATTTTTTGTAATTCCTTTAAAAATTTTCAAAGCGCTCGAGAATTCCTTGAACCTCTTGAAATATCTTAAAATTTTTTAACTCTTTTCAAATATTTTGCTATATCTCCAAATTCTTGGAATCTATTGAAAATTCTTTGGAATAAGTTCTGTGAAATCTAATAAAAGATTAACAAATCTTTGAAATCCAGTAAAATTAAATGAAATCTGATACTCCTAGAAATCCCTTGAAATATTCGAAATCCTATGAAATCCTTTGATATTCTGGGAAATTCATCAAAATACTTTATTGAGTGCCTTTAAAATACCTTAACATTACTGAGATCATCGAAAATCTTATAAAATCTTTTGAAATCCGGTGAAATTTCTTTAATATCCTTTGAAATATTTGGAAATCCTCTATAATCCCTTGGAATCTTTTAAAATATCCTCAAATCGTATAGGTTTTATAAGATATTTCGAAATCTTCCGGAATTTTAGGTAATTCTTTAAAACTGCATAAAATTTTTTCAAATCGCTCAAAATCATTAAAATCATTCGAAATTCCTTGAAGGTTTTTTAATCTTTTAAAAATTCTTTGGAATCTCTTAAAATACTTGAAAATATTTTAAATCCTTTAAAATGTTATGAAATTCCTTGATATTTTTTGACATCTGTTGAGAATTTCTTGGAATCTTTAAAAATACCTTAAAATCCTTAAAATCCTGTAAAATCCTTTAAAATCCCTTTAAATTCTATAAATTTATTGAAAATTTCTTAGAATCTATAAAGTTCTTTAAAATCTTTGGAAATACCTTAAATTATTTAAAAATCTCATCAAATATTTGAAATCCTTTAAAAACACTCAATTCTTGTGAATAAATTCTTGGAAACCAATTAAAATATTATGCCTTCAAAGTACCTTAAAATTATTGAAATCCTCGAAAATCTTATAAAATTTTTTGAAGTCCGTTGAAATACCTTAAAATTCCTTTAAAATATTGGAAACCTTAGAGATGCTCTAGAATTCTTCAAAACGGCATGGAATTTTTGAAAGTCGGTGAAATTCCCTGAAATTTTTGAAAATCTCTTCAAACCTTTGAGATCCTACGAAATCGCTGAATTCTTGTAAAATTCTTTGCAATTTGTATAAATATTATGAAATGTTTAGAAACTTTGTGTATCTATTAAAAATAATTGAAATCCGTTTCAAATCACTTGAAATCTCATAAAAATTCGTTGAAATCTTTGACATTCTAGGAAGTTCCTTAGAATCTTTAAAAATACCCTAAAACCTTCTAAATCTTATGAAATCGTTCAAACTCCTTAGAAAGTTTAGGAAAATATTTGCAATCCCATACATTTTTTTTTAAATTAGTTAAAATCTCCTGAAATCTTTTCCCCTGAAATATTAGATCTCTTAATAAATTCTTGTGAAATTCCTTAAACTGTCTTTAAATCTTTGAAATCTTTCAAAATTCCGTAAAACGTTTTAAAGCTTTAAGCATTTCTTTAAATAATTTAAATATTTGGAAATCCTATGAATTACCTTGAAAGTTATTGAAATCCTTTTAAATCCTTGGAAATTTTTTGAAATCTTAGGATTATCAGTGTGAGAAACGAGTCTTATAATCAGCCTTTCTTTCCTAATTTCCAAACGAACAAATTTTGAGCAATCTATTCGACAAGAATTCTACAAGGATTTAGAATTCCATAAAGAACTTTTACAAGAAACTTCCATATTGCATTTTCACAAAGAATTTTGTGGGAAATTTTGTGGGAAATTCTGTTGAAATTCTATATTGAAGCAGGAAAGTGTGTGCAGAGAGAAACTGTTTCTGTAGAAATTCTGCATGTGTAGAAAATTTCTTTGATGAATTCCATACAAAATTTTTATATGAAATTCAAAGAAAATTTCCAATTTGAAAGCTTTACATGAAATCCTTGTAATGATATTCCATATCGAAATTCTCTATTCAAATTTAATGGAATGGTTTTCAAAAAATTCTTCCCAAGGATTTTTCTGTATTCCGAATAAAAAATTCATTACATTTAAGAAGAAAAATCCTCAAATATAAACTCGCTTGGATTTTATAAACAGTTAAACTTTCAAAATTTAGATTTACCAAGAACTATACACAGTCAAATAATATTAGAATTGAATTTAAATTTCGAATTCCAAACCCTTTTATTTAGAAATCATTAAATATTTACGAGCATCGATCAGAAAGGCGTTGGAAGTTGAAATCGAGTTAAAAATAATTAGCGCTAAAATAATCATTTATAAATGTTTTCAACGAATTAATCCAGGGTTAAAGCTTAATTAGCCCTCGAATTGGTTAAGTTTCTCTTTGGATCCGTTTACTACATATTATTCGAGGCTAAATTAGATAATTTTCTACTCTCCAGTACCAATACACTCGTGATTGATTTCACATTTGCCATTTACAAAAATAAAAAAACAAAAACTTTCAGAATCTTCGGCAGAAAATCCTACACATATTTTTTTACCCTCTAAATATCATCCTAAAACCTAGAGCTCAAACCAAAACGTAAAAAAATGTATGGATTTACGAGCAAAGCTTTGCGTTTCGTATAGATTTACAAGCAGAAATACTTTTTAACGACTCCAGTAAACAAAAGGCCCCGAAAAATGTTGGTTGGGGGAATTTCGATTTTATCCCTCTTATTCAGAATGTGAATCATTATCACGCCCAGTGATAAATCGCAGCTGCATCCGACTTTTGTTAGAGGTACTCGCATTTGGTCAGGAAAGAGGAAAACTGCAGAAAATCTGCGCAGGTATTGCCGCTGGTATTTTATCCCTGATTTAAAGTTTTGAAAAACGATCTTGGTATGCAAACTCTGCTTTATACATTCAGGGTGTGTGAATTAATTTGTTTGTACGAAAGTTCGACAGGGGTCTATTTTTGTAAAGGATAACATTGGTCTGACTTTCCCACGATATATCTACTTTGAGTTCTGGAGTATTTTAACAGTCTTCCGACATAGAAAAATTCACTGATTGCGAATTTCACTAGAATGTTCTGCATTCTAACATGGCAGACATTTCAGTACTTCGCCTTCGCTTCTAATATTATAATATTGATTTTCAATCCGCATTGTAAACAGAAATTTCCATCAATCCTTAATAAGTTATATATGAGAGGCTCATTATTCTGGGCGTAGAATCCATTCAACTTATTGAAATTATTATATAGTCATCGATCTCCGATAACCTGCAATTTTCTTCATTGCTTCTAATCCATTTATGATTGTGAGAGGAAAATTTATCCTTCAATATCTACGATTATTGGATGTACTTGTATTTGTTTTTCCGAATTCTCTTTTTGCTTCAATCATTAAGGAACACGGAAAATGGTATTCTGTCCAAGAAAACTTGCAAATAAAAAAATTTTCGCGGATAAATGCCCTTACACATCACCCATTATTTCGACATGCAAAAGACAGGTTTAATTTTTGATATTTGCATATTAAAAACGCCAAAAATATGATTTTTTTATGTCTCGATTTATAGGCTGCGTGAGACATTTCGACATCACCCCTAAAAGCCACCCTTATTGTATGCACACAAAAAATGTTAAAAATGACCAGTTTGATTTTCGATATTTACCAATTGAAAAAGGTAAAAAATCTTCTTATTTTACGCCCCAAATTATAAACTGTGTGAGACATTTCGGCATCACCCACAAAAGTCACCCTTATTGTATGCACACCAAAAATGTTGAAAGTGACCGGTTTGATTATCGATATTTGCCAATTGAAAAAGGTCAAAAATCTTCTTATTTCACGCCCCGAATTATAAGCTGTGTATGACATTTTGACATCACCCCTAAAAACCACCCTTATTTTATGCACACCTAAAATGTTAAAAATGACCGGATTGATTTTCGATATTTGCATGATAACGTCAAAAATCTTATTTTTTATGTGCTAAATTATAAACTGGGTGAGACATTTAGGCATCGCCCCTAAAAGCCACCCTTATTATGTGCACGCCTAACCTGTTAAAAATGACAGCTTTGATTTTCGATATTTATATACTAAAAAACATCAAAAATCTTCTTTTCTTTTATTCCCCGAATTATAGGCTGGGTGAGACATTTCGGTATCATCCCTAAGAGGTTATATGTAATAAGGGTGGCTTTTAGAGGTGATGCAGAAATGTCTCACCTAGCCGATAATTCGAGGCATAAAAAAGAAGAATCTTGATGTTTACAGGTAAGCAAATATCGAAAATCAAGCCAGTCATTTTCAATATTGCAGGTGTGCACATGATAAAGGTAGCTTTTAGGGGTGATGCTGAAATATCTCAAGCCGCTATTGTAGAATGTATATGTATATCTATTTCTTCTTTGCGTACATTACTATATAATTATACTGAACTTTTTTATGCACACATTAGTACGAGATAAAATATCGTGGATGAAAAAAAAACATTCGACCAATTAATTGCATTTACAACCAAACAGTTGAATTTTCAAGCAAAGAAAACGAATTTTTTAGAAGACAATTGAATTTTCAACCTTAAAGGTTGAATTTCCAACAAAAAGTTATTTTCGACCAAGAAAAATGAATTTTCAACTAAAAAAATGAACATCTTCCCAGGTGTAAGTTTAGATCGGCAGCCAGAGTTGGACGGTCGGTCCAAGGTCGGACCTACTTGGGCAATCCAAATTTCGGTAACCAAAGTTAATCAGATACAATCTAGCGTATAGTTTTAAAAGGACAATAACAATATGGTTAGTCCGACTCTGGGTAATCTTCGCCCAACTGTCGGCTTTATATTAATCAGTGCAAGTACCCTTACTGCACCTCACCGTCGGCCCAACTCTGGCCCAAGGTCGGGCCAACATTGGGATAGACTCTAGCCAATCGTTTTAAAATCATCATAACAAAATGCTCAGCCCGACTGACGGCGTAATATTAACGAGCGCAAGTAAACTCACTGCACCCGATCGTCGGCCCAAGTTTGGCCCAAGATTGGACCGACAGTCGGATAAGCTCTATATAATTGTTTAAAAATTATCATAACAACATGGTCAGCCCTACTATGGGTGAGATTGGTCCAACTGTCAGCGCAATATTAACCAGTGCAAGTATCCTCACTCTACCCGTCCTCCGGCCCAACTCTGGCACAAGGTCGGGCCAACATTGGGATAGAGTCTGGCCAATTGTTTTTAAATCATCATAACAATATGCTCAGCCCGACTGTGGTTAAGGTTGGCCCGACTGTCGACGTAATATTAACCACTGCAAGTAACCTCACTGCACCCGACCATCGGCCCAACTCTGGCCCAAGGGCAGGCCGACAGTCGGACAGACTCTGGCTTATTGTTTCAAAATTATCATAACAATATGGTAAGCCCGACTCTGGGTGAGGTTGATCTAATTTTTAGCGCAATATTGAGCAGTGCAAGTAACCTCACTCGACCCGACTGTCGGCCCAACTCTTGCCCAAGGTCGGGTCAACATTGGGATAGACTCTAGCTAATTGTTTTAAAATCATCATAACAATATGATAAGCCCGATTCTGGGTGAGGTTGATCTAATTGTTAGCGCAATATCAAACAGTGCAAGTAACCTCACTCCACCCGCCCGTCGGTCCAAATCTGGCCCAAGGTAGGGCCGAAAGTCGGATAGACTCTGGATAATTGTTTTAAAATAATCATAACAATATGGTAAGCCCGACTCTGGGTGAGGTTGGTACAACTTTCGGCGTAATATTGATCCAGAATTAAATTTTTAAGATCCTCCAACTCTTCGATTTCTAAATTTAATTTTGTGTGCGACATTATATAAACAAACATAGTGACAATATTATCAATTTTAACAATATAATTTTTCATTTGAAAGAAAACTTCTTAAATAAACTTGCTATTGATTAGAATTATTGCAGATATATTCCAGGAAAATAAATAATCAATTTAATGTACAAGTTAATTGTTATAAGCTTTTGTTTAAACGAGTTTTTCAGTATATCAGTTCGTTGCAGAAAAAAAATGTAAAATGTGTCTGAGGGGATGGAAAAGGGGATTTTTTAATGTAAAAAGAGTCTGAGGGGATATAAAAAAGGATTTTGGATTGTAAAAGAAGTTTGAGGGGATGCAAAAGGGAACTTCGGATTGTAAGAGATCATAAATCGGAATGAACACAAAGATTTAGGGTGATGTGCCCTTTCATTTAAAGTTGGTTCATGGACACCGTGAATGGTCCATAACACTAGTTTACACGAAAAATGTATGAGGAGAAAAAAGGGTTTTTAGACTAATTGTGGGTTGCTGAAAAAGAAAATGACATTCATTTATTGTTGCAAAAAAGCGTTTTCGAGATATTCGCAAAAAACATGTTTTTTCAGTTACTGGTATAAATCTTGATGACGGTTGATACAATTAACATAAACTGTATTTTGTTCAAAAGGTATAATCTTCCACTTTCCGGCTATATATAGTACTGTCTGTGTCAATCGGATCAAAATTTTTTGGGTTACAGGCGATGAAAATGGAAAAAGGGGATTTTCAGACCTTATTTGAAAATCACTCTCTTTCAGTTGTTCTATTCTTTCGAATTTAATCGCCTATGGCCCAATGAATTTTAATCTGATTGACACAAATAGTATATCGGCGGAAAGAAAAAGAACATACCTTTCGAATGATATACAATTCATGTTAGTTGGATCAACCGTTTTCGAGATTTATGCCAGTAACTGAAAAAAGAGCCATAAAACTCGTTTTTTGCAAATATCTCGAAAACGCTTTTTTGGAAGAATACATTAGTTTCATTTTCTTCTTTAGTGACTCAAAATTAGTCTAGAAAACACTTTCTCTTTTGGGTACAAGCAATGAACCGAAAATTTGTAAACTAGTGTAAGTTGAAAAAATAATTTTAAAAGTGTATTTAGAAAAAATTGTAAGGTAAAGGCCCCGGTTTCTAACCCCCGACAAGGTCAATCCAGTGGACAGTGACAGTGGACGCACTTCGCGTAATTTTCTGTTGTCGCCAGCTAGTGTCAACTTTGACGAGTCTCAAAAAATCAACTCATCCAAACAAAAGCTTAAAAATTGTGAAATTAATTGAATATGGTCTATAAAAATAGTCAAAGAAACTTTTGAAATGTTTCAAGTAGCCGGTTACGAACCGGCTCATCATTGTATTACGAACTGGCTCAAAGAGGACTTTCGGGGGTTACGAACCGGCACATCGGGTACATTCGTTCAAATTTTTAATTATTTGATCAATGCATCCTCAAAACTGCTTTCAATGACATTTTCGATTGAAAATGGATTATTCTCTACGTAAGAAGGAAGTTTATTGCACTGAAATATTGCTTGAGGCGTTCGAATAGGATTTTATTCTTTCCAGCTTCTCAATAGGTTACGAACCGGGGCCTTTATCTTATTAGAACAGAAAGTTACATAATTTTTCTTTGATATTTTCATATCGGGAAAGTAGCTCGACGCTTTTACGTTACGGTTCGCGAATTTTCGACGTATCGGAATCTGATGATCGTTCTGCATAAAAGTGCAACGAGGGACTTGTATACAAATCATGTCAGTCGCCAAGTGTTCGAAAAGCTGTTTGACGTGGAAATGTATCTACCTATAGATATAGATATATAGATACTGAAAATATAGGTACATATATTCACGTGTAGTCATTCATATCTCTTTCAAACACGTGCCACTGGCATCAGAGGAAAGTCGGATCGAACAATTTCGATTCTAAATCACCTCTTTTTCCACAGAATATGAAGGTATACTTATTTTCTATTTTTTTTATCACAGTCATCCTAAATGACGTCGACGTCTGCTTTTTTTCCCAATGTAACATAAAGATGAAGTTAGTACTCATATTTCAGAAAGTTTTATTCGAAAACTTGTTTCATACAAAACTGTTATAGTATATTTACTGTACGATATTGTTGGTAAAACTGTTCAGAAATCCAAAATAACATTATAAAAATAAAATTCTTGCAAGGATATTACAGAATAGTAGCATAATATGCGCGCGCTATGTCGCGCGTGTAATATTGCTTTAAATTTGAATTCCACCTATACTTATTCAACTTTTTTTTATGAATCGAAATGTTTATTCATTGAATTCTCATGTAAAATTATGTAATAATAACATTTTCAATACAAAATTCACTTTTTCTTAAATTTTTAACGGTTGAGTTTTCATAGTTAAATCATTATATAGGAAACGATTATAGGATAATCAGCATTGGAATAAATAACAGACGAATAGTGATGTAAAAATCAATGTCTTTTTGGTATAAAAACGCATATCTTTTGGTAAAAATTTCATCTTTTTTGGTCGAAAATGCAACTTTTTTGTTGAAAATTCATATTTTCGGGCTGAAAATTTAACTATTTTTGTAGAAAATTCGTGTTTTGGCTTGAAAATTCAACAATTTGGTTGAAATTTGTTTTTTTTTCTTGACTGAAAAATCCATCTTGGTTGAAAATTCAACTCTTTTGTTCAAAATTCGTCTTTTTAGTTTGAAAATTCAATTCTTTGGGTAGAAGTTTCATTCTTCTTTTCGTAATATAACTGTTTTTTTGAAAATTAATCCTTTTTAGTTCAAGATGCAACTATTTTCTTCAACATTCATTATTTTAATTTAAAATTCATTTCTTTAGTTTAAAATTTAACTATTCTGTCGAAAATTCATTGATTACAACTGAACATTTAACTATTCTATTTTTGGTTCAAATTTATCATTTTTAGTTAAAAATTCAATTACATATTTGATTGAAAATTCGTCTTTTTTACTAGAAAAAAGTCCTCTTGATTGAATATTCAAATATTTGGTTGAAAATTTATGTTTTTGTTGGAAAATTCCTCTTTTTTGGTACAAAACTAATCTTTTTGGTTAAAAATGCAACTCTATGATTGAAAATTCATCTCTTTTAATTGAAGATGCAACTAGTTTTTGATAACTCGTCTTTTTTGTGGGATCCAAATGTTTTTGATATTAAAATATATTTTTGTTGAAATATCAACTTTTGCACTTCACGTCGATAGTTCGTCTTTTTTGGTAAAAAATTGGTTTTCTTGGTGGAAAATTCATGTTTTTGGTTAAAAATTTAACTGCTTGGTTATAAATTCGACTGATCGGATTAAATTTAATTATTTTGTTCAAAATTCAACTGTTTCGTTGAAAATTAAACTGTTTTGTTGAAAACTCGACTATTTTGGTAGAAAATCAATCTTTTTTGGTTAAAAGTGCAACTGTTTGGTTGAAAATTAATCTGTTCTGATTGAGGATTCAACTATTTTGTAGAAAATTCGTCTTTCTCGTTTGAAAAATCAACTATTTAGTTAAAAACTAACATTTTTGTCAAAAATTCATATTTCTGGGTTGAAAATTCAACACTTTTGTAGGAAATTGAACAATCCGGTTAATTTTTGATTTCTTGCCTCGAAATTCTTTCTTGGTTGAAAATTCTACACTTTTCTTAAAAGTTCGTCTATTTGGTTTGAAAATTAATCTTTTCCGGTAGAAATGTCATTTTTCTTGGTAAAAAATACAAATGTTTAGTTTGAAATTAATCTGGTTTCGTTGAGGATTCAACTACTTTGTTAAAAATTTGCCTTCTTGTGTTGAAAATTCAACTATTCTGTTGAAAACTAAAATTTTTGTAGAAAATTTAACTATTTTGTGGAACGTTGAACAATTTGATTGATTTTTTTTTCTTTCTTGACTCAGAATTCTTTTTCGGTTAAAAATTCAACACTTTTCTTGACAATACCATATGTCTATTAGGTTTGAAAACTCATATTTTCTGGTTGAAGATTCAACTATTTTGTTGAAAATTCATATTTTTGGGTTGAAAATTCAATTATTTGGTTGCAAACTAATATTTCTGTTAAAAATTCAAATACATATTTCAATGAAAATTCGTCATTTTTACTAGAAAATTAGTCCTCTTGGTTTAATATTCAACTATGTGGTTGAAAATTTATGTTTTTGTTCGAAAATTCCTCTTTTTTGGTACAAAACTAATCTTTTTGGTTAAAAATGCAACTCTTTGATTGAAAATTCATCTTTTTTGCTTGCAGATGCAAATTTTTTTTGAAAACTCGTCTTTTTTGTGGAGCCCATCTGTTTTTGATTAGAAATTGAAATCGGTTTTAGTTTAAATATCAATTATTACAGTTTGAGTTGATAATTCGTATTTTTTGGTAGAAAATTAATTTTCTTGGTTGAGGTCATCTTTTTGGTTGAAAATTAATCTGTTTTGATTGGGGATTCAACTATTTTGTTGAAAATTCGTCTTTTAGGTTTGAAAAATCAACTATTTAGTTGAAAACTAACATTTTTGTTGAAAATTCATATTTTTGGGTTGAAACTTCAACCCCTTTTCTAGGAAATTAAACCATTTGTTTGATTTTTCTTTTCTTTCTTGACCCGAAATTTTTTCTTTGTTAAGAATTCTATACTTTTGTTAGCAATTTGTCTATTTGGTTTGAAAATTCATCTCTTCTGGTAGAAATGTCATTTTTTTGTCAAAAATACAACTGTTTAGTTAAAATTTATTCTGGTTTCGTTGAGGATTCAACTATTTTGTTAAAAATTCGTCTTCTTGTGTTGAAAACTAAAACCGAACAATTTTGTTGATTTTTTTTCTTGACTCAGAATTCTTTCTTGGTTAAACATACAAAACTTTTGTTGAAAATTCGTCTATTTGATTAAAAATTCATATCTCCTGGTTGAGGATTCAACAATTTTGTTGAAAATTCATATTTTTGGGCTTAAAATTCACCACTTTGGTTGAAAACTAACATTTTTGTTGAAAATTCATATTTTGGTTTGAAAAATCAAGTCTTCGGGTAGGATATTGAAAATTTGGGTTAAAATTTTTGTTCTTACTTGACTCAAAAATTTTTTTTGGTTAAAAATGTATCTTGTAAGGTACAAGGTCTAATTTTCGAAATAAAACAGAACGTCTGCTACCTATTCTACTTCCAATTAAAAAGCAAAAACAAAGTGAGATTGTAATACAGTCCTAAATTGTTTGTCAAAATGTAGCTAAATTTTCTGCGAGAAGATAAGAAATAATCAACCCTCATTTCTTAGCTTTCGATTTTTATTCTGCTCACGTGGGCGAATTATTATAGCCCGAAAAAGAATCGCAGAATCCAGAATTACGAAAGAGCGAAAAACCTTCGTACTTGCGTCATCACGATATTTTTCTGCCCCACACTCACTTTTTCATCTTTCGTGTCATCTTCTCCCTTTTCTCCCTTTTGGCGCTTTAATCTTTCGCGGGCGCTGATGCTCGTTAGATGTGAAACATAAAAAAATGCTCGAGTTTAGCCTCCACATGCTAAAAAGCTCAAAGAATTCTGGCAAACCGCAGTGAAATTTGAGAGAGATAGGAATTACGAGAGAGTAAAAGAAAGTCTGAGCAGAGAGAGTATACATATACAGATTTATTCGTGGGGTAAGCGACCCTTTCGGCATTTACGGTGAACCGGAAATAAAGAGAAAAAAAGGAAAACGGAAATGAGAGTGAGCGCGCCGAGGTGTCGCGAACTCAATTACTCGCGTAAACTTCGAGTTTTGCCAACACGGCGAACATTCTAGTTTTACGAGTAAGTATTCGGCCGTTTTAGCGATGCGTGAACCAACCGCAGAACATACTGACTCAAACTGCTTGAATCATTAAACAAGTGAGAATTTTAATGATCCGAATTAATGAGACTGTGATTTTATGGTTTGAATTGATTTAATGAAGAACTTTTCAACATTTTTGTTAATGAAATTGAGGATGAAATGAATACAGCTGCTAAATTGTGTTTGATTAATTCTTCAATATTTAAGGCACTGACTAGTGTTACGGAATTTTCCGTAAGGCTAACCCGGCCAAGTATAGCGCTAGGACTAGAGTTACGGAAAATTCCGTATCTTTAGCCCTAAAGGAGCTGGAAAGGGGTTTATTTTACGGAAAATTCCGTAACGGCAGACAGTTTGAATATTTAATGAAATTTTATGTATCAACATTCAAATTTATATAAAAAGTATGTTTAATTTTTTTGGGAACTGCAATTATCGAAGGAACTGAAAATGGACTTACAAGGAGAGGCCGCGAAATGCGGGACGCCGCACAGTGGGGCAAAAAAAATCTCTAGACGAATTGATATTCAGAAGCAGTTTGCGAACCGCTTTGAACTTTTTTTTCAAAATAAAGCTAATGAGATTCCGCATAAATCAGTCAGGGCCGATTTTGAAAAAAGTTTTTTATTTTTTTTTATTCAATGGCAAAAATAGAATTTTTTTTTAGAAGTGTACCGGTGTTCGAGAAATACTTGGATTCAATTCAAAATGCGTAGAATCGATGTGGCAACTATCCAGAAAAGTTGTCCAATAGCTTAGCAATTGTTCAAAAATTTGTTGAATTTCTTATGAACAAATAAGTGAGTGAAAATGGATTCTTGCGGATTGGCAGTGATTCGTGAATTGATTTACACTAAATTTGAACAATTCAGTGACAAAAACCGTTTTTTAATTGAATTCATAAAATATAATGAATAAATTGTTATTTTGAAAACAGATTTTATAAACAATTATCCATAGCAGGTATGTTGAAATAAATCAAGTTTTTTCTGTTGAATTGTCCAAAAATTATACGGAAATATCACAAAATTATCAGATTTATTCATCCAATAGCAACCGATGATTGTTTAAGCAAATTTAATTAACAAATGCACAGTCTGGCTATTTTTAGAGGTAAGAATTTGATTTTCTCAGCGTAATGAAGTGTAAATAACTAATTTCTAAACTTTTAGGGAGCTTATATGACAATCAACAATTATCATTGCCAACAACAATTTTTTAAACAAACTTTTATCATCTTAGGCATTTTTTAAGAAAAAAAAATGCTTTTTTTTAAGGTATTAGCAGACTCTTATTTAGTAATAGCTCTGTGCTATCGGTCGATAACGATTGATAATTGTATAAACAAAATTAATTAACAAATTCATTTTTCGGCTATGTATTTCTTAAGATGAAAACTTGGTTTTTTCATTGTAACCAACTGTTAATAACTAGTTTTTAATTTTTTTTTTAGAAATCTCGATAACGATCCACTATTGTTATTGTCTAAAAATTTTATAGACAAATTTTTGTTTAACAAATCATCATTTGTTACCAAATTATAGCAAGAAATTATATCTAAGTAATTGTCTACATATTTCATAAGAAAAATGGAAGCTTTTGTGTAAAAATGTCTGAGGACAAAAAATTGTCTATAAAATTATTAATGACAATTAACAATAGTGGATCGTTATCGAGTTTTATAAAAAAAACTTCAAGAATTAGTAATTACCAGTTGGTTAAGTTGAAAAAACCAAACTTTTACCTTTAAACATAGCCGAAAAATGAATTTGTAATTAATTTTCTTCAAACACACAGAGCCATTACTATATAACAGTTTGCTAATACCCTAAAGAAACGCATTTTTTTCTTAAAAAATGTCTAAGATGACAAAAATTTGCTTGAACAATTGTTGCTAACAATGAAAATTGTTGATTTTCATATAAGCTTCCTAAAAGTTTAGAAATTACTTATTTATACCTCATTACGTTGAAAAAATAAAACAAGTTTTTACCTCTAAAAATAGCCACAAAGTGCATTTGTTACTTAAATTTGTCTAAACAATCATCAGTTGTTATTCGGTGAATAAATCTGATAATTTTGTGACATTTTCGTATAATTTTTGGCTGATTCAATAGAAAAAACTTGATTTAATTCAACATAACTACCTGCTATGGATAATTGTTTATAAAATTTGTTTATAAAATAACAATTTATTTATTATATTTCATGAATCATGTTTAATTATATAACGCAAAGTGTGGTAAAAAAGCAATTTCGCAGTTTTTTTTCTCTCTTCAGGAACGATTGTCAAATATCGCAAAACGTCTTAAATCCATGCGAGGACACTCCCGGGATATGAATAATTTGCATGATAATTAACTTAATTGTTACAACCAAATTAAGTCAACAAATGAGCAAAAAAGTAAGTGGTTTGATGAAATATGTTTGAAATATATAAAATTATTATTTTTATAAACAATTAACATAAGAAAAATAATAGATTTTCAGTTTTCTGCAAGTTTCACCCCATTTCAGTTTCATTGCTTGATATACTCATGGAAGTTGCAGATTGTCATTATCAGTAGTCAAGATATGATATCAATTATTTTTATAAACAAACTGGATAAACAAAAGCAAAGTTTTGGTACTTTCGCGCAGTCTTTGATTTTTTCACGCAAGTCTGCCTCTAAATGCGTTAACGGAGTGGCTTAACTACAGAACATTGTCAATTGATAACAATTGTAATGGTTATAAACAATAACAAATTTGAAAGTGAAGAAGTTAAAAAAAATATATTTTTTACCCTGAAATGTTAATGCAATATTAAAAATGGGTTTTAGTTTATGGTGTTTGTTTATAAAATTGAAGGATTTAAATTCCAAACATAAAAATGTGCTATTTTATATCCAATTTGTTATTAACAGTCGCAATTATTATTAATTAACAATGTTCTGTAGTTAGACTTCTCCAGTAACGCATTTGGAAGCTGACTAGCGTGAAAAAAAACCAAAGATTCTGCGCGAAAATGCCAAAATTTTGCTTTTGTTTATCCAGTTTGTTTATAAAAATGAAAATTGTTGATGCTCATCAATTTCCTGCAGTTGAGCCTCTCCGTTCACCCACTTACAGGCAAACTCGCGTGAAAAAATGAAAGATTCTGCACAAAAATCACAGAATTTTGTTTATCCAATTTGTTTATAAAAATAATTGTTATCATATTTTAGAAACTGATGATGAGAGTTTGCAGCTTGAATCTATTAAATTTTTTAGGATAATGGTTTATAAGAATAATAATTTTATATATTTCATACATGTTTACCATTCAATGTTGCACTAGAGATAAAATGTAGTAATTTTAGTCTAAAAAACACTTTTTTCGTTCTTTAAAACACTCCGTTGTTTATTTGTTGACTCGGTTTGTTCATAACAATTATGAGTTGATTATTATGCAAATAATTCGTATCTTGGGTATGCTCTGGAATGGATTTTAAACGTTTTGTGATATTTGAAAATCGTTCCTGAAAAAAAAAACCCTCAAAAATTGCCCCTTTTACCACACTTTGCATCAAATAAATATAAACAAAGCCAAATTAAAAAATCGCGTCTCACAAATCTCTTGAAAATTTATTCAACTGTAATTTAAAAAAATTTGTAAATCGGATGAAAACTGAAGGCTGTAGACTTTTTTGAAAAATAAATTTCTGATTTTGACCACTGCGCGCCGCACAGTGGAGGAAAAAAACGAATTTTAATGTTTCGTTTTTAGAAATGACTTGTTATTTAATAACAAAGCTTCAACTTTTTTTGTCTAACTTTTCAGCGATACCATTTCTATCAAGACTTTCAAATTCATTGGAACAGGTCATAAATCAATGTAATAACTAACTAAAAGTTATGCCTAGTGGGCTAGAGCAAGAAAAAAAATGTTTATAATGTTATACATAAACTAATGAACAGATTTCTTTTGGGAAATCAACTAGAAATGTCTTGCCAAAGACTCCTTGTTGTCGTATATTTCAAATTGATAGAAGCTATTAATTCTTTAAACAGCAATGAAGCCTATTTGTGAAAAAAAGGTCAAAATTTGCATTTATTTTAACAATTATTTATATAATTAACAGTTAAATGACTCAAGTTTTTTCTTTGACATGAAACGCACCAATAACTAGTTATTTATCGCTAAATTAAATGTTTTAACTTCAAGATACGGAATAGGAAGATTTAGACATTATACATTCAAAGCACTAACATCTAATTTTAATTCCTTCCGGTAATATATAGAGAACAAGCTAAAAAAATGCCCCGCTTAGCTCCGTCTTACGGTGCGTATTTTTTTAACCGATGGTCTTCAGTTTCCGAGATATGGCTGTACGTTTGAGCATTTAACTCGCCACTGTCGATCGTGGACCTCTCCACTCGCCACTGCCAACCGTGGACCTCTTCACTCGCTGCTGTGAACCGTGGACCACGCCACTCGCCACTGAGAACCGTAGACCTCTCCACTCGCCATTGTCAGCCGTGGACCTCTTCACTGGCCACTGCAAACCATGGACCTCTCCACTCGCCACGGCGAACCATGGACCTCTCCGCTTGCTACTGACAACCGTGGACCTCTCCACTCGCCACTGTCAGTCGCAGACCTCTTCACTCGCCACTGCGAACCGTAGACCTCTCCACTCGCCACTGTCAATCGTGGACCTCTCCACTCGCCGCTAACAACCGTGGACCTCTCCACTCGCCACTGCCAACGTGGACCGCTCAACTCGTCACTGCCGTGCGCGAACCGCCCTCAAAAGTGTAAATTCTTGAACCTAGATATCTCGGAAACTAAGGCCCACAGAATTGAAAGAAAAAATACGTATCTAATGGATTCTGATTTACTTTCAGGCTGTAAAGCTTCAGCCGAATCGGCGTCCCGCATCTCGCGACCTCTCCTTCTTAGGCAGTTTTGTTTCTAAAAGGATTCTAGGGGGAAGTAAGAAATCAAAATTTCCTTTTGAAAAATTGCATTTTTTAAAGACGCTTCATAAACTTTAAAATGTTTTTATTGAAAATAGGGCTTTTGGATTTCTTTTCTGATATGCTATCTCCCAGTGAGTGAATTAACAATTTTTTCAACTTTATTTTTATAGGGAGGCTCAGAAAATGACTTTTTAATTCTGAAATTGGACCCATAGAAACTCTTTGTTTTAGTTCGTAAATGACATTTGATTTCTTGGATGTATAAAAAAAGTTATAATGCCGCACTCGGACGCTTTGTCAAAGAAATTAATATTTTATTTGTATAACTACGGTTTATGGATTTTTTGTTGTAGGACGCATACATTGTAAACATTCTAGTTATATGAAAATTTTCGAAGGTTTTAATGAATATCTTTTCTTCATTCTGTGATTCGTTGAAAATTATGCCTTAAATTGAAATTTAAAGGTTTTAACGTTGCAGTCTGAACTTATGTAGAACATTTCAATATAAAATCGAACAAGTTAATAAATGGTTACGCTTTAGTACGTGAGCTCGTGAACATTTTTATATTACATCATCACTTGAATTGGGATTTAGTTTCAATTTATACTGCATTATAAAAGCAAACTGAAGGAATAAAAAATAAAAACTGAAACAGAGACCATACGAATTCACAATAAAATTTAAATTATAAATTACGTCAGTTCAAAATAATAATTGAAACACGAAAATCAATTTAAAAAATAGGTAAAAAGTGGTATCTGGGGGTGGGTTGGGGGAAAAAGGTGGTATCCTAATTATTATATGGATGAAAATCAAAAAGTTAACAATATCATGTCCTTGAAATATTATACGCTTGTGTTTGGAAGAGTGACTTTTTTAATTACACGGTTTTATTAGACCTATTTTCTCTCAAACACCCTATGTCCAAATTATTTTTAAATAATCGTTATCAAAATAAATTCGATTAAATGAGTAAATATCATCCGGTAACGTTTCCCTTACCATATTTTTTCACATTTATAGCGATGTATCTTTTAAAGGAAAGCTCAAGATAATATTATCAATACACGTATAACTTCAGAATTAATTCAAAAACTCGAAAATAAAGTTTATTTTTTGTTTCTAACAATAATTAGAGAGTATCATATACTTTTCAAATGTCGACGTGTTTTTATGTCATCCAGTAACAAAACAGTTTCTTATTAATTTTATGATTTAAGAGTTTAATTTTCCCACTTCAATTAATTAGCAATTGAAGATTATTGAATATACTCCAAAATGTGAGAATAGAATTACACATAAAGTATCTTTATTTGACCAAAATAACCGATTTAGAAGCCCGAAAAAGATCCTACAAAAATTCGGTGTCATCCGGTAACACAACATTTATTTTCATTGAGTGAAGTTAGTTGAAAAAAGGAAAATAATCGATATCCCCATTATTTTTTAATCTGAAAATAATTTTAAATTAATCAATTTAAATTAAATATTTGTCATTAGACTGTAAAAAATTGAAATTTCAAATAAGGGCCTACTTCTCCATCTTGCTTATTCTTATTTTAACACTTATAGCCCTGGGGCAATACTTGACCGGGCTTAGTCTTACGGAAAATTCCGTAACACTAGTCAGTACCTCTACTAAAATATGAATTAATTGAGTTTATATAAAATGTTTACTCCAAACGCTTCAAAAGCAATATCCCGTTTTTTAAGTTTCAATAAATTTCTCGCTCAAAATTTAACATTTTATTTTGACCTCTCACGATTTTCTGTCACAATTTACAATATATAATTTTTAAATGTACTGCATCAACGTAATACATCATATTCTTTTCTATTTACAGTATTCTTCAAACTTGATTGAATAAAAAAATTCATGTCTTAATTTGCAGCAAAATAATTCACATGAAAAGAAAATTTCGCATTAGTTTTCAGTAACAACCTAGCTTCGCAATCCTTTTTTTTCTATACATAAATTTTTTAATTGAGAGAATTTCAAATATAATTAGAATCGTTATATACCTAGATTGAATATGAAATATATACTAAAAACGAAAATCTTAATCTGCCAAAAAAAATATAGAATAACATCTTCTTTAAAAAGGCACTTCAATGAATCATTTTCATCTCCATTGTGAAATTTTCGTTTGCTACGAACTATGACAATCTTTTCAAGCATCAGGTATGTAGGAATATGAAAAGTCTGCGACGAGCTTTGTCTTTTTTCCGGTTTCATTCTCTCTTTAGCATTTATAAGAATGTTAACGCGTTGGCGAAATTCCAAGTTTTTGAGTCTTACTACCTCATGCTTTGTGTTTTACACAAAAGAAAAGAACAACGCATAGAGAAGTCGAGATTTTCAAAAGACTTTTTAAGTTTCCTGAGGACTGAGAAATGCATTCCTAGTTCGCTGAACTTTCAAGCTTTGGCACTATCAAAGCGACAAAAGACTTTTCATGAAATTAAGAAAATTATTGCGTATAAGCCCGAATCTTATGTGTTAACGAGAAAAAATAGATCAAAGTCTTCAGGAATTTAAAGTAACGATTATATTTTGTGATTCTTAATGATGAAAAGATTTTTCCTAAAAAATATTTACAGAAAAAATTCATATCTGGATGTTTAAAAACGTAAAAGTCAAATAATGGCACAAAATTTATAATTCTTTCAAAGGCCATAAACAAAAATAAATTTAGGGATTAAAAATTGGAATAAAAATAAAAGTTCGATAATTCTTGTAGAAAGCTGTTTCACAAAAATATTTGGAAGTTAAATTACTTTTGATATGGATGTGGTAAGTTTTCTAAAGTAAAAAAAGATTCGGCAAATTCAATATATACCCCAAAGCCCTTTCCGCATGGAGAGAGCTTTGAGGCCACGCATAGGCCTACAAGGAGATGCAACGTGACTACTTAAGCGTCAGGGGCTCTTTTTAGTCTCAACCATAATAATAATAATAATAATAATAATAATAATAATAATAATAATAATAATAATAATCGTCGCGGTAGGGCTTGAGCTTTCCTCTTATGACTTTTATGGCTACGTTGGCGGTAGCATTGCTACTGACAGGGTT
>JAUMHM010000085.1:10952233-10980350 GCA_032362435.1 Melikaiella ostensackeni | reverse complement strand
TGCAATACATTCAGTTTGGTACAAATATCCAACTCGAAAAGTGCTTTCGACATATTGGGCTGTAACCATCTTAAGTCAGAGATATAATTTTATTATAATAATAATAATAGTATATTAAAATCTTAGAGTTCTTTTAAAGTATTTTCTAGAACAATCACAGTTCAATCTTAGGAATTTTTTCATTTAGAAAAATAGGTTTCTCCTAGAGAATCTAGAGTATAAGATAACGTAAAAAACAATTCATTTTTAACGCTTATTCGAAATTCTATTTACAAAATTTTCATCGGAATTCGTTAAACTGAATAGGAAGTAATTTGTATTTTACGCTTGAAGCCAATCATTTTACAAAAAAAGTAGACTTCAAAGAAATGTTCAGCACTTTTTTCTGTGCCTCAATTTTTTTTTCGATTCCATAAAAAAGTCACATGGAAAACGCGATTAGAAATTTCATTTATTTAAGAAATACGTTTAATATGCTTCTGATGATTACTTTTACATAAAATATAACTTAATTGTTATTGGTTAGTCATAAATAATTTTGAATAGCCAAAAATCACGTTTTAAGCAACTACTTTATTAATATCTTTATAAAAAAGAAATGACAAAATACGTTATAGAAATTTATTTTTATTTACATTCTGAGTAAAAGGTCAAGAGAGAATATAAAACGAATTGCGTGACTCCCTAACTTGAAAAACGTAAACCCTCTCCTTAAAGCAATTTTGAAAAGATTCTATAAATTTCTCGTGGTATTTCATTTTCTTTCAGAGTCCAAAAAAATGTGACACTGCAAGTTTCATTTCCTCATTAAAGAAAACGTGCTCACTTGTTATTTGTCTCAAATAACCATTTTTCTCTCCTAATTTTTTCCTTTTCTTTTCTTTCGGTCTCTTTTCCCTTTATTTTTTCTCACGATTAGTCCTATGTAAAGTTTTCCGAGGTCAGGAACACGATGTGATGAAGGGAAAAACACTTTTTTTTTTTACTTTTACGTTACATCAGTTGACTCTAAATGAGGTGCCATAATTATTCGCGGTACTTCTTCTTTCCTAATGAATTCCTCAGATTAATTACGTGGTTGAATATATTTCTAAAGGACATGCTTTGAAATTTCAAAGATTTCTCTCTTAGTTTGAATCAATAAAATTTTACTGATAGTTAGTACATAACTGAATTCCAGCTATGAAAATTAGTAAAAAATGGCTGTTATGTTATTACACAAAAATTATTTTTTATTGAAGTTTCAGTAAGTTTTTCTACTAAAAATTAGTGAAATATGGCTGAAAGTTCAGTAGTTTTCTACTAAAAATTAATTAAAATTTACTGATTGCTATAGCTAAAATCCGGGTATCGGTTTGACTTGACATCAGTTAAATTTGAGTAAGCCCGTGTGGAAAAATGGAATGGGCCCCCGCAAGGGGCCTTCATGGATTGTCGTCAGGCCACGAGGGGCCCACGAGGACAATACAGGTGTGGGCTCTTATGTAAACGATATGCTAATCCATAAGGAATCAACATTGGATTCCCTCGTAATTTTTTTCAAAAGGACCACGTGGGCCCCTCGTAGTTTCCTCGATGCTGAATTTTTAATTATTTAAAAATACTTTTGATAATTGTTTCATAAGTTTTAAGCATACACTGATTGTAATTGTGATTGTCAATTTGTATAAAAAATTGAAGAATAAAAAAAATACAAAGATTAGCGCCTCGATCGGGACTTGAACTGAACGAATCAAACATCAAAATTTCTAGTGTCAAGAAAATTTTAACCTTTTGTACTTAGAAATTTCAAGCGATTGACCGTGATGGCAAACAAGCAGGGCCCCCTGCGAGGGCCCTCGTGGATTTTTCCTTATGAATTGCCCACATGGACCCCCGGAGGGGGCCAACATTCCAATGTGGTCTAAACGGGACTTTTTCCATACGGGATTATTAGTAAAATTCAACAATTTTAGATTTAGAGAGTTTACTTATGTAAAAGCTGCAAGCACAAAGTTTCGACATTGAGCGTTCTTAAAGTTAAGGAGCTTTAACGGCCCTCAAACTTTTAAACTTCAATGACGTCGATAACGAACACCGGGTGGATATATGTCGGACGGTAGTACTTGAAAAGTAGGTTCGTAGGTTAATTCTACAGTGACACAAAGTCGATATGAAGAGGCGCAAGATTATTGAAAAGCGTGGTGACGCACGCCCCTTTATAATTGGATAATTGTCACGATGTAAAATTCCTAGGTAGTGTAAAAAATGTGAAAAAGATCCAACAGAAGGAGATTTTCAAGCTTATCATATTTTTCAGAGTGAAACCAGTGTGGGAAAATATGGGGACCCTCATGGATTGCCCTCAGGCCATGAGGGGGCCACGAGGGCAATCCAGGCGTGGCCCCTCTTGGAAACGACATGCTAATCCATAAGGATCCAGCATGGGCTTCTCTCTTGGTTGCCCCCGTGGGCCTCTCGCAGTTACTCTGACGGTAAATTTTTAATTTTTGAAAATACCTTGAATAATTCGACGCCTCTATTCCATACGGCTCCACGTCGCCTTTAGGCAGTGTACAGCGCCACGTTGCGTTTGTTCGCTATATAGCTTCAAGTCCTGTATATTGAAGCTATACAACGATCAAACACGACGGAGAGCTGTACACCGACGAAACGCGACGTGGCGCTGTACACCGCCGAAACACAATATGGAGCAGTATGGAATGGAGGTGTGGAATTGTCTCCTCATCATTTTTAGGCATATATATATATATATATTGTTAATATGTATAAAATATTTTAAAATAGAAAAAAAGAAAAATATTAGCGCGTCGACCGGGACTTAGACTCATGACCAGGATCTTATCAGACTTGCGTTTTTTCTTTTCACGAACTTACCATATTGTTTATAACATTCTTCAGACAGATACTCCCCACGCGGATCAAAATTTGTTGGAATTATCTTTATTTTCAATAACTGCACCCTTAAACGAGATATTGTTACTATTTGACACAAAATACAATGTATCACAACAACAAAGTCGTTTGATTTTTGTAAACTGAAGCATGAGGCCAACAAGTAGGGCCCCCTGCGGAGGCCCTCGTCAAAAATCTGAGATTTTAAAGTTCAACTTCCAAAAGAATGTAATCAAATTTTGAATAAAAATACATTTTTTGCAAGTCTGAACTAATCAAATAAGAAACCGATAGACCAGGAAAGCAAACGTTTTTATACATTTTAATCAACGTTTAATGATCAAAATGTGCATTTCAAGTTATCAAAGCATTGATTATTATCACACAAATTTGAAGTCTTTGTATAAAAAGGACAAATACAATTTTGTGTGTAAAATGTTCTGTATTATTCAATTTCTCAACTATAAATTCAAAATAAATCTCGATAAATAATATTTCAAACATTAAATTGTACCTCATTTAAATTACACCTCCCAACCATATTACATTAGTCTGCGATTGAAATGCACAAATGCACATTAATTCTAATGGGATCGCTATGCAGAATCTCTTAACCCCAGACATTATTCTGAGTTTCGAGTCACTGCAATTCGAGAACTTAAACCATTTAAACCAGCAATTTCGGTACTAAAATTTTTCGATGCATAACTAGTAATTTACGTTTCTAGCATCCTAAGAATTCCTTATCGTCTCTATACCATACAGTGGGAGGAAATGCACTTTTTTCGTTCAAAAATGTGTGAAGGCTTCAATTTTGGTCCGATTTTCAATTTTTTTGTTTAATAAAAGTACAATTAATTCTGAAGAGCTTCATGGTCGAGACTTTTGTCTTCTCCATTCGTTTATTCATAAGATTTTCACTTAAAGTATGGAAAAAGTGACATTTTTTACTTAACAGTTTATTAGGCTTTAATAACTGGTTAGGTACGCTTTATATTGTATTGAATAAATGCACGATGATTGCTGCAGATATTCCTGAAAATGATATATGACTGACAATATTTGATGAAATACAAAAATTTCTATTTTTATAAAAAAATTCGAAATTTTGGGTCTCTTGTGTAGAAAAAAAATGTTTTTTGCACTAAAAATGTTTTAAAATATTGTACGAATATCTACTTGTCACGAAAATATTTAAAAACTTCACAGTAAACATTGTTACAAACAATTCTTGTGTCAAAATATTTACATTTGAGGTTTTTCGGATTTTTCATCTGAATCAACTGAATTGCTGCAAATAATCCTCAAAATAATATATGTTAAAAAATATTTAGTAAAATATAACAATTTAAGTTCTTACAAACAAATTAAATAAATTCGACATTTTGGCCCTTTAGCGTATAAAAAAATGTTTGTTGTGTTGAAAATATTTTGAACTATTGAACGAATGACTCCTAGTCACGAAAGTATTTAAGAAGTTAACAATAACAATTGTTCTAAACAATTCTTATGGCAAAATATTCAAATTTGAAGTTTTCTTAGATTTGTATTTCCCTTAATCGTACGAATTGCTGCAGATATTCCTAAAAATGATATACGACTGATAATATATGGTAGAATATGAAAATTGAAAATTTTAAAAACAAATTCGAAAAATTAAGCCTTAAGCGTAGAAAAAATATTTTTTGCACAAAAATGTTTTAAAATATTGTACGAATATCTTCTAGTAACAAAAGTATTTTGAAAATTTACAATAACAATTGTTATAAACAATTCCTGTGTCAAAATATTTAAATTTGAGTTTTTTCGGATTTATTATCTGAATCATCTAAATTGCTGCAAATATTCCTAAAAATAATATAAGTTTAATAATATTTAGTAAAATATACCAATTTTAATTTTTATGAACAAATTAAATAAATTCGACCTTTTGGCCTTTTAGCGTATAAAAAAATGTTTGTTGCGTTGAAAATATTCAAAACTTTTGAAGAAATGACTCCTAGTCATGAAAATATTTAAGGAGTCAACAATAACAATAGTTCTAAACAATTCTTGTGGCAAAATATTCAAATTTGAGATTCTCTTAGATTTGGATTTCCCTTAACCGTACGAATTGCTGCAGATATTC
Source organism: Melikaiella ostensackeni (assembly GCA_032362435.1). Classification (NCBI taxonomy): domain Eukaryota; kingdom Metazoa; phylum Arthropoda; class Insecta; order Hymenoptera; family Cynipidae; genus Melikaiella; species Melikaiella ostensackeni. Next base: position 10,975,327 of record JAUMHM010000085.1, on the reverse strand, counting down.
CTAAAAATGATATATGACTGATAATATATGGTAGAATATGAAAATTGAAAATTTTAAAAACAAATTCGAAAATTTAGGCCTTAAGTGTAGAAAAAAATATTTTTTGCACAAAAATGTTTTAAAATATTGTACGAATATCTACTAGTAACAAAAGTATTTTGAAAATTCACAATAACAATTGTTATATATAATTCCTGTGTCAAAATATTTAAATTTGAGTTTTTTTCGGATTTATTATCTGAATCATCTGAATTGCTGCAAATATTGCTAAAAATAATATATGTTTAATAATATTCAGTAAAATATACCAATTTAAATTTTTATAACCAAATTAAATAAATTCGACACTTTGGCCCTTTCGCGTAAAAAAAATGTTTGTTGCGCCGAAAATATTTTAAACTATTGAAAGAATGACTCCTAGTCACGAAAATATTTAAGAAGTTAACAATAACTATTGTTCTAAAACCATTCTTGTGGCAAAACATTTAAATTTGAGATATCTTCAAATTTTAATTTCCTTTAATCGCCACAATGGCTACAGATAATCCTAAAAATAATATATCTTTGATAATATTTGGTAAAATATAACAATTCAAATGTTTACAAACAATTAAGATAAACAGGTTCAAAATGTTGGCAGATTCACGTAGCAAAAAATCGATTTTTCGATCAAAATAGCTTGAGAATGAATAATAACACCGCATGCTAAGATTTACTCAATGAAAATTCCTTGAATATTTTATAATTAACAACTATAACTAAGTGTTTGGAAAAATGTTGAATAATACATTTTTATCAATATTTGTGACTTAGACTCTCAACTTGTTCTCAAACTATTTTAATCGGAAGAACGATTTTCTTCTACGTTCAACTGTCAAAACTTCGAATCTGGTTATCTTTACTGTTTATAAACATTTAAATTGTTATATTTTACTAATATTATTGAAGATATATTATTTTTAGGAATATCTGAAGCTATTCCGGCGATTAAAGGAAACTAAAACCTCAAATTTAAATATTTTTAAAGAACTGCCATTGCTACAAGAATTGTTTATAACAATGATTGACGTTAACTTTTTAAATATTTCGTGACGAGCCATTCGTTCAATAATTTTGAATATTTTCAGTGCAAGAAACATTTTTTTTATACGCGAAAGGGCCAAAATTTCGAATATATCTACTTTATTTATAAAAATTTAAATTGTTAGATTTTACTGAATATTATCAAGCATATATTATTTTTGGGAATATCTGCAGCAATTCGAACGATTGGGGGAAATAAAAATCTGAAAAAACGTCAAATTCAAATATTTTGCCACAAAAACTGTTTATAACAATGTTTATTTCTATATTTTTAATTATTTGTGTTATGAGATGTCATTCTAAAATTAATAAGTGAGCAGTATTGGCAACAAGAAATTTTTTTACCTATAATATTACTAATTTTCATTTTGTTTATCAAGTTGGTTTGTAAAAAATAAATGGATCAGTAAGCAAATTATTTGTATTTTGTGAGTCCACATGCATTGATTCAAGATAATATAAAAATTACCTCAGCAGCTATTGAAGCTTGAAAAATTAAGTAAGCAATGCCACTTTTTCCATACTTTGAGTGGAAATTTTGTAAATAAAAAATAAAGACAAAAGTTTCGACAGCGAAGCCCTTCAGAATTCAATGCACTTTAATTTATGAAAAAAATTGAAAATTAAACCAAAATTGAAAGCTCCGGACATTTTTGAACGAAAAAAGTGCGTGTCCTCCCACTGAGTACCACACCTAAAGAAACGAATTTCGTAAGGTTGAAAATTTTCTTAATTTTTCGTAGTCGAGAGAAAAGATTTGTTTGGTTTTTGAATTTAGAAATATGTAAAATTTTACATACGGAATAAAAAATTATAACGAATTATCTTTGGCTACAGTTTTTAGTACTTAATAAATATAAAAAATTGAAAAAAAATTTGTGGTGCACGATACAATTTTTTGAAAATGTAGAAAACCACGTTTTTTAAATGAGTTAATTGCACATTTTTGAATAAAAGTTGTACATGCCAAATTTGAAACTTTTTCAGTTTGAATCGAAAAAAAACACGTATTTTTTTGTTATAAAAAAATTGAACTTTTTAAATCGTTTCCAAATTATAAAATTTGTCATCTTTAAACGATTTCAATGTTTTAAAACGATGAAGAGTTTTTTTGCCCATAAATAATAGAATAATGACATGTTTCTTCGATTCCGACTACAGATATTAGACATGTGCAACTTTTTTTAAATTTGTAATCAAGCTTACAAAAAATTCGCCACAATATTTTGGTCCATAGAGAAATCTTTTTCAATTTTCAGATTCAAAAACCGAACAGAAGACATCAAACAATTTCAACAATTTTGGTTGTACTTCTTTTGAGTGCCAAAGCACAACTTTTTTTTCTCGACTACGCCTTATTACGCGTATTTCAAATTTCTACAAATGGAACAAGTAAATCTTAAAAAACCTACGTAAACCCTGAATGGAAAAAATGTGCAAAGTTCAAAATGCAAATTTTTCATAATTTTATTTTTTTTAAATTACCCAAAATGAGTTAAAAATGTTATATCTTATATTTTCGGATGAATTTCAACATGTAAATATAAAAAAATATTTTTGTTCGACAATTTACACACATATTTCGCAAAAATATGAAAGTATGCGCTATTATGCGACGAAAATAAAATAATGAGTTTCGATGCGACATTAAATTTAATAAATAACATTTAATTAATTAATTTTATTAATATTAAATAATACTTGCCATGGAAACTTTCTACAACATGAAATTTCTGAATTATACTGAATTTTGAGACAATGTGCGATTATCCGTTTTGCATAAATAAAGGTCCTTGATTATAAGAAATAAAGAAGCTACTAAAGGTTTAATCCTTTAAACGCTGGAGTAATAAAAATTTGGTTAAAAAAAAAATTAATGTCGTTATTAAAATAAACAGGTATAAGAATCAAGAATTCTTATTTTAGTAAATGTTTCGTTTCTTTTTTCATCTGAAATCTGGACCATTATCCTAAAACGGCTCGTACTTTTATTGCATGCTTTTTGCACTGCTCAAGCTCTAAACTCGAGTGAGTCTGAATGAAACTGCTTGTAAAAATTCAGGTGGATTTCTCAGTCAGACTGAAGCTAATTTTCATTAACTTTTACGGACACGAATAATAAAAGAAAGAATATATATCTAACTATAAGCCTATAAAAGAAACCCAAACATTTTCATCCGAATATTCATTTTCAAACTCTTTATATTTACGAAACTTTAAGCATCCTTTTGGGTAACAATATGTAACGAGTTCAGGAATATTGAAAGATTGCAAAAGAATTCAAGCATAGGTATTAAAAAAGGAAACATGATTCATACATAAAATACATATATTCATGTTTGTAGGAGACAAAATCTTTACTATTTGAAGAAAAAAAATTTTTTCGTACCAATTTTTGACATAAAAAAGTCCAATACGAACAATTTCATGGAACTGGAAGACAGATGGAATCGTGTTTCATTGTCAAACCCACATGATTTGAAAAAAAACCTTTTTGCATTCAATTGAGCATCACAGTTTTCCTCTTTCCTGTTTCAATCGATTTCACTCTCGGTATAAATTTCACATTCTTTAATCTTTGTCCGATTTTTTATTGGATTTTTATTTGTCATCCAGATATTGTATTTTTTCGGTTTTTCATGGTATTATAACGAATTTTTTGTATGTAAGTTTTCATTGAAATTTGAGAGACTACTATCTGAAGGGCAAAAGAATATTCGAAAGTGGAATCTATTGATTATATTCGTATGCATTTTTATACAATTTATGGAAACTGATTCTGGACTTATTATTTTGAAAAATGTTACATTTCCAGAATACTCGTAAAATTATGACATTTTTCAACTACTCAAAGTTTGCGGATATCTAAATTTGAGCGAACTTGAGTTTAGAGGATACCAATTTTTAATTTGGACAAGTTCAGGGTTGCCACAGCCTAATTTACATGAAAAAAAGTGAAAAAAGTGACTAACTTCTAACCCAAGAAGGCCAGAAAGTGAATAAAATTGACAAAAAGAGACTAATGTGCATTAATGATGCAATTGAAGTTCTTTTAAATTTAAAACAATTTGAAGGAATTCGACGAATATTATAAGAATTGCAGGTAAATTTGAACGAGCTGAGGATAAATTTATAAGAATTGAAACTGAATTCGAAACAAGTTAAATTCAACAAAATTCAGGATCAATTCAATGTGATCCAAATAAATTTTTAAAAATCAGAAATATTTCATTGATTTCAGTCTGAATAATTCAGGGTGAATTCGAAAAAATTCAAGAGAATCCCAAAGAATTCTAAATAATTCAAAAGAAATCAGGATAAATTAATGAGAATTCAGGGTGAATTCAAAACGAATTTGAATGAATTGAAAACAATTGAAAAAATCCAAAACATTCCATTGATTTCAGTAAAGTCGTAATGAATTTAGAAGAACTAAGGTGAATACAAAAGAATTCAGGGTGAATCACAAATAAATTCAAATCAATTGAAAAAAAAATCAGAGAAATCCTAAATATGTCATTGATTTCAGTAAAATTGGAGTGAGCTTAGAAGAGTTCAAGAGAATTTGATAAGGTTCATACGAATTCAAGATGAATTAAAAGGATTCAGGGTGAATTTAAAACAATTCAGAAATAGGTATAGACCTGAATTTAATAGTGGCTTTAATTTTTGAGTTCTCTGTTTTGATTTATTGAAAGAAAAGTGATTAAAGTGATATTTTCATTTGAAAAATTGCTTAAAAGTGATTTGAGAAAAAAGTTTTGATAGCAAGACTAACGTTGTTTGGAATTCAAAAGAATTTTAAGAAATTCGATGAAATTTAAGAGAATTTCAGGTGAATTTCGACAAATTTAGGATAAATTCATGGGAATGGATTTCAAAACAATTCAAGTTAAATTCAACAAAATGCAGGATAAATTCAAAATAATTCAAATGAATTGAACAAAATCTAAAATAATCCATTAATTTCAGTAAAATTAGAGTAAATTCAGTGGAATTCAAGGAAATTCAAGAAACTTTGATGGGATTCATAAGATTTCAAGGTGAGTTTAAATGACTTCAGGGTGAATTCAAACTCTTTTCCTTTTAAAAAGTGACTAAAAAGTAATTTGAGAAAACTATCATTAATAATATGACTAATGTTCATTGTAATTTAAAATAATTCAAAGCAATTCAATTAAATTTATGAAAATTCCAGGTGAATTTGAACAAATTCAGGATAAATTCATAAAAATTCAGAATGAATTCAGAACAATGCAAGTTAAATTTCAACGAAATTCAGGGTAAATTCAAAATAATTCAAATAAATTGAAAGACAATGAAATTAAATTGAAAAATATTCCATAAATTTAAGAAAAATTGAAGCAAATTGAGAAAAATTCAAGGGAATTCAAGAGACATAGATGAAATTCATAAGAAATCAACGTGAGTTTAAAACAATTCAGGGTGAATAAAAAAAAACTATTTAAAAAATCGAAAAAGTCCATTGAATTGAGTAGAATTGATTCAATTGAGAAGAATTTAGGGTGAATTAGAAAAAATTCAAGAGAATTCGAAAAAATCGCTCAATCAATTCTAAGAAATCTAAGAATTCAAGGTGAGTTTAAGAGAACTTAAAGAGAATTTTAAAAAAACTATGAAAAACTATAAAAAAATCCATTAAATTGAGTAGAACTGAATGAATTTGAAAGAATTTAGAGTTAATTCGAAAAAATTCAGGGGAATTCTCAAGAATTCAAAATAATTCAGGTTAGATTAATAAGATTCAGAGTGCATTCCAAATGAATTCAAATGAATTGAAAAAAAAATCCAAAATATTCTATTTACTGCAGTAAAATTGAAGTGAATTTAGAAGAATTCAAGGGAATTCAAGAAATATACATGAAATTTATGAGAAATCAAGGTGAGTTTGAAATAATTCAGGATGAATTAAAAAAATCGAAAAAGTCCACTGAATTGAGAAGAACTGATTCAATTTCGAAGAATTTAGGGTGAATTCGAAAAAATTCAAGAAAATTCAAAAGAATTGTTCGATCAACTCTGAAAAATGCAAGGGAATTACATAGAACTGAAAAGAATTTAAAAGAATTCAGGATATATTAATAAGAATTCAAGGCTAGTTCCACATGAATTCAAATTAATTGAAAAAAATTCAGAAAATCCAAAATATTTCAATTATTTCAGTAACATTGGAGTGAATTTGGAGGAAATGAAGTGAATTAAAAATAATTCAGGATGAAGTACAAATGAAATCAAATTAATTGAAAAAAATCCATAATATTCCATTCATTTCAGTAAAATTGAAGTGAAATTAGAGAAATTTAAGCAAATTCAAGAGACACAGACGAAGCTCAATAATTCAAGGTGAGTTCAAAAAATTCAAGGAGAATTTAAAAAAATTATAGAAAATATAAAAATCTATTGAATTGAGTAGAACTGAATGAATTTAGAGGAAAATTAGGGTCAATTCGAAAAAATTCAAGGGAATTCAAAAGAATTTAAAATAATTCAGGTTAGATTAATAAGAATTTAGGGTGTGTTCCAAATGAATTCAAATGAATTTTAAAAAATTCAAAATATTCTATTGACTCCAGTAAAATGGAAGTGAATTTTAAAGAATTCAAGGGAATTCAAGAGACATAGATGAAATTCATGAGAAATCAAGGTGAGTTTGAAAGAATTCAAGATGATTAAAAAAAACTCTCAAAAAAATCAAAGAAGTCCATTGTATTGAGTAGAATTGATTCAATTTAGAAGAATTTAGGGTGAATTCGAAAAAAATCAAGAGAATTCGAAAGAACTGCTCGATCAATTCAAAGAAATGCAAGGGAATTACATAGAATTAAAGAGAATTCGAAATAATTCAGGATAGATTGATAAGAATTCAAGGTGATTTCTAAATGAAATCAAATTAATTGAAGAAAGTTTAAAAAAATCCAAAATATTCCAATGATTTCAGTAAAATTGGAGTGAATTCAGGAGAATTGAAGTGAATTAAAAAGAATTCAAGATGTACATACAAATAGGTACAGACCTGAATTCAATAATGGTGAACCCTTGGGTTCTCTGTTTGAATTTATTGAAAGAAAAGTGACTAAAGTTGATCTTTTCATTTTTAAAAATAACTAAAAAGTGATTTGAGAGAAAAAAGTGACTACAAGTCACTTGAGTGACCGTGTGGCAGCGCTGCAAGTGTAATTTTGGATATACAAATTTAAATTCTTTTAATTTGGAAGCAAGTAACAAAATATTATTAAAAAGCTACTGAAAAAAGTAAAAAATGTTCAATAATACTGAATTTTTAAAGTAAAATCTAATCTAAAGATTGGGACGAGCAGACATGTAAATAGGTAATTCTATTCAAAATACAAAAATCTCAATTTTTTTAAATTTATAAACTTGCGTGATTGCGTCCTTGACACAATCACGCAGTACCGTAGCAACAAAGCAGGCTGCTCGCACACTCGCGTACATATTTCGCATTTATTTTTAAATACACGCGGAAAATCCTCTTCTTATTAATTAGTTTTCATTATTAAAAAGGTCCATCCTTTATGATAACAAGAATCTACATTTGTACAAGATACAGTTAATTAATATTATGTATTCCTACTAGAAATGCTTCATACGGCCCTGACTGTTTTCATCGCAGAAATTCTCGGAAGAGTCTCACGGTCAAAATAAGCAATGCCCGAGACCCGAACTAACTCGAGAGTTGAGGGTATTTGAAAAAATCGGACGTTTCGGCAACAACTGCATGCGTTTATCAAAGGTAACCTAAATATTGTCACGATTAATTAATATATGAGAATGGGAAAAAAAACAAATATGAAATTACGAGAAATGATAATTTCAAAAAATAATATATATTATACCTGAGTTGATCAAATTGGAACGATGAAAACATTTTTCTTGGAAAAAAGAAAAAAACACAGTATAAGATTGTAAGAACAGTGTCAATGTAAAATAGAAAATCCAGTCGAGTGAGTATAAGTTATGATAAAATGTAAATATAAGGTTAGTCCAAAAATGCGTTGGAATTTTTTTTAAATTTTCATGCTCTCGCCCCCCAAATTTGCTCGAATCCACATAAAAATAAACGCATATTTTATTTTGAAAAAAATTATATTTAAAGGTTCCGCAAGCCCCATGGAGTTTAACACTTATTTCCCATAAGAAAAAAAGACGTTTTTGTGAATTTTATTTCGAATTATCAATATTGGGTGTATCGAGGTGTATCTCTAAATATAAGAATTTTTTTCAACAACAAAAATACGCATTTATTTTTTTGTAGATTCGCATAAATTTGGGGGGTGAGAGCATAAAAATTCAAACAAAAATTTACAGAAAATCACAGATGAGGCTGCGCGCTGAACTAATTTGAACTTAAATTGTAAGAAAAAAAATGTAGCTGAAATGATGACATTATTTTATAACACTTTGATAAATTTTATTTATATTTAAAATTTCAGTCTGTAAATTAACAGAAATATTGCGAAATTCATTTTTGGATATAGAGTTAACGATATGTCGTTGACAAGTGTTTTTTATATGGCTAATATTTTAATATTATTAAATCCAAAGCCAAAATAATGGTTAAGATTCGAAGAATGTTGTGACAAACTAGAATTAAAATTCCCAACTTCACAATCTCTTTTGCGTTCAGCAATTCTTGCTTCTAACTATCTGCTAGTTTCACCTATATAAATTTTATTAAAACATTTGCATTTTATCAAATAAATGACACCAGATAAATTCTTGATGCTATCACTATCCATCTTCTTCAATAAATAATTATCTAAAGTATTAGTGTTTTTAAGACAAACATTAATATTGAATTTTTCTAATGAATTTCTAAAACGTTCAGAGAAAACATGAATATACCGTAATGTGACTTTAAACTTGAATATATTGTAAGTATCAATCCTTTTGTTTTTCTTACTAGTACTATTATAAATCTCATGAATGCGTTCAGTAATAATGTCACTAACCATAGAAAGAGATAATTATTATGTACCAATGTTGTTTTTAATTGATTTAAATGTTCATTTCTAGATTGAATATGACTTAATTCAACACATCTATCAACTTAACGTTTTATTAAACCTACTTTATGACAAAATGAGTTATGAGAATTGTAATTAAAATATCTACCAGACCAAGAAGGTTGACTGTACCAGTTGGTTAATAAATCACCATTTGGAGCTTTGATTATTCATAAATCAAGATAGATAATAGCATTATCAATTTCACGTTTATGTGTGAATTTATTACAATCTTCTATTTTATTGAAAAAATTTGTAAAGACATCATTTTCATTAGAAGGAACAATTGCTAGAGAGTCATCAACATATCTTTTATAGAGAATAGGTGCAAGATCTAATAATCCAAGAGCTCTTTTTTCAACATCTTGTGAAACTAAATCTGAAACTACTGGAGACAAAGCCGAACTCATAGGACACCCTGATATCTGTTTATAAAATTTGTTATTGCAGAAGAATACAGTTTCATTAAAAACAGTTCTAGTGGCTACTAACATTTCATTCTTGGTTATTTTTGTTCAATTAAGATTTAAAATTAGTTTTTTTTTTCAATGCAATCTAAAGCAAGATCTAATGGGATACTGTCAAACATGGACACAACATTTAAGGAAATTATGGAATGAGTTTTAGGTGCATTAATGTTTTTTAGAATATCATTAAGTTTCCGAATATTTTTTATAAGAAAATTGGTGTTGATGGAAACTGGCTTGAAAACATTTAAAATATGTTTAGATAAATTGTAAGTACGAGAATCAACTGTAGAGACAATCAATCTCCAACTGAAATTTGGTTTGTGGATCTTTGGGGAGCATAAGCATTTGCTATAATACTATTGTGAGTTTTTAAATAACATGCACATTGATAATTAATTAATCTTTTATTTTCCCATCTAATAGCTATTCATTACTTTATTCTTAATTGTTGCATTAAGACTAGTTTTTCTGTTTTTATACAAAATGTCATTCTCAAGAATGTTTTCAAGTGATCTCTTAATCTGTAATTAACAGATTTTTCTTAATTTTTAAATTTATTTATATTATTACGATTTGAAAGTACTTAAGTGAAAGTTTCTCGAACGTTAAATTTCAAATCTTCTTCTTATAAATTTTTTATAGAATTTTCAATATTTGCAAGAAAATTAGTAATAGGAATTTTATTCGCATTGAAGAGAACACCAAATTCGTTACTCATAACTGAAGCTTCAGCAACCTTATCAGGGATTTCTACACTTGATAGATACACTTTTAAAACATCTATTTAAGCTGAAATCTGTGATTTCGCTATTAAAAACTAAAGATGTTTTTGCAAAAAATCAAACTTGTAATGCCATCTTCTTTCTTTATATATTTTAAATTCTAAAGACTTAATTCTTGTGAGTTAAAAAACTTATTAATAGAGCCATCATTTTTAACAATAGGCTTGACATTTTTGATTCCATACAATGCGGGACGTTTGTTGACGATGGGAAGTTTAATAAAAGGTAAAAAAGTGAAAATGGAAAATATTTTTAATCGGACCTAAAGCCAGATGCTTAAGTTTGATAAAACTGGCTCCGGGCCAATGAATCTTCAGCCATTCAGAGCGAAGCTCCGAGAGGAAACCTCTTATAACTTACATATACGATATGTACCTGTCCCATACGTCGCGAGAATGTGCCCACAAACCATAAATCTTCGTAATGGATTTTCTTGAGAATGTACACGAATCACTCGCTGCAAACTTATGTGCTACTATATGAGATAGTTGCTCTTGGTAACTCGGTTACATTGACATCTGGACGCACACGATTCTCTGTTAACAAACGGAAAAACTAGATCCGATACACCGCGATTCAATCCACGTCTATCTTTTTTATTTTCCAAGGAAATAGAAATTGAGTCGTCCGTATGTTCCACAAAAGAAGACGGCTATTTTTTCATTAGGATTGTATAATATTTCATAAACAAGGAGCCTTACGGACCCCTAGTGCTTCCCACGTGGCCCTTCAGAGCCTCTCACGAGGCCTTCCAGAGCCTTCTACTATGGCCTTTATAGCCTCCTACGAGGGCCCCCAGAGCCTCCCAGAGAGCCCTCCAGAGCTTCCTACGAATGCCTCTAAAGGCCCCCAGAGCTTCCCATAAGGCCCTTCAGGGCCCCTCGCAAGGCTTTATACAGCCTCCTTTTAGGGCCTCTATTGCCTCCTACAAGGGCCCCACAGCCTCCCACAGAGTCCTCTAGAGCCTCCCACGAAACCCTCCAGAGCTTCCTACGAATGTCTCCAAAGGGAGCCTCTCGCGAGGCGTTCTTGAGCCTCCTCCTAGGACTTCTATAGCCTCCTGCTAGGGCCAATAGAGCCTCCTGCAAGGGCCCCCAGAGCTTCCCACGAAGCCCTCCAAAGCCTCTCACGAGGCCCTCAAGAGCTTTCTACGAATGCCTCCGAAGGGAGCCTCTCGCGAGGTCTTCTTGAGCCTACTCCTAGGGCTTTTATAGCCTCCTGCTAGGGCCTATAGAGTCTCCTACAAGGGCCCTCAGAGCTTCCCACAAAGCCATCCAAGGCCTCTCACGAGGCCCTCCAGAGTTTTTTGCGAAGGCCTCCTCCAAAGTCTCCCACAAAGCCCTCCAGAGCTTCCTACGAATGCCTTCAAAGGCCCGCAGAGCTTCCCATAAGGCTCTTCAGAGCCCCTCGCGAGGTCTTCTTGAGCCTCCTCATAGGGCCTTTATAGCCTCCTACTAGGATCTCTAGAGCTTCCTACAAGGGCCTCCAGAGCCTCTCACAAAGCCCTCCTGAGCCTCTCACGAGGCCCTCCAGAGCTTTCTGCGAGGACATCCTCCAAAGGCTCCCAACAGGGCCCCAAGAACATCCACGTAGCCCGTCAGAGCCTCTCACGAAGTCTTCCAGAGCCTTCCACTATGATCTCTAGAGCCTCCCACGAGGCCTCAAGAGCTTTCGACGAATACCTCCAAAGGCCCCCAGAGCTTCCCATAATGCCCTTCAGAGCCTCTCGAGAGGCCTTCTAGAGCCTCCTCCTGGGGCCTTTAAAGCTTCCTACAAGGGTCCCCAGAGCCTCCCATAAAGCCCTTCAGAGCATCTCACGAGGCCCTCCAAAGCTTTCTAAGAGGGCCTCCTCCAAAGGCTCCCACCACGGCCCCCAGAACTTCCCATAAGGCCCTTCAGAGCCCTCGAGAGCCATCCATGAGACCCTCCAGAGCTTCCTACGAATGCTTCCGAGGACCCCCTTCAGAGCCTCTCGCGTGGCTTTCTTGACCCTCCTCCTAGGGCTTCTATAGTCTCCTGCTAGGGCCTATAGAGCCTCCTACAAGGGCCCCCCCAGAGCCTCTCACAAAGCCCTCCAGAGCCTCTCATGAGGCCCTCGAGAGCTTTCTATGAGGGCCTCCTCCAAAGGCTCCCACCAGGGTCCCCAGAACTTCTCACGTGGCCTGTCCGAGCCTCCCACGAGGCCCTCCAAAGCTTCCTACGAATGCCTTCAGAAGCTCCTACAGGGCTTCCAGAGCCTCCCATATGGCCCTTCAGAACCTCTCGTAAGGCCTTCCAGAGCTACTAGGGCCTCTATAGCCTCTTAATACGGACTCTATAGCTTCCTACTAGGGCCTCTAGATCCTTCTACGAGGGCCCCAAAAGCCTACAACAAAGCCCTCCAGAGCCTCCCACGAGGCCCTACAGAGCGTCCTTCAAGGGCCATCTCCAAAGGCTCCCACCAGAGCCCCCAGAGCTTCCCACAAGGCCCTTCAGAGCCTCTCACGATGCCTTCCAGAGCATCCTACTAGGCCCTCTAGAGCCTCCTACGAGGGCCCCTAGAGCCTCCCACGAGGCCCTCCAGAGCTTCCTTCAAGGGCCACCTCCAAAGGCTTCCCCCACCAGGGCCCCCAGAGCTTCCCACAAGGCCTTTTAGAGCCTTCTACTAAAGCTTCTGGAGTCTCCTACGAGGGGCCCTAGAGCTTCCCACAAAGACCTCCAAACCTTCCCACGAGGTCCTCCAAAGCCTCCCCCTTTCCAGGAAAAGAAAAACTTTCAATGGGAGACTCTTCCCAATTTTCTCAAGATTGTAATTATTTTTATGTATTCAAAAAAATTTGTGAGCAATATAATCATTTTTATGTATTTTAAAAAAAATGTATTAGCAATATTATATGAATTTTGGGGATCGGCGCGCCAGAAATGTTATGCTTTTTAGCTGCTTTCAAATTGGTTGATGTAATAATTTATATTATTTTCAATAATAAACGAAATTTTTTTCCTCAAAATGATGTTTTTATTAATCAGTTTATTATTTTAAACAAAACGAAATGTTGACATATTAACATGTTATATGTTTTTCTACCCTCTTACGCCCCTGAAGCCACGCTTTCTACCTGCTTCTAAATTTTTTCATGGAATAATTTCTATTATTTTGAACCATAAACTAAATGTTTTTCTACAAAAAGATTTTTTAAATTGGTTGGTTTATTATTGTATGAAATATTTATATTTTTTAAAGAAATATTGGGGATCGATAACAGTTACGTATTCTAAATTCTGTGCTTGAATATAAATACTTGAATCATCTGAAAGTTTAAAATAATAATCTTAGTAAAAGTTTAGGAAAAAGTTGAAAAAATTGTTATATTCAATTTCATACAGTTTAGTATTTGGGCATTTCCAAGAAAGTGTCTGTGCATCACAATATATTAATGAATGTTAAAAAACGCACTATTCTTAGAATTGGATTTTTTCATATTATTCTAATTAATAGTAACCAGAAGCTTCCAAAATCTGTACTTTCTTTAATTTCTGCTAGTGATGCGTTTTTCATGTCATTTAATGTGACGTGACGAACGGAAACTTTGTTGGCTTTTTCATGGAAATGCCCATTTACCGTTTTCACGAATGTGGCCAATAACATTTAGTTTTTGTCCCTGTTTAAACTCAACTTCTGTTATTAAATTTATTATAACCAACATGAATTTTAATTATCCGTTGATTATGCAGAATATATGAGAAGAAGTTAAACAAAATATTAACATGTATCATAAAAGAGAAGGTAAATAACATGCAAAATAAAAAACCGTACATCGGGGGTTTCCCCTTTTCAGAAAAAAAATTTTTTAAAAGGGTCCCATTTCCAATTTATTTAACAATTAGAATTATTTTCATATATTTCTAATAGCAGCCGGTGAAAAAATGTACAAGCAATAATATATCTTTTGTGGAGGTTGGCGCGCAAAGCGCGCGCAGAGGGCGTGGCCCCATATTGTTCTTTGTAATTATGTTTCAAAGATGCTAATTATAGTACCTATTCTTTTCGGCAGTGTACAATTTTAACTAAACAAAAGCTTTAAGCTTCTTTCGTATAAAATTGATAAAATTTGTATTTGAAGAAAATAAGATTTTTATTAAACCAAATGCAAATCTGAAACATGTGTCAAAATACAAGCCCAAACACAGCCTAATTGAAGAGATCTTACGACATCACATTTATCAGTTTTGATTCGAGCTCGGACCAAAGCTGTGCAAACAATAAACAATACATTCAATGTTATCAATGTATTGTGGCTGTCATTGTATGTAGTAGGAAATGTTGCTTATGATTGATCCGCCTTTGAACGAAGAATTAACATTTATTATTAAAATTTAGTGTGATAATGTATGCAAGGAGAGGGATGTGTGGAGGACAACTGTTTTTAAAAAGAAGAGTAACGCATGAAACGAAAGATTTTGGATACTCATGGGCACTCGTAAAGAAGTTTGCTTAGTGAATGTGGTTGTGATAAAGAGTATGGATTTCCCTATAGGTTTATCAGTCAGTTTGAGTGTTTATGTGTGAACCGTATGTTGCAAAAACTCGCGAGGCAATAAAGATCTAGTCACCATTGATGCTGTAGCGATGACGCAAGCTAGAAAACATCAAAGAAACTTGCACATGGCTTATATTGACTACAAGCAAGCATTCCCTTCAGCACCACATGACTAGTTGCTTCAAGTTTTAAAAGTTTACAATATCTACCCACGTATCATCGACTTATTGAGTCGTGCGATGATGCTTTGGGGAATAAGAATCATGTCAGAGTACATGATAACGAGGATGGTCATCAACTAACCCATCTTCTGTACATAGATGACCTGAAGCTATACGCTACTTCAAATCAGAAACCGGAGCAAGTAATCCATGTCACAAAGCAGTTTTTCAATGACATCCACCTGGAGTTTGGACTAGATAAATGCAGAACAGTACATTCTGTCAGGGGAGAATTAGAGACAACAGAATTCTAGGACGAGCACGAGGATCACGTCGAGGCAATAACTGAGGGGGAGTCATATAAATATCAGAGTATTCTTGAGTATAAGAGTATTCAGCATACGATAGTTAAGAAAAGCTTAATAACTGCCTCCACTACAAGACTCAAATTGATTCTGAAGCGTTCTATCAACTAGGCCAACAAAATCAGGACACATGCCATTCCTGTCCTCACGTACTCTTTTGGGCTCATCAAATGGTCGAATACCGACCTTGAAAGGATAAAAAGAACCATCCGCGTTGATATGGCCAAGCACTGAATGCACGACAGTAGTTCGGCGATTGGAAAGGTAGTTCTACCACGAACTTGCCCTCAGAAGAAGCCTTGAATATCGGAGCAGAAGCCACAGAGGAATTAGAAACGCAATGGAGACAAAAAGCTATCCACGACGAACACCCCAAAACGTTAGATCAACATGAAGTGGATCAACATGAATATTTGGCTGAAAAAGGGCGTCCTGTTTCCGGAATCAGAGCGATTCAGGATAGGGTTGTCAGCACCAGAAACTGTCGCAAGCACGTATTACATCAAGATGTTGTTCACAGGTGTCGATTGTGTGGAGGTACCAACGAATCCATCGAGCATATTATTGATGGTTGTTTCGTAGTGGCTCAGAGAGAGATATAATGATGTAGCGGGCATTACACATCAACAACTTGCCCTAAACTTAGGACTCTCAACAGAATGGATGCCTTTCTATAGATACATTTCAGTGCTCATTTCAGAAAACGAAGACTACAAGTTATACTGGGATGTCACTACCCAGACGGATCATTATATCCGAGCCAATCGACTCGACATCGTCATGCGTGAGGAAAAAGGTGGAAGTGTCTATATCATCGACATTGCTTGTCAACTTAACCAGAACTTGCAGACAAGCTATACAACCAACATCCATAAATATAGCGAGCGAAAGCATGAAGTAAAGACAATACGGAGGAACGTGAAACATGCATCTCGTTATCCTATTGTGATTTCGGCTAGAGGCAATGTGCACGCAAAATGCACTGAACATCTCGAATATCTAGTAGGGTTCTGGCAGCAGCTCAAAAGGCGGTTTTATTAAACACCTGCCACATTGTAAAAAATTTCCTAGACCACCATTAGGAAGTAGGCGACTAAGACCCTACGGAGTAACAGACAGTAGCTCTAAAAAAGCATTCAGAGGCGATTAATGTCACCTGCAACGCTCTCGGCCGATACGTAAGAACAACAGCGGTAAACGACGAACTCCAAATTACATCATACACCTAATTTTGTGTCTACTGCAACATCGTCGCAAGAAATTTCAAACATCGAATTTAATTCATAACATCTTTAACTCATCAGGCAATTGACTTAGTCCGTGGCTGATGATGAAACACCGGAATCACCCAAGAAAAAAGTTAATCCTCTCTTTTTTTAATTTCAATTAACTGCTTTATTTTGGGAACAAGTAATACAATGAGCCAGAAAATTAATTAAGGCTCCAAGCTAGCGAATTCCAGTTCTCAGTTTTCTTTTTAACTCTAACTTTGGAGAATGTGCGAAGAAAGTTCGAAGCACAGGCCATAAGTAACAATAAGACTGAAAGATACTTATCCAAGTGCGATTGAACGTGGCGAGAAAATTCCACGGGAGAGAGGTCCTCGATCACAGGGATCTACGCGGTCTCGTACTAAACACCTCTGTATTTATGTAATGGGAACCTGTTACCAACAGAATGTCCGTAACATTCCCATTCATTTCTCTGAAACCCATTTACTTCCATTGTTATATTATTCACGCAAAACGACTGGCAACGGTCTGTCTTCAACAGGCTAGGCATACATTTTCCGGGAGACATTTTTTTCCTCGGGAGTCCTTTCGATAATAATGAGTCACTGCTTCTGAGAGAAGGAGGTGACGGGAATCTCGAGCCTCAATAATTCAAAATGAAATCCGTTTCATTAATTATTCTCTCAGCCAATTTTTTCCAGGAAAAAATCCCTCGACGAATATAAGACATTATTACACTTTTTTATTATATTTGTTCTCATGATTTCTTTGATAGATATCAATCTTTAATACTGTTGTTAAATTTATAGAATCAGGCTTTGGGTATTTCACCCATTCATTTATTTAATTGACCATTTTATTAATTCAAAAGTATTGAACTATAGTAGAACTTTAATAATCAACAAAAATAACGCGCTATACGCGCTTTTAACATGTTCCTCATTTTAATTGCCTGATTATGAAATTAAAATATATGCTTTAATTTAAAGAGCCATAAAATATAATTATTAATAATCATAAATTAAAATAAACTAATATTCATTGTAATTTATGATTTATATCTACATCACCTACATTGGCTTTCATACAATTTCAACTCTAACTTTAAACGTCGACTTGTTTAATTTTGGATGTTCATAATTTAAAATCATAAAATTTTGAAAATATTTTTGAAATAAGTCTATATTGAAGATTTACAATTGAATATCCTTTAATGTTGAATATGTATAATTTAAAATGATGTAATTTTGAATGTTTTGTTTTGAAACAGTTCAATTTTGAAAATCCATAATTGAAAACTCTTGAATTTTAAAGATGTAGAAATAAAAATTCTTAAATTTTGATGATTTTGAAGATCAAAAGTCAAGAGTTTCGAATTCTAAATCTTCCAAATTCGAGAAATTTGAAATTTGAATCGTCTAAATTGCAGAATTTTCAATTGTCAAACTTGAAACTTGCATAATTCTTAATTGTACATTTTCAAAATTAAAAACACTTTAATTGTGAAGATTTACAGTTAAAAGTTCTACAATGCTGAAGAGTTACGGTTGAAAATACTTCATTTTTAACAATTTATTTAGATTTACAATGAAGATTCATTAATTTTAAATGTTTATTTTTTTAAATGATGTAATTTTGAACTTTTTTAAAATGTATAGTTCAACTTAAATCTTTACAAAGGGAAATTCTTTAATTCCGAATATTTTTATTTGAAGACTCTTCAATATTTAATGTGTGCAATAGAAACTGATGCAATTTCGAACGTTTTTTTTTTGTTATAGTTTTATAGAATACTTTACAATACAATATAATATTTTATAGATTTGCAATTTAAACTTCATCAATTTTTATGATTTTCAATTGAAGATTCATTAATTTGGAATGTTTAAAATTCAGAATAACGTAATTTTGATCGTTTTTTGGAATATGTAGGTCAATTTTGAAGAATTACAATAACAAATTCTTCAATATTGAATATTTCCAATTGAAGACTTTTCAATATTTAATGTGTAAAATAGTGAATGATGCAATTTTTGAATATCTTTTTTGGTATATAGTTCAATTACAAAGGTTTCAAATTTAAATGTATCCAATTTTTATAATTTTCACTTGAAGTTTCATTAATTCGGAATATTTGAGGTTTAAAATAATGTTATTTTGAACGTTGTTTTTTTTGAAATATGTGGGTCAATTTTGAAGATTTACAATGAAAAATTCTTCAGTTCCAAATATTTCTAACTGAAGACATTTCAATATTTAATATGTAAAATAGAGAACGATGCAATTTTAGAATATTTTTTTGGTTTAGTTCAATTTTGAAGATTTAAAATTGAAATTTATTTAATTTGATAGATTTTCAATTCCAAATACTGCAATTTTTATCATTTTTAATTGAAGATTCATTAATTTAGAATTTTTGTAGTTCAGAATGATGAAGTTTATAATGCTTTTTTTCGGAATAGTTCCATTTTGAAGATTTAAAATTGAAAATTATTCAAGTTTGAAGATGTTAAAGTGAAATCTATTCAATTTTCTAGATTTGAAATTTAAAATTCATCAATTTTCATGATTTGCAATTGAAGATTTATTATTTTGGACTGATTACAGTTTAGAATGACATAACATTAAACATTTCTTTTGTTGTTCAATTTTGAAGATTTACAATGGAAAATTCTTCAAATTCTGATTACTTGCAATTGCAGACTTTTCAATATTTAATGTGTAAAATAGAAAATAATGTAATTTTGAATGTTTTTTTTTGTGCACAGTTCAATTTGTTTAATTTTATAGATTTGCAATACATATATTTTTTATAATTATATTTTAATGATCAATTTTAATTTTAATTTTAATTTTTTAATTTTATATATTTTATATTATATTTTTATATTTATATATTATATATTATAATATGTAATATATTATATATTTTTTATTATATTTTAATTAATTTTAATTTTTTATATTACATTTATAATACATCAATTTTTATAATTTTCAATTAACGATTCATCAATTTGGAATGTTTACGGTTTAAAATGATATGATTTTGAGCGTCTTTTTGAAATATGTAGTTAAATTTTGTAGATTCGCAACGAAAAATTCTTAATTTCTGAATATTTGCAATTGAAGACTCTTCAACATTTAATGTGTAAAATAGAAAATGATGCAATGCTGAATGTTTATTTTTGTTATAGTTCAATTTTATAGATTTGCAATTTAAAATTCTTCAATGTCTATAATTTTCAATTAAAGACTTATTAATTTGGAATGTTTACAGTTTATAATGATGTATTTTGAATGATTTTTTTTTGGAATAGTTCAATTTTTCAAATTAAAAATTGAAAATCATTCAATTTTAACGATTTAAAATCGAAAATTATTTACTTTTATAGATTTGCTATTGTAAATTCTTTAATTGTGAACAGTAAAAATGACAGCGTTGACTAATTTTTTGGAAATTCTCATGATTTTTTGCATATGTAACATATGTTTCCGTAAATGAAAAAAAAGAAACTTTGCAGGAACTTCAAGTTACTTTAATCAGTAACTGGAAATGTAGCAAGTTACTAACTTTAAATGATGGTAAGGTCCGATAAAAATGATTGTTATGTCGATCTAACATGATGAGAATTTGATATTTCAATTCAAACTAAAGAATTTCCATTCAATCGAAATAACTTCAAGTGTAAACAGAATTTTATTAGATGTCAAACTGACGTATATGCCAATAATTAGGCCTCGTCAACGTGGGGAAATCGGTACATTTTTACCCACGGAACAGATGTGACGTTTCCACCACAACGACTCCTCACTCAGCACGGAAAAGTACCATCTCACTCTCACGTCTGAGTGAGGAGTCGTAGTGGTGGGAACATCACATCTGTTCCGTAAGTAAAAATGTTCCAATTTCCCCTCGTTGGCAAGGCCTGCAATAAACTGTCACACTGACATGATGGAAAAAGTCGCGAGACAAAAAACACGCGAAAAGTGAGCAGACACATTGGAGCTTCAATGTGGAAAAAGTGAACGAATGAATTTGAAGATTATTATTATTAATACATTTTTGCGAAAATCGACCGCTTGAAATTCATACACGATACATTTTTTCAAGATTTAAAATTTCAGAGTATCAAAACGTAAAAGATCCCGAAGTTCAGTTTTGAAAGAATTTTCATATTCCTAAGTTGGATAATTTCCATTTTTATAGACATTCAAACTAAAATGTTTTCAATTTTTTCAAATTAGGATGACACAAATTTCTAAATTGGTTCAATAAATGTGTATAAATATTTCATATTAGGTTGCTTTAGAAATATAAAAAAAAACAATATATCTAATATTGTGACGGTTTTATCCCTAGATAAGTCCTGTTAAAAAAACAATCAAAATTTTAAAGTTTTTTAGTGTTTCAAATCTGACAACTTATAAACTGAAATAGTTGAGTGCTTTCTGGTAATACGCACACTACATAATTTAAATAAATTAAATACATGATACATACGTACATCAAGTACATAATTTGAATAATTACATAATTATTTCAATGAGTACAGCGACCCCCATCCGTGTATCATCGAACCAAGTGCTACTTAACTTTGGTGATCGAATGAGATGCCTTAAACAATTCCATGTGTCCAAGTCGACATTTAAATTAAAAATAATCCGAAAAGAAATGTTGCCAAGTTTCAATATTTTATAGTTTTAAAGCCATTATCTGTTTTTTATATGGTTTTTATATTTGGTAAAATAAAATATGGATGAATAAAAGTAAAGAGAAACGTATGTAAGCCAACCAAGCGTTAATTTGGGCTCAACGAAGCTGTTTCGGAACGTAAAAATCAACAGTTGTCGAAACTAAACGTAGCGTGAAGTGTTTAAACCTTTTATGTCGAATGATGACAAGAATTTCCATAGTCGAAATGTTGTTGTAAAATCATTCTCTCATTGGTATGCCAACGACATGACCATCGACAAAAAATTTATCACTAACAATTCCACCCACCATATAAAAATCGACTTCTGTTGATGAAAATTGAAAGCAGTGACAGCCGGCCAATGATTATCTGGAATAATTTGACATTCACAGGTTGCATAAAAATAACCGAGTCCTACTTTCCACAAATACATGTTTCACTCTTCCTACATTAAAATATCAGAGCCATTGATGGAATCAAACAAAATTACAATATTTTTGCGCTTTAGTTTGATTATACGTAAAATTTCATAAAAATTTGGTTAATGATACGGTAAGTAACGACATTATATACGCTGAAATGCTTAAGGGTGTTGGATAATCGAACTTGGATTTTTTTTTATGGATACGGCATTGGTCCCATATATAATTCGCGAAAAGTCTGTTAGAATCAAATAAAGAAGACTCACCTAATACTCGGCATTGCATGTAGTTCTGGGGTTGATGTATCTGGCAATGACACGTTCTTATACCGGGGAAATTAATATTTTAGGTGAAAATATTATGTTCTGAAACGCAGTAATAATCTGAGAGCAGACGGATGTCGAGAGAGTGTTGAAAGCAGAAGTGTTACAGAATCACATCTGCAAACTTATTTTTTTACACCGAACTCTGACACTGACGAAGTATTCGCGGATGTTACATGTATTACGTGTGGACATGGCGTTTTTATAGTCGCCAGCGACTCTCACATGCAGCCCAATTTTGTGTACTACTGATCTCTCCGCGTTACCTGTCGGCAAGGTAGCTTTTACATTTCAGATTATTTCTCCGTTTCAGAAAATTAATATTTTGTCCCAAAATATTTATTTCTCCGGTATAAGAATGTGTCATTGCCAGATAAATCAACCCAAGGACTACACACAATCCCGAATATTAGGTAAGTCTTCTTTATTTTATTTTACAAAACTCGCCGCGAATTATATATGGGACCAGTGTCGTATCTGTCGAAAAAAAATTCCAAGTTCGATCATTCAACACTCTTAAGAGCGGTGGCAGATATTTGTTTGTGTGGCTGAGCGAATTTATAAATATGTGTGCTGTGAATGGTAAAGTTCCAAATGATTGGAGAAAGGCGATTGTCATCCCACTCTTCCACGGAAAGGGTGATGAAGGTGACTGTACTAATTGTAGAGCGATTGATCCACTTAGTACCTTGGGCAAAATGTTTACTAAAATACTTATTGGTATCGTCACAGAAACAACTAAAGAAAGGATCTGGGAAGTACAATATGTATTTATGCCGGGGAAATCATATGCAGATGAGATATTTAGCTTGAGAGAGATCATAGAAAACAGCTTGAGAGTAAATAAAAAAGTTTTCTGTGCATTTGTTGATCTTGAAAAAGCTTTCGATAAGGTGAATAGATCTAAACTTTGGGAAGTTCTGAAAGAATATGGAGTGAATGGTTGGCTTCTAAGAGCAATAAAAACAATATACAATGGTAGTCAAGCGAGTGTAAG
>JAUMHM010000085.1:10876087-10932332 GCA_032362435.1 Melikaiella ostensackeni | reverse complement strand
TATCTTGAACTTAGCAGCTAACGTTTTGGTTTGCGCCGAAGTTCAGCGTGATCATGATACCTTAAAAGCGTTCAAGTTTGGATAATTTTCAGTTTGAAGCGATTAAAATTGGATAATTCAAGATTAAACATTAAATTGAATATTTCAAAGTCAAAGCTTCTGAAATTCTAGAATGTAGAATTATCACATAGGAAAAATATAATTCAACATTAAAATTTATTAGACAAATTTTTCTAATAAAACAATAAATTCACCGTCATTTTCAAAGTTAAAATTTAAATTTTCAATTATGAAGCTTTAAAATTGAGTTATTCTAAGAAGCGTTAAAAATAAAGTAATTTTAAATTAAAGACATTCAAAGTGCACAAATTTCGACCATGGAACGTTGAAATCAAACGAATCCAAACTTCATTGAAAACTGACAAAATTTTAATTGCCAGGAATTGTGATACTAAAACTTTTCTATACTCAAACCCTTCAAAATTTCAATTATTTCAAGTAAATTAAAATCGTTTGAAAATTAACAATTTTCAAATTGTCAATAAGTATACTTTTCAAAACTCAACCATTTCAATTCAAATTTCAAAATTAAAACTTATGAAAGGCAGAAATTGAAACTTCAGCGTTCATCATGAAACTTCAAGACGCTAAAATTGTAACCATTCCAAATTAGAGAAATCATTCAATTACTAAGTTTTCAATTCCAGATAGTTCACTTTTTATCTATTGTGATTTTAGACAAGACAATTTTTTACTTTTTAATTCCAAATCGTTCAATTTTTGACACTTCATTTAGAATTATTATTTATTTTTGAAATCTTTTAATCTAACATTTTTCAGTTTTAAATGATTCATCTTTTAAAATCTTCAACTACAAATGGCTCAATTTTGAAATATTACATTGAAAATTTAAAAGAAAATACAAAACAAGATCACTATATGGTTCCAATTTTTGAAATTGCACAATTTTAAGCCTTTTCAATTCGAAATTGTTTTTTTTTCTTAAGTGAGTTTCAAATGTTCAATATTTTGGAACATCTTGAATTTGACAAATTATTTTTTTAATTTTTCAATATTTTGAATTTATTCTAGAGGCATTCAATTCAATATTGTTTAATTACAAATCCTTCGACTTGAAAATTGTGCAACTGTCAAGTCTTTCAATTTGATATCCTACAATTTCGAAGAATTTAAAAAAAGCAGACAACTTTGTGCATTTGAAATTGAAACGGAACAATTTAGGATAGCTAATTCTGAAATTATTAAATTCAAAACTGACTATCAAGGCATTCAATATCAAATTCTGCAATTTTGAAAGATTTGATAATGAAATTGGCCTGGCATTTTTATTATTTAGATTTTAAACTATTATCGACTTGGGAGGATTTAAATGCAGTGAGAACAACATTTTTAAAGTTGATATTAAAAGAGCCATAAATTTTTGAAGAGGATATTATCCACTCAAAAACTACGGAATGCTTATTTTTACGAATAAATGATGAAATGTTGATTTTTCAACCCTCCCTCTCAGTAAATATGTGTCCCAGTGACAAAATTTTGTCTTCATAAACTATCATCCAATATTACTTACTTCAAAATTAGACACTATTTCAAAATAAAACATTCAAAATTGTACAACATTGTGAAATCTAAAACTGGAAACCTCCAAAAATTAAGAAATTTTAAACCAAATATTTTCGATTTTAAGCTTTTAATGTAAAACAACTTTAGTTTCAAGGCCTCAAAGATCAAACTGTTTTAGAATTGCGCATTCAAAGCTATAACTTAAAATTGAAATCATAGAAATTTTGAAGGAGATAAATATTATTAATAAGTATTATATTATGTAGTATCAAGTGACATTCAAAGTGATTGGACAGATTTCTTACTAAAAATGTGATTTCTGCCCCGAAAAAGAATCACTGCCATTTTCACAGTTAAAAATCAAAGAATTTATAATATTGAGAACCTCTAAAGTTTAAATATTTTTGAAAACGTGCTGTCCGGCAGACACCGCCTACTGCCGATTAACCAATCAGAACAATCTACGGGATTGCAATCTACAAGGTTTGTTTGATAAGTTTGGTAAAAGGCAAGTAAATTTTTTTTTGGTGAAATTTGGCCTTTATTCTTCAACACAGTCTCCTTCGAGGGCTACATACTTAGTCCAGCAAGATTCCAATTTTTTCATCCCGCCAGAAAAGTAAATTTCTTGAGATCTACAAAATACGCATTTACGGTATCGATTACTTCTTCACTGGACGAGAATCTCTTTCCACCGAGTCAGGTATTTGAACTGGGGAACAGAAAGAAATCCGCACGGAGCCATGTCTGGAGAATAGGGTAGATGAGGAGTCAATTAGAAGCCCAGTTCGTGTATATTTGCCACTGCGATTGCAGAGGTGTGAGCCGGTGCGTTGTCGTGATGAAACAGCACTTTTTTGTGCACCAATCGTGGCCGTTCTTTTGTAGCCCGGCTTTCAAATGGTCCGATAATGATGCATAGTACGTTTCTGCTGTATAACCCTTCTCGAAGTAATCAGTGAGGATAATTTCTTGGGAATTCCAAAATACTGTGGCCGTCACATTCCCAGATGACAAAACAGTCTTCGCCTTCTTTGGCGCACTTTCACCAGGCAGTACCTACTGCTTTGACTGCTGCTTTGTCTCGGGTGCATAGTGGTCGAACCAGGTTTCGTCCACAGTCATGAATCGGCGCTAAAAGTCTTGCGGATTTCAATTAAACTTCGCCAAACACTGTGCTGAAACGTCTTTTCGGTTGTGCTTTTGATCGGGAAGCAGCAATCGTGGCACCCATCTGATTTAAATATAATTAGAAAATTTATAATAATATGACGATCTAATCTAGTTTAAGTGAACAAATACTCCCACAGAAGCCCTGTCGGGGTCCTTCCTTGTCGTTGGGTTGTAAAAGGGCGACCCCCACTATAACACTACTAGAAAGTGTAGTAGGGCCCATATTGACGACAGCGTTACGTTACCGATGGGGCCCCGACTAATTTTCCGCACTACAGCCTAATTATAAATAGGGAAAACTCGTCAGATTCCCACTAGAACCCTTTCGAAATTTCTGCACGGGAAACTGTCACACTGGTATGACAGAAAAATTCGCGAGACAAAAAACACGTGAAAGAGGGCGGAAACATAGGAGCTTCAATGTAGACAAAGAAAATAAATGAATGAATTAATTAATAGATTATTATAGTGAATTTTCAACGTAAAAGTTGTCGAAAATGTTATTCAATTCTATATTTCTAAATTTCCTATACGAAGTTTAGCTTTTATCTTTGGAAGTAACTTTTGAGAATACTTTCGAATTAGAAATTTTTTGCTCTGAATATTTTTCAATAATGAAATATTGCATGCTTGAATACAATAAAATTTTGATTGAATTTCAGAATATTTTTGCTCAAATAATAATCACGGTTTGCATTCAAGTCTCCCCAAGTTTCAAGGACAATACTGCTGTTTCGGACCGTGAAGTAGTTTTTTCAAAAGCATTGTTTGCAAATTTCCTGTAAAACTCGGGAACATTGAAGTACGCTTTGGCGGAAAACAAAGTCGTAAATCGTTGACGGCGCCCATATAAACGCGCTTTTGCATTAAGGGCTGAGCGTAACATTTAAGAGTGATGGAAATTGTTGACTTTTGGTGTTGAAACCGAACTGTGAACCAGCTTTAAAAAAAGGAGAAAGTCAGGTTAAGTTTTTAAATATAATCGAGCAGAAAAACGACCAACTTTTGCGAGAACATCGATTCTCGAGAAATGAAACATTGAGCTATGCAGCTGACGTGACCTTTTTGGACGAATAAAATGATCATTTTTTCAATATGTGAGTCATTATAGAATATGGGTCACCCTATTCAAAGAGACCTTATCGACGTCCTGCTCATTTTTTTCGTCACTATTCATTTTCAGTTATTATAAATCTGGAGACTGGTAATTTTGCCCGTAAGTACAGTGCCGGCCAGAATTGTCAATCCATTAAAAAATCGTATTAAAAATATGTCTCTCTTTTTTCGTGGATATGACAGTGAGAAATAGAGCTAGAAAGATTTAAAAAAGACAGTTGGAGAGTTTACTAAATTCCGCGTTTCATGATATTGAAGGCTTCACATTATTTCATTTATAGACCTAAATATAAAAATTATTCAATTTGATGACTTTTCCTTTTTTTATTTTAAGGCTCACAAACTTGAATAATTTCGGAACTAAGCATGTCAAACTCAAACCTATTCAAATGAGAAATGCAAAAACGGAATAACTTTAAACTCAAAACTTTCGAAGTAAAATCATTTTTTAATTTTAAAAGAGCAATATCGAATTTGAAGTTTTGAATATCATATAAATTGGAACTCAAGACTTCTTGAACGTTAAAAATAAAACTGAACATTTAAAAGTTGTGAAAGTTCAAAACCGAAACGTTTGAATGTGAAAAGTTTTAAATATAATACCGTCAAGATAGAAAATTTCAAATTAAAATTTACAAAAATGAGCAGTTTGAATTTGCAACACTTAAAATTTTTTAATTTCAGAACAAAAAACATTCGAAAATGAAAAATTTAATATTGATGCAGGGAAGAAAAATAAATTTGAGTATCTTAGATTTAAAAATACTTCACAGATATAAAATTCTTAGCAATTAAAAAAAGCAAATTTGCTCGTTGGATCTTGGTTTTTTAAATTTCAAATTACTCCGTTAATAAATTTGAATGTTGGACGTTAAGGAGGTAATTAAATTTTTATTTATTCCAAATTTAATTTCCTAAACCTTAATCTTACAGATATGTGTACGTCCACATTAAAACGGTCCACTTTGTCGCTTGTCAATAAGAGTCAACTTCAAACTGATTACTGTCAGAAGTTGACCCTTATGTACGAGCGACAAAGTGGGCTGTTTTAATATGGAAGTACGCATGGTTGAAAATAGACAAATTTTTATTTTGACTTTTGCAAACACTTTGATGTATTTCTAAGGCAATTAATTGTACAACTGTAAATACAGGAATGAACTTAATTTATATTTTAAACCTCTTTACATTAGTCATATGAAACAATGAAAACAGGGCGAAAATGGAATTATTAAACTTACTTCACACGGGTTGCTTATTTGTTTTAAATATACCCGCTCTGCGCAACACGTGCGCGATATATCCGAAGTGCGCGGTCTTCTCCAAAGTCTTTTTCCAATGCAATAGAGATTTTATTTGGTTTGCATTTACAGTAATATTAAACTACAACATGGATAATTATTTTGTTCTAAACTAGTAAGAGGCTATTCATATAACCTAATGTACAAGTTAATTGTTGGAAACAATTTATTTAAACAAATTCTTCAATATATCAGTTTGTTGTAGAAAAAAATTGTTTTGTCTTAAAATCGTCGTAATTTATTATTATAATGATATTAATAACGAAAAATTGTCCTAATTTGAAAATTTATAAACATCTTTTAAAGCTATAAACATTTTTTTAACCTATTAAGTCTTATGGGCAGATCAGTTCACATAGTAGAAAAGTTAATAAATTGATGGTAAAATGTGTGGATTACTGATCTAAAAGATTTATTCATATGAAATTCTGGGAGATACCTCAGTAATTCATTTCCAACGTTTCGTTCACACGTCGGTATAGTCCTTCTCAAGTATACAAACGTATGAGCTCTACATAACCTAAAATAGAGCAACCACGATATAAATAGGAAAAAATTAAAAAGTATATGTGTACGCAAAAGATTCGAATTGGGCAAGTGAATAGTTTTTGAAAGCATACCTTTGAGTATTTGAATTGCTAGAGAGTTATACGTAGAAAATTATTATGAATTGTATTCATCAAGAAATACATTTTTGGTTGATAATTATAATTGTAGAGCAAAAAGTTTTTTTTGAATGTGTTGATTTAAAGTTGAAAATTAAACCATTTTTAGACCTGACTTCGCCTGTAGGACGGACATTATATGAATATAGTTGATAAAATAGTTGATGTTTATGGAGAACCTGTTTATTCCATGCCGTCCTACAGGCAGAGTGAGGTAGCACAGAATACTCATGTGATCATAAACGACGCAGGGATGGGAAGTCAGCTATAACGTAAGTAACGTAAGAATTCGTAAAAGTGTTTCGTATAATAATGAGATTATTACTTTTAATAATGATTCGTTGTTAAAATTAACCTATTGTAGAAACTACCAATTCCATCCAGATCTGATCTCAGATTGACAGTATTGCCGTTTTTTACAATGTGATACATCTCCATAAATGTCCTTTTGTAGTACCCATCTTCTTTGCCCAGAATGGCTACATTATCAAAATCGAAACTGTGATTAAATTCTGACGCATGTTTAGGTAGAGCAGTGTTGCTTTTCTCTTTTCACATGACCTTTTATGTTCCTTAATTCTAGTCCTAGATTCGAGTAGAAAAGTTAATTTTGGAATGAGAACATTTGATTAAAAGATGATCTTTCATAAAAAATAACTAAAAATTTCGATTGTAAGCAATTTTTGTTTCAACAATATGTTTAAAAATGTTTTTCTCAACCCTATTTGTTATGTAGTATAACTAAATGCGTAAGCCGGTGTCGTACGATGTAATTGTTTATTCATACTACATGACCAACAGGGTTGAATAAAAAATTGTCTAACACATAGACTCTATGTCATTTTTCCGGTGAAATCGAATGGTGCTATTATTTTTTGCAACTAGCATTTTTAAACAAATTGTTTGAACAATCCAAAGTTCAAATTTTTTTGAATCAATAATCGTCTTTTACTGAAATGTTCGCAGAAACCACGTTTTGAGTAAATTCAATAATTTTTTGAAATACTTATCGGTTATATTTGATCCGCCATTTTGTTTTTTGAAATTTCGACTTTCGATTCGGAATTAGTAATCTAAAAACCATGTACAGACGTAATTAGAATTTATTTTTGTATATTTTGATGGGTTTGCCGACTGGCCCACTGTGAACTGATGCGGTTGAAAACTACCCCTAAAATATCAATATTTTTGGGAATAAATTTTACTCAAATCACCTTTTCACTTTCGAAGGTCATATGAATTCATCTCAGGGGAAAAAGATTTAAAAATAAATAAAAAATTTGCCACAAAAGTCGAACTGAAAAGGATCCCTTCAGTAGAATCATCCATACATGCGATTTAGGTGGGTCAGCTTTAAGTTCAACTCCTCTCACAAAATTTAGAAAATTCTGAAAATTTAATCCAGATATTGCTAATATAAAGCCTAGGGTGGTCCAAAAAAACAAAAATTTGAATTTTCCCAAGTCTCACCGCCTCATTTTGTGTTATTTGCTGGAAAAAAATTGGTGTAATTTTTTTCAATTAAGAAAAATGAGACGTATCTCTCGGTCCTTACAGTACCCCACGCCTAGCCCAACCGATTTTCACTGAAAAGTTCTTAATCATCCCGGTTTTTTTCTGATTTTGTTTTTGGGATGCCTACCAAGTATTTGGAACCCAAAATTAAAACAATCGGTTGGGCCCTTTCTAAAACAATCCATTTTATTATTATTATTTTTTAAAAACATATCTTCATAAAAACCAATTAAAAGTGGGGTCATTTGAATCATAAAATATTTCTCATGTCGAAATAATAATTAAATCTGCTTTTAGAGGCCTTATATAGGTAAGTTGAGCTTCATTTTTGGTTTTATTCACATTATAATTAATAAAACAGAATATGAAATATTACTTAAGGCTTATTTAAAATTATTTTCAATTGAAAAAATTATGGGAATATCGATTATTTTGCTTCTTGCAACCAACTTCACTTAATGAAAATAAACTTTGTGTTGTCGGATGATGGGAATATTAATAAAAATAATTATTTTAACGTATATTTTGACGTAAGAATAACCTATCAATAATTTGTTCTGTAGGTAAGAAGTACGTATTTTTATTAATAATTTTTGCATACACGCGCCTTCAAAATATACTTCCTGTTTTACTAAATACGTGTTACTGGATGACACTCTATTGATGTACGCTCCTTTTCGAGCTTGTAAATTGATTATTTATGATGAATAACGACACTTTATATTTAATTAAATTTTGCCAACCTGAACTATATTAAATAATCTTCAACTGTTAATCAATTTTAGTGGGAGAATTAAACTCTTACATCATACGATTATTGAAAAACTGTTTTATTACCGGCTAACAAAAAAACTCGGGTACAGCAAAATAGTATTTAATACTCTGTAATTATAATTAGAAGCAAACGATAAGTTTTATTTTCGAATTCTGCAATGGATTCTAGAGATATACGTATAATAATAATATTATCTCGAGCTTTCTTTCAAAACATATATCATCATAAATATTTAAAAATATAGTAAGGGATTCGTTACCGGATCAAATTTACTAATATTTACTCGAATTCATTTTAATACCGAGTAACGTAAAAATAATTGGTTTATAGGATATTGTGGGTAAAAATAGACTAAAAAAATCTTGTGACAGAACAAAATATTCCTTCAAACACAAGCGTTTAATATTCCAGGGACATAATATCGTCAACTTTTTGATCTTCACATTTAAATTCCATGAAACATTCGAACCTTGAGACTGCAATTTTGATTTATGGCATGCCTTTTTGGACTAAACACTGTTTAAATAATTTCCCGGTCGCTATAAACTTCAACATTCGAAAAAATCATCTTTTTTCAAAACGTACATCCACCACCATTTTTGGAAATATTTATTGGTAGAGTTTTTAAAAATATTTCTTTGGTATTCCAAATAATCAAGCATTAATCATGATTTTTTTCTAAACTTACAAATTCACAAATGATAATTGTGATTTTTTTTCTAAACCGCATGTTTATGCGTTTTCTACATTCAACAATTTCGTTTGTAAATATTAGAGATTCGACAATTATATTTCGAAAGTTGGTGAGATGGAAAAATCTTAAACTACGGAACTAAAGAATTAAACATATATAAATTCAAATAGAAAATGTTCGAAATACAAAACGTTATACAGTTTCAGTTTAAAATATACATAACTTACTAGCTTCGATTTGGAAACTTCAATATCAAACAATTTAAAATTAATGGATCGAACGCGAATAACTCAAATCTGAAATCAATCAAAATTAAGTAATAACACCGATAGCTTTGATTAAGCTCAACCCAAAAGTGCTTGCACATGCAGATTTCGAGAAAGCGATTTTTCACTCTTAAAAATGTAAAATCTTATTTCATTCTAATGCGATGCGATAAGATAAATTTAATTGGTTTTAACTTGAAACTTTCATTTATAACTTTTCGAGAATTTATAAAAATTATACCCATTACATAAATAATCGATAAACGCCCACGTCTGACTAAAAATAGGCTTAACTACTCACGCTTCTGTATCTATTGGATGAATAATGTTATTAAGGTAAAGGCCCCGGTTCGTAACCGCCGACCAGTTCGTAACCCAGCAAACGTATAAATTGATTTTTTATATAATACAATAGAAACTGTTGGCTGATGTGAATTTCTTTTCAAAGTAAAAATGAAAATGTAAAAAACTGATATGAGATGACTGGCATTATTTCGCGTTTATAAATACAAAAGAAAATAAATATGGCACATATCGTTAAAACACTGAGGCAGATCTTCAATTTATATTCTTCAAATGTCTGTATTAACTTTTGCCTTTGATAAAAAAAAACAAATGAATACGTCATTTAGAAATTGACAGTCCTCGAATGGATTGTGAGGTTAGCATACGAATTGACACACTTGGCGTAATTTGCTGTTAACGCCAGTTAGTGTCAGCTTTGACGAGTCTCAAAAAATCAACTCCCTCAAACAAAAGCGCAAAAATTGTGAAATTAATTGAATATAGCCCATAATCCCGAATTCACTTGCATTAATAAGCCCGTTACGAACCGGCTCATCAGTGAGTTACGAACTGGCTCAAAAAGGACTTTCGGGGGATACGAACCAGCATATCGGGTATTTTCGCTCAAATTCTTAATTACTTGATTAATACATCCTTAAACTTGCTTTCAATGACATTTTCGATTATAAATGGGCATTTCTCGCACGCTACGCACACACGAGAAACCGAACATCGCACGCAGTTGTTTCAAAAAAATATATGAAGCAAACATTTCCTATGCATTTTCAAGAAGTCTAGGCGATCGAAAACTATTTGCAAGACAAATTTTTTTTTCAAAAAATGTTAATTTCCTTAAAAGGGCGAACAAGTTTTACATGTCGAGAGATCCTTAAAGAAAGTACGCAATTCACGGCGACGGATAAAATGTACGTAACTCGCAGTGACGGATAGAAACAACGCAGCTCCAAAAATATCACCTTTTCAGAAGATGATTACGAACGTTGAATAAAAGTTGACAATTCAAATTTGATAATTTACGAAAAGAATAATCTTCTTTCTTTTATAAATGATCAAATTTGAATTGTGAAATTTTATTAAACGTTCGTAATCATCTTCTGAAAAAGTGATACTTTTGGAGCTGCGTCGTTTCTATCCGTCACCCCAAGTTACGTACTTTCTATCCGACGCCGTGAGTTGCGTATTTTCTTTTAGGACCCATCGATGTTTGGCCTTCGGCTATCTAGAACTATTGCCCCAAACAGTCAGATAAAAATTATAAATAAAATTTTTGATTTGCGGAAGACCACTGTAATTGGAGAAAATTAACCGTGTAGCTCCATTTTCGAACTCAGAAATTAAAGTTTATGATCGAACCGAACAAGTTTCACATTTTTGGACTACGGCTATCGAAAACTATTGTCCTAAGGAGTCACATAAAAATTAGAAATAAAATTTTCGCCTAGGTTCTCAAGCGAAAAATTTCTCTAAATTTGATTGTGTTCCGCAAGTCAAAAATTTTATTTATAATTTTTATCTAACTCCTTGGAATAATAATTTTTAATAGTCGAAGGCCAGAAATATAAAACTTGCTTGGTTCTATTATAAAATTCAATTTCTAGGTTCAAAAACGAAGATAGATGATTAATTTGCTACAATTACGATGGTCTACCGCAAGTTGAAAATTTTATTGATCATTTTTATCTGACTCCTTGGGGCAATAGTTTTCGATAGCCGAAGGCCAGAAATGTGAAACTTGTTGGTTTTTTAAAGGAAATTAAGACCTTTTGACAAAATCTTTTTTTGCTTGCAAATAGTTTTTGATAACCTAGATTTCTTCAAAATGCATAGGAAATGTTGCTGGATAATTTTTTGATATTTTTATTGCAAAAAAGCAAAGAAACAATGAAAAATAAAAACTCGTCAGACTATAAGTCTAAAACTTGAACCTAATATTCGTCAGTTATTTGCTTCTTCTTCTTCTACCCTCATCGAGCTTCTAGAATTCTAGATTCTAGAATCTCTTACATGACGAGAGAGTTGGGTTCCCTCGGGAAGATCGTCTTAAGGACAACCCAGAAACGTCCTCGTTCGCGAGTGACGTCATTCAACATCGAATTGTGCTGGCACTCATGATTCTAGTATCAACATCTCGCTCTTGGTGTAGACAATATGTCACGACAGAAAATCGATAGAAAAGATGTTTCATATTAAAAAGAAAATATGTTTTGACTTCAACAAAAGAAAACAACAAAGAAACTTTTAATGAGAATGTCAGCACAGAGTGTCACCTATTCACCTTTTGTCACCTATTTCAAAACTTCTCATCTATTTCACCTATTTTAAAAATTTGTCACCTTTTTACCCTTTTTCAGTTGAAAAACTAAAATTTTATTCAAAATTGCAATTTACAATGCCTTGGACTTCATTCGTGTGACATGAAATGAGCTGCAATTTTTTCGACACCGGAAGAAAGCCGAAAGTGACAGTGAATTTATTTTCTGGTCGGGATTTTTCAATATTCTTATAGTGTTAGTAGAAGAACTCATTCAACCAGGACCCCAAGTGAGAAGTCTTACAGCTTTAGACACTTCCAAATTTAAATTGCTGAATTTTGAAGACTAATTATTGTGGAATTATTTAATTTTGAAGACTTGAATTTGACAATTTTAATTTTTTAAATCTCCTGTTTTATAATTACAAAATTCAGAACGTTAATAATTTGAAAATATACCATTTTGAATGTTTATTTTTAAGCCGGATAGCGAGTTGCTTTTTTACTTTTGTTTGCTTTTTTTTAATTGCTAGTCTTCTGTTCAGAATATCGTTCAAAGTTAAAGGATCTCCAATTCAATTTTTTTAATTTGAAATATATACAAAAGTGGTAGGTATGAAATTAAAATTTTTTCGAAGGTATATGTTTTAAAAATGAAGGCCTTAATAGTTAAAGAATTTTGTATCCATAACATTCAAAATTTAATCATTTTAGCTCGAAACATGATAAATTAGATCATTACAAATCTATAGTGTTTGAAATTCAACAATTATTGTTTGAAGCCTTCTATAGATTTATCATATTTTTGCAAATTCAATTTAAAGTTATTCTACAATTTTTATTTGAAATCTTTCATATTTGAATAATTTTAATTTGAAGATGCTAAAAATTTTATAATTTTACTTTGATACTTTATAAATTGCACAATTTTAAACTATATTAGCAAGTGAAATTGAATAATTATGAAGTGAATCCTTCAAAATGATATAATAAAATTTTATTTCAAACTCCAAGAAACAGTTTTAAATATAAAGCGTTCAATTTCAAACAACTTTTAAATTCCAAAATTTAAAATGTTTTGCTCTCTTTGAAGTTTAAATTGTTCAAAATTGTACCAATTCCAACTGACAGTCTTAATAGGTTAAGTAATTGAATTGAATGCGTTAAAAATTGATTAGTTTTTGATTAAAAATTTATAAATAGTACAATTTCTAATTTAGAGCCTTTAAAGTTATTTACAAATGAGTCAATTTCAAATTCCAAGTCTTACCACTTGAACAGTTTTCAGTGTTTCAATGTTCAATATTCAATTTCTTTTTAAACTATTTTTTGTGCCTAGTGTTATTTGGCTGATAATTTAGATTTTCAATTTTTTAGTAGCATTTTCGATGTTTGAGAGAAAAACCGTGAGTTCTATCAGAAAAATATTTTGGATGATTTTGTAGGTCTTGTTAGAAGCATCAATTTGTTTTTTCGACTTTTTTTCGTATGTCGCATAGTTTGGTGAGAAAATGTAGTTTTTCATTTTTTAAAAAGCATCAAAATTGAAAAAAAAAACTATACGTCTTATCAAAAAATCTTGTGAACTAAATTTGTAGATCTTTTTGACATGAAGAATTTTGCTAGATAACATTTTTTTCGAATCTCGCATAGTTTTGCTGGAAAATTGACTTTTTATATTTTAATAACATTTTTCGCGATTAAAACAAAAACTATTTATCTTATCAAGAAATAGTTGAAAAGAGAGTGTAGATCTTTTTGAGATGAACAATTTTTTCCTCAGTATTTTTTTTCATATCTCGCATAGTTTGACTGAAAAATGGAATTTTTCATTTTTAGTACCACTTTCCACGATTAAAACCAAAACCATGCATCTTATCAAAACATAGCATGAACAAAATTTGTAAATCTTTTTAAGGTGAACAATTTTGTTTGTTGACATTTTTCTATATCTTGCATAATTTGGTCGGAAAGTTGAATTTTTAATTTTTTAAAAAGCATTTTCGATGGACAAAACCAGAATCGTTGGTGAAAAATAGCTAATAAACGAACTTGTCCTTTTTTTTCAAGCCTTAAAAAAGTGTACAAAAGCTCGATCTAATCTGATAAGTCTTTCGAAAGATATCGTGCCTACATATTACAGACTACAGACAGACAGACAGACACCTTCGTAAAAATGTTTTTTTCTGACTCAGGAGGTCTCAAAACGTGCAGATTTGATGAAAACCGATGAAGTCAAGTTTTACATAAAACTAATACCTTCCCATTTGGAATGAGAATTTAAAAAACCTTTTTTTTTGTGATAAAGTGGACATAAGGTAAAATGCCCAGTCTTCGCCAGCTTTAGCGATTTACCTGTTTTTAGAAATCTTAAAAAAGGCAAAAAATCATTAGGATAAAAAAAATTATATTCTTAGAAGCTCTAATCATTCAAGATTAATATATAAATGCTATCTTATACAAATATTTACTTACTTCTAAAGAAAAAAAATTATAAATAATAACGCAAAAAACCTAGTATTCGCCAGTCCGTCATTTGAGTTCATCGAGTGATCGCCAACCCAGTCTTCGCCGGTTAATGAAAGTCACAGTTAAAAGGTTACTAATGTATGATTTATTTTTCCAATTAAAAATACACTTATCTCGCGTAACTGTTCCGCCCGTTCTTTGACCGACTTCACGGTTGTTCACGCTTGACTGCTTCTTTCGCCCCCCCTGAGCGTCCCTTGACGCTCTATATTCAAGGCCTTCGCTCAGACAGTCAGTGGAGTATCAGAAGTTGTTTACATCGCGACTCTCTGGGCATACCATATATACTTTTGTGCATCTGCCAGGTTCAGAGACTATATATGTGCTCCTGAGTGTTTACTCACTCGTCGCTTTAAATCCGGCCGAAACTAGATTCAAATAGCGCTCGTTAATGTGTCGACCAGACCCGAGGCCGGCACAGTTACGCGAGATGAGTTTATAACAGTGCCGGGTTCAGAGACTATATATGCGCTCCTGAGTGTTTACTCACTCGTCGCTCCAAGTCCGACCGAAACTTAATTAAAATAGCGCTCGTTACTGTGCCGACCAGACTCGAGGCCGGCACAACCACGCGAGATGAGTGTATAATGAAATCTTATGTCTTTACTGGAAAATTATTTTTTTGAACCTCTTCTTAAACTTTTTTTTGACGTATTTCCTTATTTAACCTATGTTGCGAGTGTCGTGATAAACTGTTGTCAAATCCTGGATATCCTAAAGATGATAAATGAAAGTCTCTGATTGGCTACCTTTGTTGGCGATCATTGGGTGGATATTGAAGTTGTCAATACTGAGTAATCGCCATGTCAATAAAATTTCCTAAAAAATCTTTTGAACAAAAATTTTTTTTTTCTAATACACTTGAGGGGCCGTCCATAAACTACGTTACCAATTTGAGGGAGGGGGAAAGGTCGCTTCAAAATGTACGGATGGTAACCGGGGGGGGGGGGGGGTCAGTGGAAGTAACGTTACGAACTTAGATAATGTTTAGTACGTTTATTGAGATAAATTCTAACAAACTTTGCGAATTTTGCGAAGGATAGCCCTGCAACGGTACAATTAAATAATAACTTGATAAGTCTACTTTTGCCCCATTCTCCATAAGCTTGACTTTTTTCCCCTTTTTCTCGTTTTTTCGCTTAAATTCGAAATATTCGATTAGAAATTTAATTATTCTGATGAAAATACAAATATTTTGTTAAAAAGTCATCCTTTTTGGTCAAAACTTCAACTACTTGGTTGAAAGTTGAATCACTTTGTTAAAAAGTCATTTTTTCGGTAAAGCCTCATCTCTTTGGTTTAAAATTTAACTATTGTGTTAAAAATTCGTTTCACCTTCGGTTGAAAATCAATTTTTTTAATCGAAAATTCAACTACTCCATTTTTGGTTGAAAATTTACCTTTTGTATTTAAAAATTCAACTGTTCAGTTGAAAATGTACCTTTTTTAGTTGAAAATTCAAGTATTTTATTAATAATTCATATTTTTTGGTAAAATTAATCTTCTCACTTCAAAAATAATCTTTTCGGTTGGAACTTCAACGATTTGGATGAACGTTGAACTATTCTGTAGCAAATTCATTTTTTTTTCGAAGATTCATCATTTTAGATGAAACTTGATCTCTTCACGTGGAAATTTGACTATTTTGTTAAGAATTCGTATCAATTTTGGCTGAAAATTAATTTTTTAAATCGGAAATTTAACTATTCCATTTTTGGTTGAAAATTGATATTTTTAATTGAAAATTGATCCTTTCTAGTTGAAAATGATGTATTAGGTTGAAAATTCATGTATTTTGTTGAAAATTGTTTCTTTTTTCGTAGAAAGTTAACCTTCTTTGTTGAAAGTTTATTCTTTTTAGTTAAAAATGGAACTGTTTGGTTGAAAAGTAATCTCTTTTGTTTAAGGATTCAACTATTTTGTTGAAAAATCGTATTTTGTAGTTAAATTCGACTGTGTTTGAATTCAAATTGAAATTTTGTTTGATTGAAATATTAATTATTACAAGTTTCGTTTAGAATTCATATCTTTTGGTTAAATAATCAACTACTTGGTTTAAAGTTGAATTACTTAGTGAGAAATTCATGATTTTGGTTATAGATTCATTATTTTAGTTTAAAATTGAACTATTTGGTTGTAAATTAACTTTTTTGTTGAAAATGTATATTTTCGGATTTAAAACTCAACTATTTTTTAGAAAATTTGTCTTTCTGGTTTGAAAATTCAACAAATTGGTATACAGTTAAAGTATTTGGTGGAAAATTAAAATTTTTGTTGATGATTCCTGTTTTTGGTCAAAAATTCAATTATTTTGGTAGGAAATTCAGCTATTTAGTTAAAAATTAGATTATTTATTGAAATATTGATTTGGTAGAAAATTAACTCTTCGGATGAAAAATC
The DNA here is from genome assembly GCA_032362435.1 of Melikaiella ostensackeni. Taxonomy (NCBI): domain Eukaryota; kingdom Metazoa; phylum Arthropoda; class Insecta; order Hymenoptera; family Cynipidae; genus Melikaiella; species Melikaiella ostensackeni. Next base: position 10,915,757 of record JAUMHM010000085.1, on the reverse strand, counting down.
ATACTTTTTTGTTGAAAATTCATTATTTGGTTAAAAATTAAACTATTCATTTGGCTATTGAACTATTTGTTAGAAAATTAAGTTTTTCGTCTTTTGGTTTCAAAATTCAATGATTTTGTTTGAAATAAATGTACTTTCTTGAAAATTCATGTTTTTGGATACAAGATTGATCATGTTTATTGAAAATTTATCTATCTGATTGAGGATTCAACTAATCTGTTGAAAATTCGTCTTTTTCATTGAATAGAAGACTGAAACATTAATTATTTCAATAATAATTTGAGAGAATGTAGGAAGTGTATTACAATCAACCATGATAAGGATTTGACAGTCGTAACAGAAATTGACATGCCCCCCCTCAACTTATTATTAAAGTAATGAATTTATCTGTCTCTAATTTTTGGGAATAATAAAAAACACGAAGAAGCATGTATGTGTGGTGAAAAAATGTTTGCATTTCGAAAAATAAGTCCAGCAAATCTCCGAAAAAAATTCGGCCAAAAAAATGTTTTCGAGAAAATGAATTCTTTCAATTTTTACTCGAAAACAAAATACAAAGCAGGTGGTACACTGAAAATAATGCGAGATATCGAAAAACAGACTAGAGACCTTTCTTTAGAACTATCCTGAGAAAATTTTTGTCTTTCTAGACATTTTCCCGCATAACGAGAAAAATTTGATGAAACCTTATAAATTTTGTTCATTTTAAACATTTTTCATTTTGTAGTGAATTTTGAAAAAAATGTAAAACTTGATCTTGGTAAAAAAATCAAATATTTTAATTAGATCCAAATCAAAACTGCATAATTAAAAAAAAATCATCGTTTCTTGGATACAGAACGTTTCTGACATTTTTCTCAACAGGGTGAAATATGTGTCCTCTTATTTAAAATTCATTTATTTTTATTTTTAAGAAGGATTTTCATACTTACGACAAACTCAAGTTCAAAAATGTAAATTAACTCACCTGAAACAAAACAAAAAATTTTATCAGTCCTGAGACATTATAATAGAGTAAGATGTTATGATTAGAGGGAAGTTTGCATCCCTTTAATATCAACTAGTTAAACGTATTATAATCGTGATAACAAGTAACATAATTTAAACAATATCAAAATCAACAATTGCAATTCAAGTCAACTCCACATAACAATTTGGAAATGTTTTCAAGGTCGAGTCTAAACTTACTGATTTTGTTAAATAGGTTTTATTTATTTTTTAATTAATTCAGGGGAAAAAAATTCTAGTCTATAAGCCAAAATTACAGACTTTGAGACTTTCGAACAAACAGATCCACGCAGTTCGCAGAACTAAATAGATTGTTTTTATGTTTAATTAACGAAACCCGAAAATCTGCAGTAAGATTCCTCCAATAAACAATAACTAAAAAGCACATTATAATTGGCTCAAACCGTTAAGTTTTATGTAAAAAAAGACCCTAGGTATTTTACTTCTGGCATGGAATTAAGCCCTTAGAAATTTATGGTAGACTATGACTTAGAAATTATTAGAGTTAGAAATTTCTTTTTTGTAGTTTTGCACATAAATTTACGTACTTCAATTTTTACACGTCACATTTTTTCGTAAAATGAACTAGAAACTTATAATTATAATTACTCTTTTTTACTTTCACTGCAGAAAAAATCTACAATTCTTATTCAATTTTCGCGACCAAGAGCTGATTTTGTTCCTTGAAAGATTCTTTAGAATTTTTCTTCAGACCTAATTAAGTTAATGAGTGAAGTTCACAACGTTTACAAAAACCGAAAAAAGGAAATTATTTTCTTTTTTGAAAAGTTGAAATGTTTTTGCTGATAACGGTAGATTTTATGCCAAAAGTTACCCCAAAATTTTCATTCCTCTATCGCATGTGGAACCCACCCCAAATCAACCCCTAAGGTTTCAAAAATTCTGAAACACAAATTGGAAAAGTCGAAATGATTTTTTTGGGGGGAGGGGGTAAAACGATACAGTTACAAAATATTATTACCAAATCAATCCTATATAAAGTTCATGTATCCAAAATTATATTATAACGATAAAGTTTAGTAATATTAGAATAAAAGATTGTATTAACGTCATAAAGACGTGTAGTTTTTGAAATTAATAATATCCTCAAAAATCATTGAACCTTTTTTAAGTTTATCGGGGTCTATTGTGATCGTTATCGTTCCAGGAAATGTTTGGGTTATTTTAGTTCACGTTTAACTTGCCGGAAAATCTAAAAAAATGCATAGCCAAATCTTCGGGTTTCTATAGTAAACAGCGCTATTTACTAAAACAGTAAAAAAATATGAAGCCGAAAAAATTGAAACATTTTAAAATTAATCTTTCAAAACTAAGTAATAATCATATCAATTTGGAAGCATTCAATATCGAAAGATTTCTAAACTGAGGCGCATAAAGCTGCAAAATTTTCAAAATTTCAATCTTAATAAGCATAAAGCTTATAATAATCTAATATAATAATAATTTATTAATTGAATAAGCATAAAGCATACAAAATTAAGGATTTTACAAATTGATTGTTTAAAGTTAATCAATTTTGAAGCGGTTCGTTTCGGTATCGTAAAGGTTGAAAATAAAAAATTTTAATTTTGGAAGAATCAGTATTAAAAGTTCTAATAAAAATTGTACAATTTTATATTAAAAAATGATTGAAGGAATACATTCTAATTGTAATCAAAGAAGTTAAGGAATTTAAAAAATAGATTTTTGAAAATGGAAAACCTGACATTCTGGAGTTTGAAATATTTCAGTTTTCAAGGAGAAACAATTTCAACTTGGTATCGATTGATGCTAAAAAATTTCAAATTTTGAGCGCATCAAATTGAAACAATGAAAATTGCACACGATTTCGTTAAAGACTAATTTGAAAATTGAATTTTTGAAACGAGCAACATTTTTCTTACGTAGAGGCCTACAGAATACAACAAATTATATTTACATTTTCTTTAAAATTTGATGTTGAAAAAATAAAAATTGCATGCCTTAGAATGGACACAAAAATTATAAAGCCCTAAAAGTGAATATGTAATTATTAATTATAATTTTGTAAGCTTTCAAAATTAGACAGTTTTGAATAAAAGAAATGAAAAATTCAACAATTTCTGAACGGGATCGCACAAAATTGAACAATAAAATGAATACCGTGAAAATTTGAGCTCTTCTCACATATTATGAATTATGAAGTTTTAAAAATTAAAAATCTCTAGCCGATAAAAATGAAGTACTTGCAAATTCAAACCATTTTCAATTTATCAAATCCAAATGTTAAGTATTTGCAATTCTAGATTTTAATATGAAGATTAAAAAAGAGTATTTGAAACTGGCATCGTTTGATATACAACAATATGTTTCGAAAATTCATTTCTAAAATGCGTACAAAATAAAACTGTCCCAAAAGTTAAAGAATTAAAAACTGATACTTTCGAAGTAAAAAGTGCCAATATTGAAGGGTTCAATATGGATCTGTTTTTTTTTAATTATAGGATTTTTTATGAAAGCATTACAAATTTGATCATTCCTAAATGAAATACAAAAATTTCAGGAATATTAAAATTCATTTTTCAAAATTGAACTACAGGAGTACATAAGAAATATTATAAATTGTGGAGAATTTCAAATGAATGATTTGAAAATCTCTAATATCAAGTCTGCAATTTCTAATCCTGGAATTTTTCAAAACTTTTGTTGCAATTTCAGTATTGCATCAAGGAGCGCCAAGTTGATATAAAATATGACACATTTCAAATATAACAGAAAAGTAACATAATTTCATGAATATGATCAAGAACTTTGGTATCAAAATATTTCAAAACTTATCCATCATATACTTAATTATTATTTAAAACTGAATACTAAACAATTGGAGACATCAGGGTGCCCGTTTTAACTGAGGAAAAAAGTACCCTGTCATTACCCGGTTTTTTCCCGGTTCGCAAAAATTGTTTACGGTCATTGAAATTTAAAAATTCGAAATCAAAGCTGAAATATTTTTATTTAAAGTAATCAAAATTGAAATGCAAATTAAAGCACCTAAAGTGGAACTATTTTGATTTTCAAAGTTTCAAAATTGAAACTAAACAAATTTGTAATTAAAAATTTTGTATTCAAATTCTCAATAATTTAGACGTATAAGATTGAAACTTTTAACACTTTTCAATTAAAGAATTTTAAATTTCAAAGATTCCAAAAGATTTCAAAAGATTCCAAGAGATTTGACAATTATTTCAAAAATTTCACAAAGATTTCAAAGATTCCAAACTGTTTCAGAAGATTTCAAAGATTTCGCGAAGATTTTAAAGATTTCAGACACATTTCGAAATATTCAAAACAGATAACAAAGTTTTTAAATATTTAACAAAGATTTTATTGACTACATAAAGATTTCAAAAATTTCACAAAGATTTCAAAGATTTCAAAAGATTATAGGATATTTCAAAAGATTTCACAAAAATTCCAAAGATTCCAAAAGATTCCACAGGAGTTAATTAGTTTTTAAATTTTTCACAGAGATTTCAACGATTTCATGAAAATTTCAAAAATTTCACAAAGCTTCAAAATATTTCAAAGATTTCAAAGACTCCAGAAGATTTAAAAATATTTCAATTGAAAATTTTCAAATTAAATGCCGTTAAATTGTAAAATTTTAAATTTTAAACTTTTATAAATTGAACAGTTCAAAGATTTCTGGTTAAGAAATATAAATCCACACTATCATTTTTAAAGCTCTAAAATGAAAAATAAATTAATAAAGTAAATGTTCAAAATTATTTCATCTCAAGCAATTTTAAGTTAAAGACATTAAAAATTGAACGATTTTATTTTTCCTTAAACTTAACACTTTTTAAATTAATAATTGTTCAATTGTTATTTATGAATCAAAATTCAACACTTTTACTTACAAATTAAAAATGGTGTAAATGGAACAATTGAAATTGCAACGTTCAAAGTCAAAATGTAATACTTTGAAATTTTCACGATTCAAGGCTTTCCATTTCAAACAATTCAGATTGAAATTGTTCAGTTTTTAATATTGTAAACTGAATGATTTCATAATTGAAAAAGTTAACAACTAAACTTAACATTACAAAAAATCGAAATCGAACTTATTTTAAATTGCATTACATCATGTGATATGAAATTTGGGATATTTCAAGTGATTGGATAGATTTTTCTTTCAAACATTTGTAAAATTCCCGGACAAAAATTAAATTTATTGTCATTTCCCGGTTTCTCCCGGTCTCGAAAAATTCCCGGTCATTTCTCGGTTTCCCCGGTCCAGCGGCCACCCTGAGAAATGTACGAGTAATTATTAATTATTGTAAGAAATGAAGCTTTCCATGGATATTTTTCTACTAGATGACACAGTTTTTTAAATATTGTCAATTTTCGAGGAGAGGTTCCTATGTTGCATGTTCGATATTTATTTTAAATTTGTTCTTTTTCATTTCAATAATTTCTGATTATTTTTTAATTCGAGTGCCTCGGGTGATAAGTAACTAAATTGTATTCAATAAGACATGGCTGAAAATAATGGAAAAATTACGTAACATAGACGGGGGGGGGGGGCGGTAGTCCAAACGATTTTGTTACGACTTGTCACATAAGGGTGGAGAGGGGTAAAAAATTGGCAAAAAATGTATTACGTAATTTATGGATGGCCCCTAGAAACGTTTTCGCTTATAATTGCCGCACTTTATCACAAAAACAATCCAAAAAAGTTTCAACCCTCTAGCGCTCGTAAGACCCACCACATATCAACCCTTAAACTTAAAAAAATTCTATGCAGGTACTAATTTGAAAAGTCAAAATGTTTTCACCAACATTGACAGAATTGCATGCCACAATCACCCTGAAAAAGTTCCATCCCTCTGACGCGTGTGCAACCCACCCCTAAAACAACCCCTAAAGTTTCAAAAATTCTGTAAAAACACACTAATTTGGAAAGTCAAAATCTTTTCATTGAGAATGACAGAATTTCATGCCAACTTTTGGCATAAAATACTTCCATTCTCAATGACAAAATTGCGACTCTTGAAATTAGTGTCTTTTTATAAAAATTTGTAAACTTAGGGGTTGATTTAGGGTGTGTTCCACATAAGCTGGAGGGATGATTTTTTTTTGCGATACTTTTGACGTAAAATGCTGCCATTATCAGCGAAAACATTTTGACTTATTAAATTAGTGTCTTTTTACGGAATGTTTTCAACATCCTTTTGGCATTAAACTTGGTCATTATCAGCAAAAAAATTCCGACTTGAAAAAAAAAATTCTTGCGTTTTTCGTAAACGTTACGAATTTCAGACTCATTCAATTTAGAATTTTTTTTAGATTTGCAGAAAATTAGGTCTAGCTCAACTCATTTGCGTATCGCTTTTGCATAGAATCAACTGGAACTTTAGAATTTCAAAAAGATTGGAAAGTGCGATTTTTTGGCAAAAAAGAAGAAAAAGCGAATTACTTTAACATTTCGGCAGGAGAAAACATCGGGTCTTTTTTACATGAAAATTAAGGGATTGCGTGAATAATATTGCGCTAAAAAAGTACCCAATAAGTGGACTTCACATGATTAGTATTAGTAGTAGTAATAGTATTTGCTCGAGAGTGAAAACAGCTTAAAAGCTGTTAAATATACTCCATCAAGTACGAGGTCTTCCATCCGCGTATAATCGAGCCAAGCGTTGCTTAACTTCTGTGATCGAATGAGAAGCTTGAAACGATTCCATGTAAGCAAGCGGAGACATTTTTTACATTTCATATATTGTGATACTGGCAAATAGGTTTACTATGTTCAGATTTATATTTAGGTTATATCAAGTACTTTCACTTACACGAGTAATCTCAAAAAATTAAAGAGACGTTAACAAAATGTTTAGAATAGAGAGGATTATGGGAGGATCTAGTTCTTCAATCTCATTTAGTCGAAAATTCACGGTCATTCGACTGTCACTTTTTTTAATTAAAAGTGGGAAAATACACGTTATTATAATTTCTATCACTAACTATAGAAATTATGTTTAAAAGAATTTAATATTTATTTCTTACATACGTACACCTCTTCTAGGTTTTTACATTATATAATTTTAAATTTAAATTTCATAATTATATAATTTTTTTTTTAAAAACTCAGTAAGATAACTTATTATAAAATGACTAATTTTGGTGTTTTTTGGTCGCTGATAACGAATCTGAAGTCAAAATTTAAAACTTTCAAATAGCTGAGCCAATATGGCAGACCATGTGTGAAAAAGTGTTTTTGCTTTCATAATATCGGATCAGCCATTTGGAAGTTTGAAATTTTTACTTTAGATTCGTTATCAACGACCCAAAAAATGTCAGAGTTAGTAGTTTTGAGTTATCACATGACCGAATTCGTTTCAAATCGAGCAGAAATGCAACTGCTTGGTTGAAAATAATTCTATTATGGTTGAGGATTTAACTATTTCGTTAAAAATTCTACTACTTGGTTGAAAATCAACTTTCTTGTTGAAGATTCATATTTTCGGGTTCAAAATTCAACTGTTTTGTACAAAACTCGAGTTTTATAGAGTCGACTGAAAACTGAACCTTAACGGAACGGAAACAAAGTCTATGGCTTAATGTCTGTTTGTTAATTGAAAAATTAACAAATTACTGGAAATATTCTTCTTTTCTTGACTGAAAAATCTTTCTTGGTTGATAATTTGTTTTTTTGCTTAAAAATTCATCTTTTTCGTACAAATTTCATCTTTATTATATAAAAATTCAACTACTCGGTTGAAAATTCGTCTTTTTGGTAAAAAATTTAACTTTTCGGTTAAAACTGCAACTTTTTAGTTGAAAATGAATCTGTTTTAGTTAATAAATCAACTATTTTGTTAAAAATTCGACATTTTTGTTGAATTCAACTGTTTTTGATTTCAAAATTAAATCTTTTTAATTGAAATATCAACTATTACATTTTTCGTTGAGAAATCACTTTCTTTGTTAGCAAAATTAAACTACATGGTTGAAAATTAACTTTTTGGTTGATGATTCATATTTTAGGGTTCGAAATTCAACTTTTTTGTGGAAAACTCGTCTGTTTTGTGGAAAACTAGTCTGTATTGATTGAAAATTTAACAATTTGGTTGAAATATTTTTTCATTCTCAACTGACAAATCTTTCTTGGTTGAAAATTCAACTCTTGTTGAAAATTCGTCTTTTTGGTATGAAAATTTATCTCTTTTGGTAAAAATTTCATCTTTTTTGGTTAAAAATGCACTTTTTGGCAGAAAAATCAATCTGTTTTGGTAGAAAATTAACTTGTGTGATTAAATTCACATTTTCGAATTGAAAATTCAACTGATTTGAATAAAATTCGTCTCCTCGGCTTGAAAATCAACAATTTGGTTGAAAGGTAAATATATTTTGTTGAAAATGTGTCCTTTTTGGTAAAACTGATCTGTTTATGATTTAAAATTTGAATCTTTTCTAGTGGAAACATCAACTAATACATTTTTCGTTGAGAATTCATTGTTTTTGGTTAAAAATTCAACTACTTGGTTGAAAGTGGAGCTACTTTGTTAAAAATTCATTCTTTTGGGTTGAAGATTTATCACTTAAGTTGAAAATTCAGCTTTTTGTTCGAAAATTTAACTATTTTGATAAAAATTCGACTTTTCGTTGAGAATTAATTTTTTCAACTGAAAACATAATCATTCTATTTTTGGTTAAAAGTTTATCAATTTTTTTAGTTGAAAATCCAACTATTTGGTTGAAAATTTATGTATTTTTTAAAAATTTGTCTTTTTTGGTAGAAAATTGATTTTTTAAATTAAAATTCAACTGTTTGGTTTAAAGTGAAACTACTTTGTTGAAAATTATCTTTTTTTGTTTAATATATTCATCGTTCAAGTTGAAAATTCGTCTGTTTGGTTTGAAATTTTTTTTTTTTTTTTTTTTTAGTAGAAATTTCAACCTTTTTCATTAAAAATACAGCTGTTTGGTTGAAACTGTACAAAGAAGTTTGATTAAAATCAGTACAAGCCCAGGACTATAAGAGTTACTTCTACAAACAAAAAATCATTGTTATTTAATTTTATATTACAATTTAAAAAAAAATTTTAGCCCGCTCGACAAAATCCCCTGACTTAAAAAAAATTCCCTGGCATTTCCAGGTATTTCCATGTATATAAAAATTCCCTAACGATTCCAGGTTTTTCAGGTTTTCCGGGTGAGTAGACACCTTGCAGTCTCATTCACACATTCCAACACGGAAAAACTGGTATGGTCACAGTAACTAAAATGATCAAGTTGCATACGACATGGATGCATTGTCCAATTTTGTTATCCAGGCATCTTTTATCAAAACGCTATTTGTAGCTCATCCTCTTTTAATTGGCTACAGGCTTGTGGCTCCCACAACCACAGTGTTTGTAGTTTTTGAGTTTTTCTACAAATGCGACCTTTTTTATTTCCCAGGAAATAATTTTAAAAGGAAGCTTGATTCTTTCTCTTCAAAATCGCCATAGGCTGAAAATGGGATGGGAGAAATTAGTTGCCGTACAGTGGGCCTGAAGCGCACAGGTTTCACGCGCCGATTCGCTGAAGCACTGCGCTAGGCGTACTGTAGTAAATTTACCAGTTTCGCTTTTATTGAAGCTCACGTAAATTACTATTAATAGCAGACCGGAACATATTTACAAATTTGAAGTTACATATATACTTATAGTATTAAAATATTTCTATATTTACAGTACTAACTCATTTGGATAAAAGAATTTCGATATAGTCGTCGTTGCAGAAAAGTAATACATAATAATAAGTTATTCGGGATGCTTTTTGATGTGAGTCCCCTTGCCCCTCACAACTAAGGGTGCTTTCTGAAGTGAGCTCCCTCGCCTCTCACAATTCAGGGTGCTCTCTGAATTGAGTCCCCTCGCCTCTCACAACTCAGGGTGCTTTCTGAAGTGAGTCCCCTCGCCCCTGACAATTCGGGGTGCTTTTTATATGAGTCCCATCGTCTCTCACAATGATACCATCAGCAACTGATTTTATGATTACATATCACGGGCGCTTCTCTTCATGCCTTTTCTAATACGCAATTGCGAGGTCTAAGCTGCGAGCACTTCGTTAAGCTAATTTGAATTTCAGGGTACAGGCATTTAGAAGATGAAAATAATTCGGAAAGACTGCATAGAATTAATCTTTTTTGAACCTGTTCGCAAGACCCATCATCTTTTTTAATTAAAACGAAATCCTTCATGACAGACATCATACGGCTATGCTCGTCATCAGTGTAGAATTCTTCAACCAAGGTTTCAATTTCAGAGGCTGAATTTCTACCTCTATTAAGATTTGATGAAGTTAAAATACCACTTTCAGCAACCAATTGTTTGTCTTTTCTAGTCTGGCGTTCAGAGGCTCCAAATTCTTTTGCCAATCTCCTTCGACCCCGAGACTTCAAGCGCCAGCGTTAAAAGTGAAACTTTTTCTGCATTGCTGGAAGAGTTTTCAAATTTCTTTTTAATTTGATCAAGAACCTCCATTGCCGACTTGTGCTCTTCATTATCACACTCTTTATTCGTTTTTTTTTAAGCTTATTTACTGCTGACGGAAAGATTGATGCAGAAATATCCAGACGTATAAACGAGAGTAGAAAGATTATCGGCAGTGTGAAAGCTTTTACTAGAAGTAAAAATGTAACGAATACAGCTGAAATTGCAATATATAACTTATGGATATAATGGCTTTGTGAAGCTTTTCATCTGGGTTGTTTGCTAGAGAGATTGATCAAGCCACTAGTCTCGGAGCGACGTTATGAGATTGATGTAAAACCTATTCTTCTCCTTCTGAACATCCCGTGCCAAAATTTACCATACAAACTCCTTAATCCCCAGCAGTAAAACCAGACCAGAACCGAACGAGTTACTCTTACCCCGAAAGGGAAATGGCTTAATGGTATAATAATAAAAAAATTTTATGTTGAAGGAGAAGGAAAAATTTCGTCATTTATAGGATCATCAAATAAAGATACTTTGTCACCATGCACTTCAAATAATGTATCCATCTGAATAATAGGAGAAGCATTGCCGTTGTTAGTCGAGGCTTCTTCAGCATTAACCAGTAAATCAACTTCGGCATACAAAGGAGACATTAGGGAAAGAGCAGTAATTTCCTATCTGCATGATCCGCACACTTTTGCATCAATTGATATGTTGAGGTACTTTTTTTGAAGACTGGGAGATATTTTTCTTAAATCAAATAAGTACATGTTGTGATTATCCTTTTGAAAAGGATTAGAACAAAGGTCATCCAAGCTTCTTTTTCTTTTCATTATGTCAAAGTAATATTTATACATATGTATATACTTATAGGGCTGTTAGGAAACCAAACTATTTCGGTGTATCAGTTTGTGAAAATAATTTGCGATGAAGCACCAATGCACTAAATACTCATTAAACTATCATTCAATCAAAGTCGTTTCATACAATAGTAAGTCGCAAACTTTTTGAATAAACCATAATATATGGTATGAAAATGAACATAAATGTTACCGAAATGAGTAAGCCGCCTTCGGATTGAATAATACGTGTTAGGTGTTTTGTCAGTATTTCATATAAAGTTATAATATTCCACTGTTTTACTCAATGGGTAGTGAAACAACGTGCTATATTTGTCAGGTATATATGTGTATTATATAACCTATTTCATTAGAGATATACCATACATAACAAGAGCCAAGAACAGTGCCAACTGTCTCTAATGAGCCGGAAAAGCAGATAGTCACGAAGTATAGTTTTGATTTGTGAACTTTTTGGGTGTTTCTTTTTCGATATACCACAAATTTTCGTAAGAAATTAGATTTCATTTCGATCTTTAAGAAAAAATAGCTTTATTAATCATTGGCACAATACGAACACTGCAGTAAGCCTAGCGCAGTGCTTCAGTTAATCAGCGCGTGAAACCTGTGCGCTTCAAGCCCACTGTACGGCAACTGATTCCTCCCATTCTATTGTCAGCCTACGGCGATTTTGAAGGGAAAGAATCAAGCTTTCTTTTGAAATTATTTGCAGGGAAATAAAAGGGGTCGCATTTAGAAAAAAACTCAAAAATATTTTTAAAATTGAAAATTTGAGGTCAAATTAATTTTTTGTATACAAAATGGATATTTTTTTTGCAAACTTCATAAAAATGCTTTCCAAAATCTTCATATTAAAGTTAAATCGGATAACTCTCGTGTAAGTTATGAATTATTGAAAATATAAATAATAAAAAATGTGGCCCCTGTATCTTGTCAACCCGCTGCCTTAAACACGCCGACATTACAGATTTTAAAGAGGTCTACTAGCACTACGATTTGGTGGAGTTTCATTAAGATTGGGGACAATACAACTTTAGGCGGGTACACTTGACGAATTTTGCTCCAAATATGGTTGACACGGCCACAAAAAATAGTAAAATATGGAACAATTACAACTGTAGTTTCTACAACCACATAATAGGTGTTCGTGTAAGAGTCTAGTTATAAGGTCTCAACTGTGTGGTTGTCGCAATGATAAACTGTGGTTGTCACAACCAAACAGTGGAAATTCTCTCTAATAATGTGTTGTTGCCCCATTTATGGATCTTACTTCCATACAGTTTTCTCCGTGAACCATTCGTTCTTCGGTCTACCTCTGGATATGCTACTATTCACCTTACCTAAATACACTTGCTTCATTAAACATCTTTCATTCATTCTCTCAACATGACCAAACCATCTTTTTAAATTTCTTTTAATCTTATCAATCAGTGTTTCTTCTACGCCACATTTTTTGAGAACCCACTCATTCCTGACTTTGTCCTTTAGGGTTTTATCGCATATATTCCTTAATTACAGGAACCTATTATGAGAAGAGAACAAAGTGCATGGCCAGTCCTTGAGTGCAGGTGGTTGAAGGATACGCTACATTACCTGGACGAAAAAGCTGCTTTCAAGTAAGATAGCCAGCGGACGTGCTCAGCTCCTCATCGTAAGACCGGCTCCTCCTCATTCGTATTCCTTGCAGAACCAAGGCACAGCGATAGGGGACAGTACGGGCCGGGAGTGGAGAAATCGGGAGAGAGAATAAAGGTACCACTCTGACTGTAGATAAGTCGTATCTCCACTGCAGACCTTCGCGGCCACCATTAAAAAGCACCCATCGTACCTGCGGACCATCACACGACCGTACTCATTCAGACCCTAAACTCTTATTTACTCTCCTGAATCGACACCGTTTAACAACCAAACATGATCTTCTGTCTAATCAACGTCCTTTTCTTCTCCATTGCACTCGCTGCTGCCGATGGAAGTGAGAAGAAAGGCCTAATTAATGTGGAACTTACGGATAAGGATGTGGTCTCACTCTCAGAATTGGTAAATTTTTTTCATAATTTTATACGTATTAGAAATAAAGATTTTTTAAATATTTCCAACGCTACCCTTTAATTTTCTCCCACTTTTTACATTAACAGTAAAAACCTTAAGCTGTTTTTAAAAACAAAATTGAATTAAAATGCTGCAGAGTTGAAAACTCGACGCGTGAGAGTTAGCATAAGCTATGTTCACTGACTGTCAAACTAAGAAAATAAAGTTCAAAGTTTCAATGATATTATACCCTTTTTCAAATGTTGAGAAACACCACATTTATTATAGAACTTATATATGATATGTACCAAAGAACGCATTGAAAGACATTTTGATGAAATTAATTATTTAATTTAGCAGAAATGAAAGAGCTATTTTGGAGATAAATAATGTGGGCTTCATAAAATTCACTTTCTTTGACAGTTAGCATGTGCCATGTCCCATAAACTTTTAAATTAAAGTATCGAGAAAATAAATTTTTATTGAAAAGTAACCAAGAATGATTTTCCGTACCGCGGTATTCTATTGAATACTTGAGTAATGAAAATAATTAAGAAATTATTGGCTTTTTAGAAATATGAGAAACCCTACTTTGAATGTTTTTTCAGAATTTGATGATGTTTTCAAATTGTCACTCAACCCCAGTGGGTATTGTCCAGTCTCAAAATAAAATATAGTGGTCGCCAAGGAATGCTAGGTAATTAATTCGTACATCAGAGAAGATTTTTAAAAACAAAAGCTTTATCTCCAGAATACAATATTTGAAAAATAATTTTTAATTTAGACACTGGTTTTCATCGTCGTTTTCCGGTTTAAAAATCCGTTTTATGGACATAGATGGCATAATATAATCTTGAAATTGAATTGACATAGACATTCTCAAGTAAAAATGTTTATGACTTATAAGCTGAACATCACAACAAAATGCATATTTTAGAATTCTTAGCCACGCTCTAAATATGAAAATACTATTTACTCAAAAATTTCAAAAAGTGACTTATTAACAATGACAACCACATTCACAACTTTTAATGCAGTTTTCAACTGCCCAAAGCATTTTTATTCAATTTAAGACAAAAAAAGCTTGGGCTTTCTCCGTATTTTTTTTTTTAGAAACTCATTTAAGGATGTCCAGTACGTACAGTCCACTCTAAAAATTGATCAACTTTTTAAATTATGTATGAAATCGAAAAAATATACCCACGGTTAATTGTAGTTAATTCTGTAAGGTATAATGAAGCTTATTTGGAAGAAAAAAGCCCGGGTAAAAATTGGTTATTCAACAATAATTACTTTTTGTTGTTTTACTTTGTCTTTAGAAAAAGCTGCAATTCTTATTCAATCCCAATGATCAAGAGCTGATTTTGTTCCTTAAAAAATTCTTCACAACTCTGGTTGATTTTTATTAAAATTCAAACTATTTTTAAAATAGTAATTGCAAAAAAATTTTTTAATAAAAAAGGAAAGAATAAAATCAGGTATTGATCGTTAGGATTTAATATGAAGTGCAGCTTTTAACTAAAATTGAAGCTAAAACACAAAAATCCAAATAACTTTTGTTACATAAACAATTTTGACGTAAATAATTTGTTTTTAAAATACGTACAGATTTCTCCTTGGAAATTCGCAGAAATTAACAATGTATATGTATCGTCAGTTTTATAAATTACTATAAATTTTTGATTAATTTTGATACTGACAGTACGTAAACAACATTCTTAAGGGCATGTACCAGGGAGTCACGTGACTAATTACATGATATTCTATTCGGAGAGTTTATAATTTAAGAAATGCACATATTTTGCTAAAATTTTCGGAAACGGTTGAAAATATATCTGTCTACTGCGGCAGAGTTGATATTTTTTTTTAAAAAAGCTGTTTTTTACATATTTTAATTCAGATCAAAATAATGAAGCTTCTCATAGAAAGTCACTGCAGATGACGCCCTTATCGTCATTAAAGTATTATTAAAAACAACTTTAAAAAAAATACGAACTCTGCCATACCAGACACACCTGTCCTTATATATTTCGAACCATTTCCAAAAATTTTAGCACTGTATGCGCATTTTTCAAATTAAAAACCTTGGTAAATATCATGTAATTGGTCACGCGTTACCTTGGAACATACCTTTGAAGGTAAATATATTAAATCAAAAATAATGTTTGCTTGTAATTTAGCCGAAAATGTTCAAAAAAGTGAATTATTGTCATTAGAGAATTTTTAATACAGATGTCCCGAATTCAGGCATAAATTATTTTTGAATCACTACAGCTACCATTAAGATAAAATAATTGTGCATTTTTGCACTTTTTTCGAAAATGAATTTTTTACTATCACCAGGTATACGATTTTTTTCAATTTTATCATTATTGAGGTTATTCTCTATGTATCGCAGGTGTCATATTGTCACTTGGTAAACTTAAGGTTAAAAATTACGGCCATTTAAAAAAATCCATTTTTTTCTGAAGTAGTGCTCCCAAAATTTGTTCCTCTTTGTTAAGAAATTACATCTTTTTTTGTTATTTTATTTACGGTATTTTTCAAAAAAGCATTCTTTTTTAAAATTTGTCATTCTAGCACCAATAAAGATGTTTTCTCACCTTTATCATTCATAAACTACGAATTTATTCATTAATTACTTGTATTATAATTTATTTGGTGTCAGCTACCTTTTATCACTATTAAATAATTTGCATATCTTTATAGCTGAGTGCCTCAAAACTAAATAAATAAGAGGCAGATATAGTATAATTAGTGACTGAAATATAGGAACTCAATGCGTAAAACTTAGATCTTACATTCTATTTTTTCCTTATGTATTTCAATCATGTAGGAGTAGGACATATCTGTCGAGAAATTCGGTATTTAGAACAAATTTTTAGGGAGAGAGCATCATCTTTTATTGTCCACCTAGGGGAACTTTCCATCAAACTTTTTTTCCATTGGTATTCAGACACTTGACTTAGTTAGATTGAAATTAGTATTCCCAAAGCATATCATGACTAAAGACAGAATTCATTATATAATTCATTCTTGGAACGAGACTTTTATTGCAGATGAAAGTATAAAATCTTCATTGACTCGTGAGAAGTTTTAATTGAAATTCTACTCCAGAGTTGTTACACCATTTAGTGGGTCTGTTAGGTCTGATTTACTCTGTTTTAAATTTATTACTACACGAATGACAAAGATTTTACATGAATAATATGGATCATCTACATTCTACAAATATAATTCAAAGTCAATTATGGGAGAAAAAGCAGTTGTAAATTAAATTCAGATTATAATTAAATAATAGAAAAGGGTAAATTGAATTGGAAATATTGGAAATATTGTTAATATGAAATATCTTTCTTGGAAAAAACCATGAAACTTGCATTCTGTCAATATTTATTTCTGTAATGCATCCAATCAAAGTTTTTACTAATTGAATAAATTCTTTAATACTCCTATATCAGACTTTCAGTAATATCTACTCGTATTATAAAATCACATTGCACAAAATTTTTATCAATTACACTGGAAATTATACTAACAAAAACATGAAAATAAGAATGGATAGAATAATTTTCTATATAACTTCCTGCGTATAAAATCCAAAAAATTGTAATCTCATGTTTTGAAAACACTTCACCACAACACTGATTGAACAAAAATTTCAATTATTTTTCAAAAATGTTTTTAAATTGGCTGTGTCTAGTCGTCCCGAAAAATTGGGGGAGTTGGAAAAGGGGATGGACTAGTCGGCCCAAAAATTGGGGACGACCAGTCAAGCTTGTAAAAAATATTTAAATACTCATCTCGAATTTCGGGACGACGAGACACTTCGTTTTAAACTTTTTTAATTTTATTTTTATTCTTAAAGATATAAATATTAAACTACTTTTTCAAAATAAATTTTTTAAATTATGAGAAAAATTCTTCACCGGGAAGAAAACTCAGAAAAACACGACGTGTAGTAAATGAGAGATATTCGACGACTGACTCGTCTATATAGACCCTTAGAAAAACAAATCGTATTAACTTTTTTTTGAGAGAATAACCAGTCCCAAACCCTCGTAAAAATCATTTGTTCGAAGAATCTTAAGAGACCACATCACTGTGAAATTTAGAATTTTTGAAATTCGATATTTCAAAAAGTTATCAACGGATTTAGGTTTTCTTTTTCTTGTTTTGTTGGAAAAAGTGATTTCTACAAGCTTTGTATGAATATTTTTTATTAAAATCAAAATTGTTGACATGGTTAACGAAAAAAATTTTTGTTTCGAAAAAATGCATTCAAAGTTTTAAGTACGAATTTCAGCCAGAGTTTTATAAAGCAAAATTTACTATTCAAAATAATGTTCTGGTGGTAATTCTTTAAGGATTTCGATATTTTTTGTTTAGAAATACATACATACATTGAATTTGAAAGAAAGTTATCGAGTCTGATGTACGAATTTGTTGATGTGTGCAATTTTGCATAAACAAATCCGTGACGGGACCGTACAAAATCATCTGTATGTTTGAAAATTTTCGAGATGTCACCATAAAAATTTTACAGCATATTTTCGAAACTATAAGGAGCAAGAAAGTAATTTTTTTTTGAAAATTCCACAGTGGTGTAGTCCTTTAATAGATTTTAGGAAACCATACAGAAAGTCTTAGCACAATTAATATATTTTTCATTTTTTATAACTGTAGTTATCCTGTAAATTACCCCTGATGAGGAAGTCTAAATTGGCTTCGAAACATGTTGGTCCCCAGTAGTATAAAAAAAGACGGAAAAAAGAAAAAGTGTGAGGTTGGTTTTGGTTGACTCTTTCCTTTTTCTTCCTCTTTTTTTTGTACATTTATTGTATATTTGTCTCTAATGAGCCGGAAAAGCGGATAGTCTCGAAGTTTAGTTTTGATTTGTGAACTTTTTGGTTGTTCCTTTTTCAGTACACCAAAAATTTTCTTAAGAAAGTACCCTTCAATTATATAGGTCAACTTTGAGAAGCTCCTGTATTGTCAAAATTACCTCAAAAATTTCGAAAAAAATTTCGTTCATTTTTCAATGCCTTGAGAATCCATATTTTTTTGAAAAAATGAAATATTTTCATAAGCACGACTGTTAATATAGTTTGTAAGCAACAACATTATCTTGAATATTACTGCACCTACGACTGCGAACAAAATTTGTAAAAATATTTTTATTTTCTAGTAAATCAGTTATGTAAAAACTTTTTATTAATAATTGCATAATAAAGGCGATCGCTCAATTAATGATGGTATTTTGTAGAGAAAAATTGTATTTTAGAAAAAATATTCAAAACATATGAATGTGATTTAGTTGAATTTTATTATTATTATTATTAAAAAATGAAAAAATAATTTTTTTATTTGATTATTGAAAACCAAGTTATTATTTAACTCATTTGTGAACAAAAGTGTTATTTAGCACACACTAAATATTCGTCTATTTAAAAAATGAAGATTAACTTGGAAATTCGTTTCAATCAAAGAGATGTATTTTTGTACCGCATAGCAATGCAGTACGCACTATGTATAGATATCGTTAGTGTAAACATAAAAACATTGATAAATATACTTCCGAAAAGGTCACACAAAAATATTGACTTGATACTTGGTGTAGGGGTTTCTTTTGTATCCTAGTTGAAAATTCCAGAAGGATTTTTGGCGCAGATTAATAGAAATGTAGTTACCAACATTTTTTGTTTGAAAAAAATCTTTTTTTTTTAAACATCAAAAAACGTTAATTTGAGACTGAAATGATATGGATAAAATTAGTAGATTTCATCAAAATGCATATTTTTTTGTAGCTACACTTTTTCTCCAAACTTAATATTTTTCAAGGAAAATCGTTAGGGAGTGACCTTTTTGGAAGGCCTGATTTGAAATGGATTCCTGGTTCATTTTATTTACAATTTGGATAGCTTTTAACTTCAGCTTGAACCAAAGAAACATTTTATCACTTTCCTTTTTCGATTTTTTTTGTGACTTCTAAATGTTGGTGTTTCAATATTTTGAATTTTTTTCGCGAGTTTCGAACGTTTTAAACACGAAAATTTTTTTCCATGAAAGCAAAATGTTTCTTTTGCTTAAGATGAAGAAATTTCAGGTTGAAAACATTCAAATTTTTTCAAAAAAGTGTGCATTTTACTCAATACAAAAAAAAAACATGTTTTTTTAATTTTCAAATCCAAAATTCGAACAGAAGATACTAACCGATTTCGAATATTAGAACATGAACAGCTTCATCTCCTCGTCTTAAGTGCAGTAGTATACAAGATAAATTTGTTGCTTACAAACTATTTCAACAGTCATGTTCCTGAAAATATTTCATTTTATCAAAAAAATGTGGATTCTTAAGGTATTGAAGAATTAACAAAAATTGTTTCGAAACTTCTGAGGTAATTTTCACAAAACAGGAGCTTCTCAATGTTGACCTATGTAATTTCAGGGCATTATTTTGGTGTTTTTCAGCAAATAAACGATGACAATTCCTCGCCATGTTTATGGAAAATAACCAATCAAAATGTAATCAATGTACAAATAAACACACATTTACATGCAGTTTAGTTCACTTTTGTATAATTTTTCATCCCAGAGATATTCACTTCCAAAGTGAGAGGACTAATCGAAAAAATTGTAGAATAGGATTTTGGTTCGAAGCAGGAGAAGGAAACGAATTGCAGGTGAGAAAAGAATTGGAATGCGGGAGCAAAGTAATGAGACAAATGTGCGGTATTGGGGATGAAAACATCCACCGCGCCAAAAGAGGCGCTGCGGTGCCATAAAAACATGGCCGCGGAAGCTATATGGATAATTTAGAGTAGTAGCAATAATTTAATTAAAAAATGTGCTAAAGTTTAGAAAATGGTATTTTTGGAAGGCATAGAGCTACAATTTTTAAATTGGTATGCTAAGAGGAAAAGGAAGCCCAGGGCAAAGTCGCAAGCGTCTAGGATTAAGAATAGTTTTCAAGACGATATATCAGAAATAGTTGGTAAGGTAGTACATAAGGATTGTCGACAGGAAAACATGTAATGGTTCCGTAGAGACTCTTAAACCCACAAAAAGGAGAGAGTATAAACAAGCAAAGAAGAAGTTCAATTTATTCAATTAATTCGAACGGAAAGTTCAGATTGATTAAAAACGAATTTTGTTTTTCGTCTTGAGAGGAATACTTGCTTTGGATTTATTTTTCTGAAAGGCGAAAATTCAAATCAATGATTCGCTTTGCATTTCTGCTTTACAGCCCAGAGTGGCCGGTTCAGATGAACGAGAAACAGGATTCATCGGAGATTTGATTATCGGACAGAGGCGTGCAGACGAAACTGTTTTTCGTCGTACCGTGCAAGTATCCAATCCTACCAGACGAGTTTACACCACTGCCATTTCTCTCAGCGTTAATAACGGTGAGTTCCTCAGAATTAAAACTTAAAATTTTTTGTGAGTTTATTAAGAACCAATCTACTTAGATTATTCGATTTTTCAAAAAGAAAACGGTAATAATATAATCCAATAACATATTTCTAAAAAAATTGCTAACTTTCTCAAATATTTAAAACATATTTAAGTAAAATAGATATCTTTTGGTAAATTGAGTAAATTATTAACAACCTCAATTAAAAGAAATCTTAAGTATTCATAGGCAACCCTGCAGATTGGAACCAATTTCTGCTCAATGTCTCTCTTTTGAAATTCCTTAAAGATCGAGATAAAATCTATGCTCTAATGAAAATTTTTTGCGTACTGAAAAAGAAAACCCAAAAAGTTCACAATTCAAAAATATACTTTGAGACTACCTGCTTTTTCGGCTCATTAGAGACAGATGTACAACAAATGTACACATCAGGAAGAAAAAAGAGGGAGAAAAAAGAAAGAGTTAACCAAAACCATCCTCACACTCGTTCTTTTCTCCGTCTTTTTCATATTACTGGGGCCACAAATTGAAAGAAATACTGTCATATGCGCTACGTCTTAATTCAAAAAACGCATTTTTTCAAAAAGCGGCCTGAGCCGAACACGACTGAACACGTGACGCTCGCGACACGCACAACGCGCACGACGTGTGCTCGAAAATATTAAATATCTTCCAATGTAAAAAAGCCTCTACTTTTTAAAAAAATGCGTTTTTTCGACTGAGACATAGCGCATACTACAATATTTTTTCAATTTTGTTCGTTGAGGGGGCAAATATGAAAAAATTGTTTAAACAATTATATTGCTAATATCTTTAGTTAATTAACTGAATAAAAGTTATGTAAATACCTTCCTGTAAAGCTCACATAAGAAGGTGAGAAATAAAAGAAAACCCGAATTGATTCGATTAGTTAAACCGGAGATAATGAATTTAAAGTACGAGAGAATTAAGCATTTTAAAAAAAATTTTCGAAAGTTTGAATTAACATATTTCTAAAAAAAAAAATTTTCTACAAAAATCCTTATACAGGTGTCAGCTTATTTCTCGAATAGTAAAAAAAATTTCAGGAGATTGTAAATCCCTAAAATTAAAATAGGTGTACGATTTGTAATATAATGTCTCATGTGTGCATGGAAGCTTTTCTTTTTAACCAAATTCAAATATATTTATTATATTTATTAAATTTATTGATATTCTCATTCAAAGTTACTTTTTTATCTTTTTTTGTTGAAGTTAAAACATATTTTCTTGTTAATATTTGATCTTGGAACTATGATCTATTTCCTTCATTTCCCATGTTCTGAGAATATAAATCTTGTAATAATTTTTTCAGGTTTCTCGATTGTACAACTAATTAAAATAACCTGGAACTTATCATAAAATAAGGTTGCCATAAGGTTTTACAAAAAATTTTCAATTTAACAAATAATTAAAATGTTAACCTAGTATGTTTTTATCAAAAAATAAGGTTGCCATAGGTTTTACATACATTCAGGAAAAAGAAATTATACCCTCGTTGCCTACGAGGAAGATGCCATACTAAAAATATGTGCATATTTTGTACCATTTAGTACTTTATTTACATTATCTCTAATTTTATGATTTTTACAGATATTTTTTATTTCAAAAATATTTAATATACTTTCAGTCTACTATACTTTTGAATTTTTCTAAGTACACTGTTAACATAATTATAGTCTTCTAAAATCTATTGGCATTTTTCGAACAGATGTTTTTACGAGGGTTTGGGACTGGTTATTCTATCTCTCAAAAAAATGGGAAAACGTTTTTGTTTGTCTAAGTGGCTATATGGACGAGTCAGTCGTAGAAATACTATCGTTCAGTGCAGTTCATGTTTCCTCTGAATTTTTTCCCGGTGACGAATTGGTTTATCATAATTTTAAAAAAAAATATACTAAAAAAGTGAATTTATGCTTCTATCTTGAAAAAGAAAAAGAAAAATGAACAAAATTTACAAATATTTTTGAAAAATAATTGAAATTTTTGTCTAGTTAGTGTTGTGGTGAAGTGCTTGCCAAACTTTGGATTACAAAATTTTGGATATTATATATATATATGATATATGGTATAGGAGTATCACATGTGTGTCAAATACTCATAAAAGGGGGGGCAGATTTTATGACGATAGTAAGATAACGCAGAATGTGATATCAAATGTGGAAAATATAAATGTGAATAACGATTTTGTGAAATGCTGAAAAAAAAGAAATTTAGTGATTTTATTTTGCAAGTAAAGCTTCAACTATTTTGTCGAAAATTCATTTTACTGGTTCAAGATTTAACTATTTTGTTGAAAATTCGTTCTTTTCTTGATTGAAAATTAATTTTTTTAAACTGAAAATTCAAGTATTATATTTTTCATTATGAATTTATCGTGTCTAGATGAAAATGCAACTATTTGGTTGAAAATTTATGTATTTTGTTGTAAACTCGTCTTTTTTGGTAGAAAATTAATCTTCTAGTTTGAAAATTCAACTACTTGGCTGAAAGCGGAACTACTTTATTTAAAAATTAATTTGATTAGTTAAAGATC
This sequence comes from Melikaiella ostensackeni, assembly GCA_032362435.1. NCBI lineage: Eukaryota > Metazoa > Arthropoda > Insecta > Hymenoptera > Cynipidae > Melikaiella > Melikaiella ostensackeni. The sequence continues at coordinate 10,892,432 of JAUMHM010000085.1, read as the reverse complement.
CTTCTCCTTGGTTGAAAATTTAACTATCTTGTTGAAAATTCATTTGTTTTTGTTGAACATCAGTTTTTTGAGCTGCAAATTTAAGTATTCCATTTTTGGTCATAAATTAATCAATTTTAGTTTGAAATTGAACTATATGGTTGAAAATTAACTTTTTGGTTGCAGAAAATTCATATCTTCGGGTAGAAAATTCCACTAATTTCTAAATAATTCATCTTTTTAGCTATTTGATTAAAATTTGATCTGCTTTGGTTGAAGATTCAACAATTTTGTTTTTGTTCGTCTTTTTGGTTAAATTCAACTATTTTTAATAAAGAATTTGAATATTTTTTTATTGAAATAACAACTATTACATTTTTCGCTGAGAATTAATCTTTTTTTATTTAAAATTCAGCTACATGGTTGAAAGTTGAACTTCTTTGCTAAAAATTAATTTTTTTGTTGAAGATTCATCATTTTAGTCGAAAATTCAACTATTTTGTTCAAAGTGCAACTGTTTTTGGTTAAAGTTTTATCTTTTTCGTCCGAGAATTCGACCAGTTGGTTGAGAATTCATTTTTTAAAGTTGAAAATTCAACCATCTGGTCGAGAATTCGTCTCTTTCGCTTGAAAGATCAACTATTCGGTTGTCAATGCAACTGCTTGGTTGATAATAATTATTTTTTTGTTAAAATTGAAATATTTGGTTGAAATGCATCTTTGTAGGTTTAAAACTCAACGATTTTGTTAAAAAGTCATTATTTTTCGAAAATTTAACTGTTTTGTTGAAAATTCGTCTTTTTGAATAAAAAAATCGTCCTGTTTGTTTAAAAATTTATCTTTTTTGATAGAAAATTTCCTGGTTGAAAACTAATCTTTTTTGGTAGAAAAGTCAACTGTCTTCTAAAAAATTCGTCTTTTTGACTTGAAGATTCATTTATCTATTTAAAAATGCAACTCTTTGTGCTTGAAGTTTAATCTTTTTTGTTTGAAACTTCGACCATTTGGTTGAAAATTCTTCTCTTTTGTTTGAAAGTTCAACTATTTATTGTAAATGAATCTGTATGGTCTAAAATTAATTTTGTTGTTCAAGCTTTGTGTGATGATCTGTGAGGAAGAAGGGGAGGGGTGGAAAAATTTTTCAAAATAGAGTGACGAAGTTTTTGAACGGCCCGTATGAGAGTCAAGAAAAGAAATATAAAAGCGTAATTTTTTATTAATTCATTTAATAATGTTCACGAAACAAAATTAACAGGTAATAAAAAAATAATAAAATAAACTCAAAAAGATCACTAAAGCTCTGAGGCGTTGAAATGACAAGTTTATAGGATGATGTTGGGGTTTTTCGTAGTTTCAATTACCATAGGTGGTCTTCATCAGACATTATTTCAAACTAAATGTTATACTAAAATTATTCTGTTACTTCAGCTTCTAATTATAAAAATTACTAATAAAGACTCTTACTATTATTATCGTTAAATTATGCAAGCAAAATTTATTGTCTCACAAATTTCATGTCCAGAAAGATTAAATTCGAAAAATATAATAAGCTCTACATACCACAATTTCTTTTCAGATAAGAGGTTTAACTCTCATAAACTCTGAAGATGAGTCCCTATAGTGGGTCATAAAAATATAATGATATATTCACATAATGCACTGATATCATCAAAATGACCAGAACACCAAACTGAAGAAACTGATCAAGAAAGATTTCAAATTCATTTAATGGGAAAATTATTCTTATACCAGCTGATGGTCCCATAATGTTTAAATTCAAACTTTACTGATTTGAAGAAACATACAATTAGCGTTACATTCAAGGCCGTTTGCGAATTCAATAATAAAAAAGATATTTCACATTAACAAGAAAATATGTTTTGACTTTAACAAAAACAGAAAACAAAGAAACTTCTAATGAGAATATTAATAAATTTAATAAGTCTATCTTGAATTTGGTTAAAAATGCTGCACACACAAAATTTTTATAAGAAAGTAGATTTCATTTCGATCTTTAAGAAAAAAAAACACATCATTGCGCTATACCAGTATATGATCTCTAAATCATTTGACAACTCGAATCGTAAAATTGTAAATTGTATTCGCATCCTCACATGTTCGGTTACAAATGTTCAAAAATAAAGTGTAATACAAATTTTTAATATTCAAGCTAACATTATTTAATAGCTTCAACCTCATTACTGGAAACATAAAATTTACATGTTTTTTTTAATTATCACATGAAAATTTTCATCCTGGAATTATATGTAACCTTCACAGTAAACCCCGGGATATCAAATCGTTGCATATCATTCTGATTATAAACTTTAGATCAAAATGATGCACTTTGCGGATCCAAAATTAATTATTACACAATTTCATTCATATCTGTCGAGTGGCAGTTGTTATACTTTTTATTGAAAGTAGCAGGTTAGTCATGCACGACATAATATTTATAAAACGAACACGAGTAAAAATTCTTCCACTTGGTTTCGACTTGAATTGTCCTATAGACCACGGCAGGTATACAAAATAGTTGAAGTTTCAACTAAAAAAGATAGATTTTCGATCAAAAAGTAATATTTCCGAACGAAAATGAAATAGTTGAAATTTCATTTTAAAAATAATAATTTCAAACTGAAAAAAGATTAATTTTCAACAAAATAGTTAAACTTTCAACCAAAGAGATACATTTTTAACTGAAAAGATGAATTTCCAACTAAGAAGATCAATTTTCTACTAAAAAAGACGAAAATCCGACAGAATATATGATTTTTTAACCAAACAATTGAATTTTCATTTAAAAAAAAAATTAATTTCCGACCAAATAGTTGAATTTTCAACTAAAATAGATGCATTTGCAACCAAAAAGGTTAATTCTCAGCTGAAGAAGACGAATTTTCGAAAAATACATGAATTTTTAATCAAATAGTTGAATTTTCATCTAAGAAAGATGAATTTTCAACCAAAAAAATGAATTTTTAACAAATTAGTTCATCCTTCAACCAAGTAGTTGAATTTTCAACCAATGAAAATTGTAATACTTGATATTTAAACCAAAAAATATTTTCATTAAAAAAAAAACAACAATTGAATTCAAACGAAGACACGAATTTTTAACAAAATAATTAAGTCCTCAACCTGAAAGGACTAATTTTTAACCAAACAGTGGCATTTTTAACCAAAAAAAAAAATAATTTTCTATCAAGACAGTTGAATTTTCAACAAAACAGATTTTTGACCAAAAAGGATGACTCTCTAACAAAATTGTTGAATTTTCAACCAAATAAGAAGATGAATTCTGAACCCAAAATATAATAGTAGACTTTTCAACCAAAAAGAATCAACTTTCATCCAAAAATATTATATTTTCAACCAAAAAGGCGAATTTTTAACAAGAAATGACTTTCTAACGAAATTGTTGAGTATTTAACCAAATAGTTGAATTTTCTATTAAAATAGTGGAATTTTTTAACCAAAAAAGATGATTATTCAACAAAACAGATGCATTTTCAACCAAAAGAATGTCTCTTTATGAAAACTGTGAAATTTTCAGCAAAATGATCAAATTTTCAACCAAAAAAGATGAATTCTCAACAAAGAATATGATAAAAAACTTTTCAACCAAAAAGAAATAACTTTCAACCAAAAACAGTTGGATTCTCAACCAGAGATGAATTTTCGATTAAAATGATGGATCGTCAACACGAAAAAAATTTAATAAGGGAGTTCATCTTTCAACCATATTAACTTTTTAAACATATTAACTCTCAACCAAACAGGTGCATTTTTAAACAAAGAAGATAAAATTTCTACCAAAAGAGATGAATTTTCAAACCAAAAAAGACGAATTTTCAACAAAAGAGTTGAATTTTCAACAAAGAAAGAATTCTCAGTCAAGATAAAAAAAATTGTAACCAAATTTTTGAATTTTCAAGCCAAAAAAAGGAATTTTCAGCTGAAAGGTTAATGTTCAATGAAATAGTTGAATTTTCTACCAAAATATTTGAAGTTTTCGCCCAAAAATACGTTTGATCAACAAAACAATTGAATTTTAAACGCCAAGAATTACTTTCGAACAGAACTGTTGAATTTTCAACCCATAAATAACAATTTTCAACTAAAAGATTAATTTTCAACCAAATAGTTGAATTTTCTAACAAAAGATTTGAATTTTGAACTCAGAAATTACTTTTGAACGAAATTGTTGAATTTTCAACCCATAAATATAAATTTTCAACTAAAAGATTAATTTTCAACCAAATAGTTGAATTTTCAAGCCAAAAAGAGGAATTTTCAGCTGAAAGGTTAATGTTCAATGAAATAGTTGAATTTTCAACCAAAATATTTGAATTTTTCGCCCAAAAATACGTTTCATCAACAAAACAATTGTATTTTAAACCCCAAAAATTACTTTCGAACAAAACTGTTGAATTTTCAACCCATAAATAAGAACTTTCAACTAAAGGATTAATTTTCAACCAAATAGTTGAATTTTCTAACAAAATATTTGAATTTTGAACCCAGAAATTACTTTTGAACAAAATTGTTGAATTTTCAACCCATAAATATGAATTTTCAACTAAAAGATTAATTTTCAACCAAATAGTTGAATTTTCGATCCAAAAAGACGATTTTTCAACGAAATAGTTAAATTTTTAACAATAAAAAATGACTTTCTAACAAAATTCTTGAATATTCAGCCAAATAATAAAAAATTTAGAACCAAAAAGATGAATTCTCAACAAAAATATAATGTTAAACTTTTCAAACAAAAATAAATAATTTTCAACTAAAAATAGTTAGATTTTCAACCAAAGATCAATTTTGAACCAAAGAGATGAAATTTCATCTAAAATGATAAATCTTGAACTGAAATAGTTAAACTCCAACAGGGAATGTTTTAGAAAATTTTGAATTTCAGGGTGGGAAAAAATTTTCACTTTTCCTATATTCTGCTACAATTCTCTATGGCTCTGGATATTGCTTTTTTTTTCTTCGAACGCTTAGATTTCAATGTGCACGTAGATGGTCATGACTGGGTCGTGGCATAACAACTGACACTCGAAAACTCATGAAAATTCATGACAGGCAATTGATCTTGAGAATCGGCTCATTCTGATGCGCAATTTGCTGATCAAATAAAAAATTCGAAATCTGTATAAAAGCGTTGCATATCATTTTGATCTAATTTCGATATCTAATTGATCAACTGACATTTACTGTGTTGTATGTTACTTCTTCTATTCTATGAGAAGATATTGTAAAGAAATGCTAAGTTTAATTACTTAAATTCTAATGGAATTCTTTCAGTATAGTAGTTTTTGGCACTGTTTAAACATTTTAAAATGAAACTTGAAATAACTGGTTTGCTTCTTTTTAAAAAAGTATATGTTTTATTTAATTAATAAGAAATGAAAAAATTAGCCTGAGAAGTAATTATTAATTAACAAATTTTAACTCGATTTTTTCATTTATTGTTCTTGCCTAAAATTTCACGATTATTCAAAAAGAAAATATGAAAATAAGCGGGCATGTCCTTCTTTGACAAAAGTCGATTTTCGTGTTTAATTATAATGTGAAATGAAACAATGCTCCAAAAAAGGACATGATAAATGTAGATTAACACTTTTTTCACTTGATTTTTTTATATATAATGGTTATCTGGCATCCTGCGAAGATTTTAAAATAAAAATTAAAGTAATCGGTTGGGCCTTTTTCGAAAAAATCTGTTTTTGCGTTGATGTACTCAAAATGAAACCAACCGGCACATCGAATTACACATTCTTTGGGAATATTTTTAATGAAGAATAGTTTTATTTCTAGAACTTTCTAGAAGTATTTTTTTTTGTTTGTTTGTTACTTGAGCTTGAATTGCGAATCACATTAGAACTGCGTACAAATACAATAACATTTTATGTGATATTTTCATTTCATATCGACTTTTTTCAAAGAGGGTGTGATTGATTATATTCATTTTCACCCTAAAATGTTCGTAAGATGGCAGAAAAACATAATTATTGTATATTAAAAATGGTAGTCGATAAAATATTTAACATCTGCCACCTCTTAGAAAAATATTTTCATTTAATTTTAATTAAACACAAAAACTGAATTTAATCAAGCAGGGCTAGCTCGATTTAAAGATTTTTAAATTTAAGGTGTTGATGGGATACCAAAAAACTATAACTGATTAAAAAATCCTATTAAAATACAAACTTAATTTCAACTATATAGGTTCAGCCTCCGTCAATGCAAAATTCATAAAAGTTTTAAACTTTAATGAATGAGTAATTAGAAATATTTCCACATTATATATATTTAAATAACCAATAAGAATTTGCATTGCTTCAAGAGTAATTCCAAAAATTTTATAATTAGTACAATTTCTCTTGATTTGATTTTTCCTTGACTTTTGAAAGCTGGCGTAATTGGAAAATTAGTAAAAGTAGGCGACATGCGCCTACAAAAAAGGGTTTTGTAACATTGACATAAATATCAGTGTTCCTCTGAAATTAAAAAAAATTCTTAAGAAAGAAAGTGATGGGCAATTTCTTATATTTAGTTCCTGTTCGAGTCTATTCTATTTTATTCGACCCTAACCAATTATATTCAATTATATCCAATTCTAGCTGATTCTATCCGATTCCATCCGATCCTATCGCCCTCACTTCCCCTCCTCGCGCTCCTCCATCTCCCCTCGCTTCCCTCTTTTTTACGATGGGAGGAACTTGTAAACAAAAAGATAATTTGAGAAGGTGAAAATTGAAAGAACTTCAGATCGATGACACCAGACATTTCTATTTCTAATATCAGTTAACCAGAAACTTTAATTGGATTATCAAGTAGTCACGTTTATGGGTATATTTATCCGCAAATGAATCACGTCACTTCTCAAGACTTTCCTTTCGAATGAGTATAAATGGCCTGAAGGATTTACTCCCTGTACACATAAGAAATATTAATTTTTATAATAATTTATAAATTCACTTGTAACCACGAATTATTTTATCAAATAATGGGAGTGTAGTTCCGAATAGCCCTTATCTCGGATTTTTTTGATATTTATGCATTTTGACGCGCTGATTATGAAAATTATAGTGAAAATCAGCGCAAATCTTATTTTCATGGTGAAAACCATAAAAACCCTATAAAAATCATGGTTTTTCACGTTTATCTCGAAAACGATTGAGAATTTCATCAAATAATGTTTTTAAAAAGTGTAGACTCAGTCAAAATACATATTTTATCTTTCATCAATTTTTTTCGTGCGAGTGAAATTTTTCGAGATATTTGATGATAAAGATTAAAATTTAATGCCTAGCCCCTGCCGAAATGGTATGTACTTTTTTTACTTTCGATGTTTTCGAAACTCCGCATACGCATGTACTTTTATGCGGTGATTACGAAAATGGTAGTGCAAATTGGCGCAAATTTGATTTTCATGGCAAAAACCCAAGAATGTCATGTTTTTTCGAATTTATCTCGGTAAATACTGAAAATTGCACAAAAGTTTTCCAATAAAAGTTATAGATCTATTCAAAATATACATTTTTCATCCCAAACCTTTTCCTTTAGGAGTGATAGTTTCTGAGAAAATGGCTTTTGAAATTTAGTACGTGTAATAGGCTTGAGTGCAGTATGTGATAGGCCCTCCTTCACCGTCCGCGCTGACGGTACTTCAGGAGCAGTTTTTGGTTGAAAGTGGAAGTAATTTGTTAAAAATTCTGTTTTTGGTTAAAGATTCATCTCTCAACTGGGAAATTCCTCTTTTTGGTTGAAAATCAAACTATTTTATAGAAAAATCGTTTTTTTTTTTGTTAAAAATTTAACTGTTTTGTAGGAAATTTGTCTTTTTGGCCTGAAAATTCAATATTTTGCATGAATTTTTTCTCTTCATTAACTGGAAAGTCTTTCGTGGTCGAAAATTCGACATTTTGGTTTGAAAATTTATCTCTCTTGGTTGAAAATTCATATTTTTTAGATGAAGAATCAATTTTTTTGTTGAAAAATCGTTTTTTTTTGTTGAACTCTATTATTTTGTTGAAATTTCATGTATTTTGTTTAAAGTTCGTCTTTTTTTGTAGAAAATTAATCTTCTCTGTTAAAAATAAATGTCTTATGGTTGAAAATTTTATATTTGGTTTAAAATATAATTATTTTGTTGAAAAGTCATCATTGAAAGTTAATCTGTCTCAATTGAAGATTGAATTATTTTGTTGGAAATTCGTCTTTCTCGGTTGAATTTAATTATTTGAGATTTAAAATTGAAAACTTTTTTTGTTGAAATATCAACTTTTACATTTTTTGTTGAGCATTCAACCGTTTTCAATGAAAAATCCAACTCCTTGGTTGAGATTGAAAGTACTTTGTAGCAAGTTAGTTTTTTTTTGGTTGAATTTCATTTTTTAACTAAAGCTTTAACTATTCCTGGTTTGGTAGCAAATATATCTTTTTAAGTTGAAAATTCAACTATTTGGTTGAAAGTTCATGTATTTTATTGAAAATTCATGTCTTTTGGTTGAAAATGGAAGTAATTTGTTAAAAATTCGTTTTTTTTTTTGGTTAAAGATTCATCTCTTAATTGGAAAATTCCTCTTTTTGGTTGGAAATTGAACTATTTTATAGAAAAATCGTTCTTTTTTGTTTGAAAATTCAAATGTTCTGTAGGAAATTTGTCTTTTTGGTCTGAAGATTTAACATTTTGCATGAAATTTTTCTCTTTGTTGACTGAAAGGTCTTTCTTCGCTGAAAATTCCATATTTTGGTTTGAGAATTTATCTCTCTTGGCTGAAAATTAATATTTTATGGTTAAGGGATCAATTATTTTTTTGAAAATTCGTGTTTTTTTGTCGAGTTCTACTATTTTGTTGAAAATTCACGTATTTTGTTTAATGTTCGTCTTGTTTTGTAGAAAATTAATCTTTTTTGTTGAAAATTAGTGTTTTACGGTTGAAAATTCAATTATTTGGTTTAAATTTCAATTATTTTGTTGAGAAGTCATCATTGAAAGTTGATCTGTTTCAATTGAAGATTCAACTGTTTTGTTGAAACTCGTCTTTCTCGGTTGAATTGAATCTTTTGAGATTTAAAATTAAAAACTTTTTTTGTTAGAATATCAACTATTACATTTTTTGTTGATCATTCATCCTTTTTCAATGAAAAACTCAACTTCTTGGTTAAAAGTAGAAGTACTTTGTTAAAAAATGTTTTTTTTTTGGTTGAAGATTCATCACTGAAGTTCAAAATTCATCTTTTTGGTTGAACTTTGTAGAAACTAAGTTTTTTTAAATGAAAATTAATTTTTTAACTGAAAATTTAACTATTCCATTTATGGTTAAAAATTTATCTTTTGAAGTTAAAGATTCAATTATTTGGTTGGAAACTCATGTCTTCGTTGGAAAATCATCTCTTTTGGTTGAAAGTGGAACTAATTTGTTGAAAATTCGTTTTTTTTTTTGGCTGAAAATTCATCTCTTAATTCGAAAATCCCTTTTTCTGGTTGAGAATTGAACTGTTTTAGAGAAAATTCGTTCTTTTTTTGTTAAAAATTTAATTGTTTTGTGGGAATTTTTTTTAGCCTGAAAATTCAACATTTTGCATGAAATTTTTTTCTTTGTTGACTGAAAAATCTTTCTTGGTTAAAAATTCGACTTTGTGGTTTGAAAATTTCTGTCTTTCGGTTGAAAATTATGTTCTTTGGATAAGGAACCAATTATTTTTTTGAAAATTTGTGTTTTTCTGTTGAATTTCTTTATTTTGTTGAAAAATCATGTATTTTGTTGAAAGCTCGTTTCTTTTGATAGAAAATTAATCATCTTAGTTGAAAATTTATCTTTTTTGTTGAAAATTTCAGGGATTTAAAGCGTTTCAAGTTAAGTTTCTTGAAACTATTCAAAAAGAGAAAACTTATAATGCAGTAAATTACACATTTAAAAATAATCCCTTCTGGACTAACAGATCGAATTTCTGCTGGTCTTTCTTCTAAGTTGTAATACCTTTGGATTATCTTTGTTGAGTAACAATTTTGCTTAAGTAAGATCTTCAACTCCTCCCCCCCCCCCTCTCATAAGAAACAGTAATTTTTACCGAACCCTCCAAACCCCCAAATCGTCTTACGCAATTTGTGAATGATCTCTTAAATAGATTTTTGTTGCTCAGCCTAAGAGGCCCCTCGCAGGGAGAGCCCCCCTCCCCCCTCGCAAAAAGAGGTCCCAGGAAATGCGGGATTTCACTCTACAGTAGTTACGCCACTGATAATCCATAACAATTTGCAAGAATTTGTGGATTTTATGAATAATTGGAAAGATTTGATTAGTTTTGAGACTGACTGTACAGGAAAAGCGTCCTCAACCGAAAATGACAATATCGCATATTGTTAATTCCGATAACTGAAATAAAAGCTTTGTTAATTCAATAATTATTATGAGGGTGTTTTTGGGTCCCAGACTCTGAAGAGTTGACCAGGTCGTTCTTCAATCGATCTGCAGCTATAAATACTAAAGTGTTCCTCCTTTATACGTCCGTTCAAAAATAATTATCGATTGTATTGTAAGCAGTTGCGGTAAAGAGGAATGGGTAATTGGAATGGAAGTTCTTCTGAGAAAAAAAAGAGATAAAAGAAACAGAAAAGAAAGAAAAATCGGGTCGACAATCGACAATAGCCAATCACAATTGTTTGCCTCGAGATCGAAGTGCTTTGAGTCCAAGAAAAGTTTTTCCACCTGGGTCGGACAAAGACACCAATAATTCACTATCTTTGCTAGAATTCAACCCTCTTGCAGCTAAAAAGAGAACTACTCGAATCAGAGTATAATTAAGTTATCAGGTTGCGAATGGTAAATGTCAGTATAGAGTAAATCGAATATTAAATGAGAAATAAATAGTAGAGTAAGAGGGATCCTAAATGGGAGATTAAATAAAATATGTATAGAAAGTTAAAAGGAAAAGAAGGAAGTAATCAATAATGAGTTTTGGGGAAGTCATTAAAAAAAAATTAGTGAAAGAAGGCGGCAGGAGCCTTCAAGAAAGGGTCTCGTAGTCTATCAAGTCGTTGAAACAGTCGTCCGAAACTCCATCTACCACGCACTTCTCCTCGTTCCCCCTCCTCACCCTCCCTTCTCCTCACTTCCCCTCGCTGCCTACCCCTCCCTCACTTCTCCTCATTTGCCCACTCCTCACTTCCTCTCATTTCCCCTCATTCCTATCACTTACCCTCATCATCTCCCTCATTTGCCCTCACTTCTCTTTTTTATACGATGGATGGACACCCGAATGAAACCGTAAGGGTTTCTGTTTGTGGCTATGAAACCCTAAAAAGTGACATGTTACGTTTGGGTATAAAAATATTAAATTTGTCACTACAGTAGGTTAGTACTTTTCTTTCATTTGGTTTAAAAGGTTTTGTTCTGGGCAATCGAGCCACTCTTAAATGTGATAAAATAGCAATTATAACAAAAAAATAGTAAAAGTAGGTGGCAAGCGCCTTCAAAAAAGGGTTTTGTAGTCTATTCAGTCGTTAAAACAGTCCTTCGAAACTCCCCCCCCCCACGCACTTCTCCTCGTTCCCCCTCTCTACCCTCCCTTCTCCTCATTTCCCTCACTACCTTCCCCTCCCTTACTTCCTTCTTCTTCCCACCCCTAACTTTACCTCACTTCCCCTCATTGCCCTAACTTCCCCTCATCACCCTCCCTTTATTTCACCTCATTTCCCCTCACAATTACTTTTTTATACGATGGACGGACACCCGAATGATACCATAAGAGTTCCTGTTCGTAGCTACGAAACCCTAAAAAGTGACTTGTCACATTTGAGTTTGATAATTTTAAATTCGTTACTACAATTAGTGAGCACCTTTCTCTCATTTAGTTGAAAATATTTTGTTCTGGGCAATCAAACCACTCTTAAATGTGATGAAATAGGAATTATAACAAAGAAAAATAGTAAAAGCGGGCGGCAGACGCGTTCAAAAAAGGGTTTCGTAGTCTATTAAGTCGTTAAAAAAGTCATCTAAATCTTCCCCTCCTCCTCCCCTGAACTTTCCCTGCTTTTCCCTTCACACCGGCCTTTCCCTCATTTCCCCTCACTGCCTTCAACTTCTTTGCTTCCCCTCATTTTCCTACCCTTCACTTTCCCTCATTCCCATTACCTCTCCTCATAATTCTTCCCTAATTTCTCCTCAGTGCCCCTCACTCCCCTTTTTTATATGACAGACAGACACTAGAAGAAAACCATAAGGGTTTCTGGCGTGGCTACGAAACCCTAAAAAGTGACTTGTTACATTTGAGTCAAAAAATATTAAATTCGTTACTACAGTAGGTTAGCATTTTTTTCATTTGGTTGAAAAGATTTTGTTCTGGTCATTTGAACCGCTCTAAAATGTTATTAAATAAAAATTGTAACAAATAACATTAGTGAAAGTAGGCGGCACGTGCTTTCAAAAAAGGGTTTCGTAGTCTATTAAGTCGTTAGAAAAGTCGTCCCAATTTCCCCCTTTCCTATCCCTGCACTTCTCATCTTTTCCCTCCCCACCCTCCCTTCTCCTCACTCTCCCTAACTGCTTTCCCCTCCCTTACTTTTCTTCGTTTACCCACTCCTCACTTCCCCTCACTTCCTCACTTCCTCACATTCCCATTACTTCCCCTCACCCCCCTCATTTCTCCTCACTTCCCTTTTTCATACGATAGATGGACACCCGAATAAAACCATAAGGATTTCTGTCCGTGCCTAAGAAACCCTAAAAAGTGACTTGTTACATTTGAATTTGAAAATTTTGAATTCGTTACTACAGAAGGCTAGCATTTTTCTCTCATTTGGTCAAACAGATTTTGTTTTGGGCATTTAAGCCGCTCTTAAATGTTATAAAATAACAATTGTAACAAAAAATAGTAAGATTAGGCGACAGGCGCCTTCAAAAAAGGGTTTCGTAGTCTACTAAGTTGTTAAAAAATTCGTCCGAATCTTCCCCTCCCTTGCACTTCCCCTCGTTTCCCCTCCCCACCCTCTCTTCCCCTCATTTCCCCTCACTGCCTTCCTCTTCCTCACTCCCTTCATTTCCCAATCCCTGACTTATCTTCACTTCCCTCCATTTTCTTTACTTCCCTCATCATCCTCCCTTCGTTTCCCCTCATTTCCCCTCACTACCCCTTTTTTATACGACAGATGGACACCCGAATAAAACCATAAGGACTTTTGTCCGTGCCTACGAAACCCTGAAAAGTGACTTGTTACATTTGAGTATAAAAATATTAAATTCGTTACTACAGTCAGTTAGCACTATTCTTTCATTGGTTAAAAAGATTTTTTTCTAGCCATTTGAACCACTCTAAAATTATATAAAGTAGCAATTGCAACAAACAAAAAATTAGTGAAAGTAGGCGGCAGGTGCCTACAAAATTGGGTTTCATAGCCTATTAAGTCGTTAATAGAGTCGTTCAAATCTTACCTCTCTCTCCCCACCCTCCCATCACAGCCTCTTATTTTCGCCTTTTCGCATTTCCTTTTCCCTCATTTCTTCCTATTTCCCCTCATTTCCCATTACTCCCCCTCACTTTACCTCATTTCCCCTCACCCCTTTCTCATTTACCCTCATTTTCTCTCACTCTCACTCCATCAGTTCCCCTCACTGCCCCCAATCGCATTCCTCGCACTTCCCTTCATTTCCCCTTATATTTGACGGACGGAAACCCGACCGAAATCATAAGGATTTTTGACTGGGGCTAAGAAACCCTGAAAACGTCAAATATTATTTTTAAAGTTTAAAACAAATTATATAACAAATAAATAAGTGAAGAAATACTCTGCCTCTTTCTTATTTCAAATAAAATTATAGAATAAAACAAGTAAAATAAAATACCCCTAATTTTGAAAATAGTGTTTACCCTCTTTTTGTGCAAAGTTAGTGTCTGATTTAAATAAAAAGCCTTTTGAGGGCTAAACGCGGATTTCCCACACGGAATCTATAAATTTCATCCCAATTTTGTTCTCAAAGAATCTTCTTAAGCTGTGCTGGGCTGGAATAAATAATTTGTTAATGAGGGATTGGAAACTAAGAAATTAAAAGGGCAACCCTTTAGTATTACAGAATTTTGTATTGAAAATGATTAAAATAAAAAATCTCCAAAATTTTTGTTTTTGAAACGCTTCAAAAAGTATAAAATCCTTTTTTTATTATATCAAGTTTACGGTATGTTTTTTGGATTTAAACTGAGAAGGAAATTTCAACAACTCTTTTTGTACAACGATAAAAAATGATATAAATCGCATATATCTTTTTGAAATTCATAATTTTTCATTGCTGTTCACTACTACAAACTGCACCTTCAAAAAATTCTATACAGTCTCTCAGCTCGTAGTTGAAATTGTTTGAATTTTCAAATTCGAAAATCGAACAAAAGGAATTGACCGATTTCAAAAACTTTCTTTTCATTCCTTTCGGTTTGAAACCACAACTTTTTGCTTCTTCTCTTTATGATTCTGAAACCCATCCTATTCTAAATAGAAAATTTCTTTCTTAATATGAAATTCAAACCTTCAATTTGAACATCTAGCCTCAAAATTAACGACCCTGAATTTACCTATACATATGGATTTAAAATCTGGGAAATTTATTTAAAATAACCAATAGTCCTATCAAAAAACCACGCATATCTTTAGATTCGTCTTAGCGATATATCTAGAAGTTTTTTGAATGAGGCCAAAAAAAAATATTTTTTAAACAATTGCATTGTTATAAAGGATTGGGTCATTAGTAGAAATAATTCTATCAGTCTGAAAACACTTTTAAGCACATTAGCAGATTGATAAATAAAATACAACCAGGATTTCTCGAATTACTGTGAAAAAATCAATATTTAAACAAATACAGTGTTACTAATAACTTTCCACGTTTTCAGTTTTTTAAGATCCAAAAAACGGAAAGAAGATAACATCTCTTAAAGATGGAAATGAAATCTACTTTTTTAACTGAAAATGTGACTAAAATTCTGCTTTTGGTTGAATTTTGATCATTTCTAGTGGAAAATTCAACTGTTTGTTTGAAAGTTCATGTATTTTGTTTAAAATTCATATTTTTTGGTTGAATTCGACTGTTGTTGATCTGAAATTAGAATCTTTTTCGGCCATAAGCAGAAGATTCATAATTTTAGTTGAAAATTCACCTATTTGGTTAAAAATTGAACTATTCATTAGAAAATTTAACTATTTGGTAGAAAATTAACTTTTTGGTTGCAAAATCATATTTTTCGCTTGAAAATTCATGAACTTTGTTGAAAATTTGTCTTTTTGGTAGAATAATAATCTCCATGGTAAAGAAATTCTTTTTTTTTTTGGTTGAAAATTCAATTACTTGGTTAAAAATCCATCAATCTTGGCTAAAAATTTAACCACTTAGTTGAAAGTTGAACTACATTGTTTGAAATTAATTTTTTTTCAAGATGCACCTCTTTGTTTGAAAATTGAACTATTTTGCTGAAAATTCGTTTTTTATTTTATTGAAGATTGAGTTTTTCATCTGAAAATTTAACTATTACATTCTTGGTTCAAAAATGTATTCTTTATAACTTGAAAATTCAACTGTTTGGTAGCAAATTCATGAATTTTGTTGAAAAATCATGTTTTGGGGTAGGAAATTAATCTTTTTTGTTTAAAAATTAATATTTTTGTTGAGAATCAACTATTTTGGTGAAATTTCATCTTATTTGGTTGAATTCAACTAGTGGAAAATTCGTTTCCTTTTTAAATCAATTTTTTTAGGCTGGAAATTTAAGGATTCCATTTTTGTTTCATAAACTTACCTTTTTTATTTGAAAATTGAGAATGATTAAAAATTGACTTTGTTGTTGAAAATTCATCTTTTCCCATTTGAAAGTCAACTATTTTCTAAAACATTAAATTTTTTAGCTTGAAAACTAAACTCTTTTGTTGAAAATTCGTCTTTTTTTGGAAGAAAATTAGTCCTTTTTGCTGAAAATTTATCTGTTTGGTCGAGGATTGAACTATTTTGTTAAAAAATCGTATTTTTCCTTCTTTGTATGTCAAAATTTTAGCTATTTTGTTGAAAGTTTAATTCTTTTGTTGAAAATTCCACTATTTTGTAAAAGTCGTCTTCTTTAGTCGAAAATTCGTCCCTTTGGATTGAAAATTCATCTCTTATAGTAGAAAAGTCATCTTTCGTAGTTAAAAATTTGTCTTTTTTGGTTGAAAATTCATCTCTTTTGGTAGGAAATGAATCTTTTCTGGTTAAAAATTCAACTATTTTGTTGAAAATGCAATATATTTCGTTCTCAAATTTGAGGAATTTTATGCATTTCATAAATTGAACTCACAGATGAAAACCGTCTTTAGCCAAAGGCTACGTTACTTGGG
>JAUMHM010000085.1:10847383-10861057 GCA_032362435.1 Melikaiella ostensackeni | reverse complement strand
CACACACGCACACACACACACACACACACACGCGCGCGCAACACACACACACACACACACACACACATCCGGACAATTGCTTAGAACATTGTATTAGACATTTTTCAACTGAAGAACATTTAATCAAACGAATTAAAAAATTTTCGACATTGTTACCATTACAAAGCTTCCTCAATGAGGAAGCAAAAATGGTTAAAAACTGGTTTCCATGACAGAATATCAGTTTTTTGAGCTCGAAACTAATTCCTGAAATTCAATTTTAGTAGGTTGTTTTGAATATCTAAGTAGAACCTTTTCTCAGATTCTCTTTTTTGCTTGTTGCGAAATAAAGGTTTATGAAGCAGCTGCGAATGCATTTATAATACCGTATCATAAACTTCAGTCAAGTTCACTTCAAGTGTCTTAAAGTTTATTACAGCTCCTAAAGAAACCACTATTGTCTGCTTCCCCTTGTCGCTAGAATTTATCTTAATACTGAAAAGCAAAAGGTTTGAAACTTTTCTTGAAACGGATGTAAATGAAAAAATTATTCCTTATCTAGAAACTTCAACAACACCTCTCATCCTCACATTTTTTTATCTTATTCCTCTTCATAACTTTTCCTGTCATTATATATTGAAGTTGACTTTTCTCTTGCAAAACTATTTTTGCAGAACAAAAGATCCCAGACAATAATATTTTATAGAATAGGTACTTTTTATTTTAAATTATTATCACAGCTTATGAGTATTATCAAAATAATATATTAAAATAATAGAAATAACAGTTTCTTTTAAGATATTGATTATATGCGGAACGTGTTCACTCACAATCAGCAACTCATATTCATTTTCATTTTTCGCGTTCGGAAACAAGCAAAATTGACCTACATACTTCATTTAGATGGACTTCGTGTTTGAAATAAGCAATTTTTCGCTTTTTCTAGATGGAACGAATGTCGATGAACTCAGGTGATTTCAATTAGTGGAAATTGTTGGTTTTTAAATTAAAGCCTCTTGCTGCTTAAACCTGAACATGGTTTGTCGAACAGTTCATGCACTCTCAAGGGAAGGAACGTAAAATCTCAAGGGGAATTAGGAATCAGATAAACAGAAACAAAAGTTCACGCTTAACGATTAAAGCTCTTGAGGTATAAAAACTAAATTCACAATCAAGAAACTTTCTCAATAAGGAGATACAAATCGCACTGCTCTTATTTTGCATTTAAATGAAGCTCCACCTTCTACAAGGAGAAATTAAATTGAAAAATTATGCAATTTTCTTAGAGCTTTTCAATATATTACTCGGCGGATGTATAAATCTTTATTAGTACATTTAAACTTTATATTGCCTCGTTTTTCAAGAAAAAATTGTAAAGTAGATGGAATCCATTTCAAAATAGACAGGCAGTGCAGCTTCAAGTCACAGAATCATTCGCTTCTTAAACTAAATTGAATTTAATAATAATCAATATGTAAGAATTAATACTAATTTTTAAACATTATATATTTATTTTTTATGTTATGCATGACATATTTAAATTTATATTTTACCGTTTTGAGAAAATAATCATTTTCGCGAAGTTAAGAGTATTTGAAATTTTAGGGTTGTTTCTCAACGAAACACAATTTTTTTTTTGAACCCCTATAAACTTTCATCAAATTAAAATATTGCGGGTTTCTTTCCTGGCTCTAGTGTGGTTAACTGTCGTCTTTCCAAATCCGCCGGAAATTCAACAAAACGTCGATTTTATAAAAAAACCCATACTTTTTTGCTCAATTTTTTTCTAACTTAATACTTCTAGAAAAAAGAAATTCTGTGAATTTTATGCGGGTCAAACGAATTTTGTCGCCACGAGAATTTTTTTTTCGAAAAATTGAATTTTCGCGTTTTTCTTGTAGAAAAAGATCCACTCGAGAAAATACTCAAAAAATACTTTGCGCATGGGAAAATGTTCTACAAAAAATACCTCTTTTTTATGATATCTTGCATTGTTTGCAAAAAGAGCAAGAAAAATTCAAATTTTCGAAAAAAAATTCTCGCGGCCACAAAAATGATTTTGCCTACATAAAACTTATAGAATGTCTCCTTCATATAAGCACGAATTTTTTAAAAAACATTGGAGACAATAAAAAAATGGGTTTTTAGACCAAATGATCTTTCCGTTTTTTCAACATTCAGCCAGGAAGACACAGTCCAATTTAATAGAAAACCCAAATTTTATTACTTTATCCAATATGAGCAAAGTCCTTTCTTAGCATTTTGTCGAATCGGTTGTTGTTCTCAAGAAAAATGCAAAAATTCTGTTTTTTGAAGAAAAAAAAATTCTCGTGGCCACAAAATTGGTTTGGCCCACATGAAACTCACAGAGTGTCTTCCTTATAGAAGTGCCAATTCAGCATAAAAATTTGAATTAAAAAAATGGTGAGGTTTTTGAGAAAATCTACTTTTAATATTTTCAGAAAAACGGCCGCTATTTTGTTAATATTCAACATATTCAACATTTTTACGCGTTCAGATTTAGAGTAAATAATCGACGTCTATGTTGAATTTTTTATAATCTCATGATTTTTACGAATGTTTTTGGTTTTAAATCTATTTCATATATTTTTCAGTACACTATATATTTGTTTTTTCAAATATACTGTTAATATAATGAAAATGTCATCCTGGCCATTATATAAAAATAAGTTTGTCGAAAAGGATTTGCATGCTTGAGGTAAAAAAATGATACCCTCATTACCCATAAAAAATGGTATTTATTATTTCATATTGAAATCAATGGTATTCATTTTTTTTCACTGAGGGAATTTTATAGATGTAATTGCAAGGCCGGTGAAAAATATACAAGACTTTTATTCAATTAGTAAAAACTCAGATTTGATGCATTACAGAAAGATTTATTGATAAAATGCAAGATTCATGGGTTTTTCCAACAAAAAAAAGATATTTGATATCAACGAGAAAGTATGTTTTGACTTTAACAATAGAAAATCATTTCATTCGGTTAAAGATTCAACTGTTCTGTTAAAAATTAGTTTTTTGCTTGAATTAAACTATTTTTGATTTCAAATAATCTTTTTTTTTTTGAATGAAATATACGAACTATTACACTTTTAGTTGAGGATTAATCTTTTTTCATTGAAAATTAATTTTTTTACTTGAAAATTTAACCATGACGTTTTTGGTTGAAAATTGATCTGTTTTAGTTGAAAATTCATATATTTTGTTTAAATTTCGTCTTTTTCTGGTAAAAAATTAATCTTCTTGGTTGAAAATTGATCTCTTTGACTTCAGATTGCACTATTTTGTTGAAAATTGATCTTTTGTAGCTGAAAATTCATGTATTTTGTTAGAAATTCATATCTTTGGCTTCAAATCAAACAATCTTGTTTGAAATTCGTCTTTTTTGGTTGAAATTTCATCTATTACATTTTTCATTGAGAATCTATCTTTTTGGATAAAAATTTTATTATTTGATTGAAAATCAACTTTTTTGTTGAAAACTGGCCTTTTTGGCTTGAAATTTCAACAATCTGGTTGATTTTATTTCTGTCTTGACTGAAAATTCAACTCTTTTGATGAAAACTCTTCTTTTGCTTGAAAATAGCTGTTTTTTATTTAAAATTAAACTGTTTTTGGGTTGAAATATCAACTATTACATTTTCCCTTAAAAATTCATTTTTTCGATTAAAATTTTAACTGTTACATTTTTGGTTGAAAATTGATCTTTTCTAGATGAAAATTCATGTATTTTGTTTAAAAATCGCATTTTTCTGGTAAAAAATTATATTCTTGGTTGAAAAATTAACTTTTCGGTTTCAAATTTAATTATTTTTTTGAAAATTCGTCTTTTTAATTGAACTTTAAGATATTACATTTTTCATTGAGAATTGAACTTTTTTGGATAGATATTTTATTATTTGGTTGAAAATCAACTTTTTTTTAAAAATTCGCCTTTCTGGCTTGAAACTTTAACAATCTGGTTGATTTTTTTTCTGTCTTGACTGCAAATTCAACTATTTTGTTGAAAAATCGTTTCTTGGTTGAATGTAAGTGTTTCTGACTCATAATAAAAATATTTTTTGTTTGAAATATTAAGTATTACATTTTTTGTCAAGAATTTATCTCTTTTCGTTCAAAATTTTTTTTAATTGAAAAAAAATTCACGTCTTTTGTTAAAAATTTGTCTTTTTTGTTGAAAATTCATCATTTTAGTTGAAAATTCATCTCCTTCGCTGAAAAATTAACTATTTTAACGTTTCTTTTAGTTAAACATTTATTTTTTTAATGAAAATTTAACCATTCTATTTTTGGTTTAATATTCATATTATTTAGTTAAAGACTTGACTATTTGGTTGGATATTTCTCTCTCTTATTTGAGAATTCATGTATTTTGTTGAAGATATGTCTATTTTGGTTGAAAATTTATCCTTTTTTGTTAAAAATTCACGTATTTTGTTAGAAACTTCAACGTCTTTTAAAACATGTTTTATTGATCTTACAATATTGTAAATCTTCCAGAAGTGGAAGTCGTAACTAGGTGAATCTAAAGAAACACTTTTAGATAGAAATAATTAATTTTCCACGTCAAAGAGATTTATAGCCCAAAATAAAAAAGCTAAAATTTTTCTTCCACACTCAAATTCAAAATTTTCAAAAACATTCCTTGTTTTAGAAATATTATTTGTGTCTTGACTAACCTACGACTTTCATTAAAAAGTGTAAAGAGTATCATTCGAAATTTATGAATAAAATTTTGTAAAAATTAAATTTGGATATATATTTCTAAAATACAAAAACAACTAAAAAAGTAACTTCTTTTGGGAAATACAATTTTCACAAGAAAGTAGATTTCATTTCAAACTTTTAAAAAATTTTAAAAGAGAGACATTAAGCAAAGATTTGTTCCAATCTGCAGGGTTGCCTGTGAATATTATCAAGATTTCTTTTAATTGAGGTATTTATAATTGACTCAATCTATGACGATATCCATTTTTATTTAAATATAGTATAGAAATTTGATGAACTTAGCAATTTTTAGAAATGTTTTTTTGTTTTTGATTGTTACCTTTTTCTTTTTAAAAAAATGGAAAAATCGGGATAGATTGGTTCTAAACCAATTCACATAATGTTCAGATTGTTTCTAAGTTAGGTTTTTGGATTTGAACTGGGTATCTTTGATCCGTAAGCCTTTTTTGCGAGCTTTTTTGAATATAAACTTCATAACTTTGTTGAAGTTTGGAAAACGTGATACAACTTCAGATGGTTTACATCCAGTGCGCATAAAAAAGAACTCTCGAGTCGGCACTGCTATGGAGCTGGTAACGAGCTTACTAATTCGAGAAGCCTTACAGTCTACCTGGGTAACGACAAACGCGAAGCTTTTCTATCCATCAGTATTTTTTTAAAGCGTTACGAACTGTACATGATCAAATTCTCTAAAGAAATAGTTTTTTTTTTGTCGATTTTCAGGCTTCGTATTTTTCAAGAGACTTCATCACATTGGTTTCTGTTGACGCAACATTTTCTTGAAACAACATTTTCTTGATACCACACAGGTAAGTTGAATTCGAATTACCTACAATTACATCACTTATTTTCTATAGTATTCTAGTATCCTTTAGTTATAAAAACGTAAAAGCAGTTTATTTAATATAGAAATAATGAAATTGCCATTACAAAAAAGTGTTTAAAATTTTGTTTTTGCTCGAATATTCCTCGATACACTCGTCATCTACCCTTAATTCGATTAGTTCATTATTTAGCCTTTTTAATGTAAAAAGTTCAGGAGTGTTTTGTTTCTGAAAAAAATTCTCTATTTCAAAGACCACTATATTCTCATTTCAGCAGTAGGAGCAATTAAATAGATTGTCGATTTAAATTGGAAAGCAATGCATTTCGAGATTGAATTTAAATTATTGAGGAAAATAAAGTTAACTCGAAATTGAGAATTTTAAAACAAAACGACTCGATTCTAACTAATAAAAATCATTGAACGCAAAAAATCTAGTATTCTGACCTAAATAAAAGAAAACTAGGCGAACGCAAATTATGTATCTTCTGGGGAAGAGTTTATCATTTAATTCCGCCTGGATTCTATTCGAATATTTAAATCAATAGTTTTATTATAATATTTGAATTATTTAGACGTTTTTCATTACTTTTTTCAAGCACAAAATTCTTTCAATTATTGTCATATATTATTCTTGCTAATTTGACATCTCTTCAATTATGAAAACTTTGAAATATTAAATCAATTTTAATTCATGAACTGCATCAATTGCAATGAGAATTATTGTATTTTATTTCTTCTAAACGCGAAAACTTTCGTTTAATCTTACAATTTAATCATTTTCCGCATGAAATTGTTTCTAAATAATACAAGTTTTATTTTTTTTGTTAACAAAAAAATTACTAACTTATACTGTTTTCAAGATAGGGTAACAGAACTAATTACCGAGGGGGGTCACTTGTCGAGGAAAAGTTGATTTCTTCCAACCTAAAACTTAAATATATTATTTTTTTAGTAGAAGTCATTATATGATCCTCAGTCAAGCTTCTAAATCATAAAAATTAAGTATAAGTGAAAAAATAGTAGAAATAAAAAGAATTTTTGCTTCGACCTCGGACAATAGGATTCCCCTCGGTAATTGATTCTGTTACCCTATTATAAAAAAAATATTATAATCCTTCTTCTTGAGATAAAAATTTTAATTCTATGTTATACTCAAAATAGAAAGCAGTCGCAAGCTACTTAAAATATCAAGATTTAGTAATATGTAGTTCGAGAGTGTAAGCAAGTTTATAAACTAACAAATATACACCTATCTATTACAATGGCCCCCATCCGACTACATCCGATCCAAGTGCTGCTTAACTTCGGTGATCGAATGAGAAGCCTCAAACAATTCCATGCATCCACGAGGACAAACATTATTCATAAGTTTAATAAGAAACCGTTTCTTTTTCTGCATGCATTTTTAAGAAGAAAAAATAGAAAAAAAGACGTTAGCTATCAAAATTCTACATTCAATAAGCCCAAAATGAAGGCATGTTGACGAATTTTTAAAAGGATATTTCAACACGAAAAATTGGAATTTTCATTGTTTCAATGTCAATAACTTCTAAAATACCCTGAACGGTTTTCAAGTTCCTTGCTTATTTTCACAAGCTTTTATTTAACTTGCTCTGTGGGTATGTTTAGATATATAGGATCAAATGTTGTATTCCAATTTTGACGTACATCCACATATCCAATAGAGTTGAAACTTTGCACACATACGTATTACCGATGACTATGCTAAATGTTATCAAATTTGGGACACCCTCCCCTTTCCACGGAACTTGACCACATGGATTTTCATACTGTTAGAAAACTCCAACAATATAGGTATGTATCAAAAGGTCCTGGAGAGTAGAGTTCGAAATTTGAGTTGACCCCCCCCCCCCCCAGTCGAAGTTCAAATTGAGGAATTAGACTGTCCGAAATTAAGTGAAAAAAAGCCGTGCAATAACGTTGCTTTATATATGGATATGTTGGAATTCGAACCAGAAGTGGATATTGCAAAAGTGTGTTTTTTCATATCCGTATAAGTGCTACTTTTTTCAAAACGTTTTATTGGTTTAAGAATTCTTTAAAATTCTACCGCGCATTGTAGTGAAAGAATATGTTGGAATTCGAACCGGAAATGGGCGATGTAAAAGTGTGATTTTTCATATCCGTATAAATGCCACTTTTTTCAAAACAGGTTTTATTGGCTTAAGAATTCTTTCAAATTCCTTACAGCAATCTTATTTTCTGACAAGTACCAAGTAAACATTTTAATTAGTTGTAAAATTGAAAAACCTGAAAAAATCATTAAAAGATTTATGTACACAGAACATGGGAAATGAAGGAAATAGATCATAGTGACAAGATCAAATTTTGACAGTCAGGATGACCCTGTTCGTTAGGGCAGGTATACCTGCCCTAGTCTATAGGGTTATAAGCAACCATTTTACTGTCTCAAGGCGTACAAATTCGACTCAAGACATGAAATAAAGTCTGACTCCTGCTCAAAAATAAGACATCGAAAGATGTCTTCACTTCATCTCCAATACGTCTTGATTGGGGGTAATTCAAGTCGAAACCAACTCGAGGAATTTTTACTCGGACATGCAATCGTAATTATAGAAATATTCGCTTTTAATTCTCGTTAGGTTTTTTTATGTCGTAATTCTATTCCATTTATTTTGAATTTGTTATTCTGTGCCGTAAACTTTAATTCTTTGTTCTCATTATGATACAATTCATAAAGATTTGCGATGGATTTCGTTACGTTACAGGCGGTGTAACTAAAATTATTTCAGGTATAGTTTCCATATACACATAACGTAACGAAATAGAAACAGAAGTTTCGTTCCATTTGCAGTAACAAAACGTAACGGAACGAAAGTTTCGGGCGGGTCCCTGACTTATTGTAAAAATCACCACTAGATCCTAGCGGGGGTAGCACATACATGCTTATCCTGCTACTACTTCATTTCGTGATAATGCATACTCAATCAGTTTATATACAAACTCCAATGCAAAGTTTAGCTCAATCTACGAATTTCCAACAATATCCTCAATTATCCACCCCAATCCGCACTCTACCCCCACCTAAACCTTGGTCCTTTCGAATGCACTAAACCCGTGGATATTCTAATTCATTTCCAACAGTTTGGAAAGTTATCCGTGGATCGTTTTTGCAGAGGGACCAAGTTCGACGGCACATTACGCGAGTCTGAAATAGGAATAATGGTACAGCAAACTTTGGTAACTAGGAACGGTCGGTGGGCGAGTGATGAATCTATACACAGAATTACAAATGTGTATGTATGTGTAGATATGTGTGAGGATATATACAGGGACTGAAAGGACCTTGCATTGTGCGCAATAAGCGATCGGGACGAGTCGAGACTGCCCTACGCTGATAACGTATATTCGCTTTTCCCTCTGCCATTTCCCCAGTTGCAGCAGCGGTTGTCCGCAGATTTCGTACTGCTCTGCTTTTGGCACGCTGGCATTTGACATCGTTACAAGTGCCTATACTCTAAAAGATAGCGGTCGAGGCCGACCACAAGAGAATTTCAATTCAATTGTGCCTTGCGCCCAGGTAGCCACTGCAATTGCAGCAAATCCAGCGCACTTAATTCATCACAATGCAATCTGGGAGATGCTTCCACAAAAGCTCGTTGTCAATTTTAAATCCACTTGATTTACTGTATTGCTGACATTTGCATTGGTGAAATTACGTTCTCCAATGCTTGATTATTTTATTGGAGATAGAATTATAATTAGAATAGAATTCTCGTGAAAAGGGGTGTGGATGTGAAGGAAGCAAAAGATGTATGCAAGGATAGGGATGTATGGAGCACAATTGTTCATAAAAAGAGGAGTGACGCCTGAAACGAAAGATTTTGGATGCTAATGGACCGTCGTGGAAAGCTTTGCTTAGTAGATGCGGTTGGGATAAAGAGTATGGACTTTCCTATGGATTTGTCAGTCAGTTTGAGTGTTTATGTGTGAATCGTGATGTATGATGGCTCTGTGAATCTCTTCACCTGGGGCGATTGCTAGAGTACTGCGGGATGAGTGTGTTGTTTGAACGAGTAAAAGAAGATGATTTCTAGATTGATCTAAAACCTATCCCTTCTCCTACGCATCCCTTACTTACCCTTACTGCATAAATTCCTAGATCCCCGGTAGTATAAAGAGGCTAGAACCGAACGAGTTACGCTCACCCCAAAAAGTTTTTGGCTTAATGGTATAATAATAATAAAGAATAAATCTAGATTATATAGTACACCGTTCAAAAGGAGCATATATAACAGGGTGGCCATTAAATTCCATATATTCGCTTGGACATATGGAATTTCATTGTTTACGGCTTCTCGTTCGATAACACAACTTAAGCACCACTTGGCTCAGTTACATTCGAATAGGGGCCACCGTAATATATTTATGTATGAGCTTATTAGGTGCTCTCACTCACAAATTGATTCATAATACTATTTAAGATTTAATGAAAAACAAAAGAAAAATATCCCCTCACAATTTCATTCCCTTCCCACCTTATTTACTTCACTTTCCCCATACCATCCCTCCTTCCATTACCCTACTCCCATAATCTTTATTCTGATCTCCTCCCCCTTATAGTTTACCTCCTCGCCCTCCCCTTCCCCTCACCAATCCATCCCTTTGACTACCTCATGCCGCTTCTCCCCCCACCCCCTTCACACTACTTCCACTTCAACCAGCCCCTCTTTCCCCACCCCTCAGCATTTTTACCTTTCACTCAAACCTCTGTTCACCTACCCTTCTCTGCTCCTCATCCCTCATAGTTTATCCTCGCGCTCCCCTTGCCTTCAACAGTCCATCCCCTTGAATATCTCATTCCGCTTCTCCACCCACCCCCTTCACAATTCATCCACTTCCACCAGCCCCTCTTTCCCCCATCCCTATATCTAATCTCATTCCACAGCATTTTCACCTTTCACTCAACCTATTATTTATCTACCCTTTCCTGCTCTTCATCCCTCATGGTTTACCCTCGCATTCCTCTGCCCCTCAACAATCCATCCCCTTGACTATCTTCTCCCGCTACCCCACCCATACCCTTCACACTCCATCCACTTCTACCAGCCTCTCTTTCCACAATCTCATATATCTAATCTTACACCTCAGAATTTTCACCTTTCACTCAACCCTCTGTTCATCTACCCTTCCCGGTTCCTCATCTCTCGTAGTTTACCCTCGCACTCCACTTCCCCTCAACAATCCATCCCTTTGACTACCTCATCTCGCTTCCCCGCCCATCCTTTCACACTCCTTCCACTTCTATCAGCTCCTCTTTCCACAATCCCTATATCTAATCTCACCCCTCAGCATTTTCACCTTTTACTCAACCCTCTATTCATCTACCCTTCTCTGCTCCTCATCCCCCATAGTTTTCCCTTGCACTCCTTTTCCCCTTATCAATCCATCCCCTTGACTATTTCATCCCGCTACCCCATCCACCTCCTTCACACTCCATCCACTTCTACCAGCTCCTCTTTCCCCCATCCCTATATATAATCTCACCCCTCAGCATTTTCACCTTTCACTCAACCTTCTATTCATATACCCCCTTCTACCTATCCCGCACTACTCCACCCTACTCCTAATCCCACCTTTCAGACTTTTTACCTTCCACTCACCCCTCTCTTTCTCTCCTCTCCTTACCAGACCTAAACTTCCGATTCTATCCTTCTCCCTCCCTTTACCACTACCCTCCCATCACTTTACATTACACTTAATAACAAATCAGAGCAAGGATTGCAATTGAAAATAACCTCCTGGTTATTTCCAGCACGTTCCAGTTTTGTCGGGTTCTACATATTTTTCCTAGAATGCTGTATGAGTCGTTAATATTCATACTAAATTTGAGTTTAATTCATCAAATAGTTTAGATGTTATGATCGGTGGCGACAAATGGCGAACTATAATTTTTTGAGCAGTTATTGACCTTGACCTAATTAATGAACCGAAACTGTCTTTTAGTAACGGATGAAGAATTTAAGATCCATGGGTCCTGGCGAAGGTTTCGGATAGAATTTCATTCCGAACCATTCCAAACTGATCCGAACTATTCCAAAATCTGTATCTGAACCAATCCGAATCAATCCGAACCAATCCGAAAAAGTTCTCAATTTCGTTTGATCCAAATCGATTAAAAATTAATCCGACTCAATCCGATTCAATACAAACTTTTAATCCGAATCAATCCAAACAAAATTTTCAATCTCAATGAATCCGAATCAATGCAAACTCGGATTGACCTAAACCAATTTTCAATCCGAATGAATCCGATTCAATCCGAACCCGGATTCATTCGGATTGAAAATTCAGTACATATCAACCCAAGTTCGGATTGATTCGGACTTATTCGGATTGAAAGTTTGATTCGGGTTGAGTCGGATTATTTTTTAACCGATTTGGATAACAAAAATGGAGAATTTTTTTTTGGATTGGTCCGGATTGATTCGGATTGGTTCGGATACAGATTTCGGAATAATTCGGAATGAATTCCTATCCGAAACTTTCGCCAGGGATACTCACAATGGACTTCGATGAAACTCAACCCAAAAGGTTTTGCAACTCCCGGTTTTTTATCTTTCTCATTAGGGGCCGTCCATAAACTACGTTACTCCTCAATCAAATTCAAAATTCAAAATCAAATTCCGACTCAATCCGATTTAATTCGAACTTCCCATCCGAGTCAATCCGAACCAAACTTTCAATCCGAATAAATCCGAGTCAATATGAAATCGGATTGGTATACACTGAATTATCAACCCGAATGAATCAAAGTTCTGATTGAGTCGGATTGATTTGGATTGAACATCGGTTTAGAAAATCAATCCGAGTTCGGATTCATTCGGATTCACTCGTTTTGAAAATTTGGTTCGGACTGAATCGGAATGGAAGTTTGGATTGAATCGGATTGAGTCGGATTAATTTTTAGTCTTGGAGCGAACGAAATTGAGAAATTTTTTAGGATTGGTTTGGAATGATTCGGAATGAATTCCTGTCCGAAACTTTCGCCAGGGCTGCAACGATACAATTCAATAATAATTTGAGAAGTTTAAAAACCACTTTCCTCACCTATTTCTTATTTTTCGCTTAAATGCGAAGTGAATTAATAAAATAGAATACGAAAATCCAGCTATTTTTGGTAATAAGTTTTTTTAAATGAAAATTTAATTACTTTGTTGAAAATGCAACTATTTTGTTAAAATTAAACTATTTATTTGAAATCTTAACTGTTTGGTAGAAAATTATCTTTTTTGGTGAAGAAAAAACATATTTTGGATTGAAAGTTCGACTGTTTTGTAAATGATCCGTCTTTTTGGCTTCAAAATCCACGAATTTTGTTGAAAATTAATGCATTTGTTGAAAACTCGACTTTTTTGGTAGAACATTAATCTTCGTGGTGAAAAATTCATTTTTTTGGTTGTAAATTCAACTATTTGGTTAAGAATTCATCTTTATCGGTTGAAAATTCAATCATTTGGTTGAAAGTTGAACTACTCTGTTAAATTTTTTTAAGATTCACCTCTTTGGTTGGAAATTTAAGTATTCCATTTTTGGTTGAAAATGTATCATTTATAAAATGAAAATTCAACTGTTTGGTACAAAATTCATGTGTTTTGTTGAAAAATCGTCTTTTTGGGTAGAAAATTAATCTTTAGTTTGTTGAAAATTCATCTGTTTCGTTGAGGATTCCACTATTGAGTTAAATGTGGTTGAATTCGACTGATTGAAAATTTGTTTTTCCTTTTGTTTTTTTTTTTTTCAAGTATTTGTTTCATCTGAAAATTCAATTATTTCACTTTTGGTTGAAAACTTGTGTTTTTTATTGATAATTCAAATATTCGGTTGGAAATTCATCTAATTGTTGAAAATTCATCTTTTGGTAGAAAATTGAATTTCTTGGTTGAAAATTTATCTTTGTAGGTTAAAAATCCAGATATTTAATTCAAAATTAAACTATTTTGTTCAAAGTTTAATTATTTTTTTTATTAAATTCAACTATTTTGCTAGTCATCTTTTTTGTCGAAAATTCAATTGTTTTTTTCAAAATTCGTACCTTGGGATTCAAAATTCAACGGCTACGTTACTTGGGGGTG
>JAUMHM010000085.1:10818629-10835975 GCA_032362435.1 Melikaiella ostensackeni | reverse complement strand
TATATATATCATACGATATTTCGAATTCGAATTTAGTTTACTAACGGCTACAGCCTTGATACATAATTTGACTGCACGCTATACTTAATATTCAGTATTTTACTAGTTTTGAAATCTTTAAAAATTTGCGAAATCTTTTGAAATCTTAAGAAATCTTTTGAAATCTTTGTGAATTATTTTAAAACTTTGTTTACTTCGAAATATTTCTGTAATCTTTAAAATATTTGCAAAATCTTTAAAATCTTTGAAATCTTTCTGAAATCTTTGCGAAATCTTTCAAATCTTCATATTTTGAAATCTTTGTAAAATTTTTTGAAATCTTCCGAAAACTTATGAAATCTTTGAAATCTTTGTAAAATATTGAAAAATTTTGTTAGCTCTTTTGCAATCTTTGAAATCTTTCTGAAATCTTTGCGAAATCTTTCAAATCTTCATATTTTAAAATCTTCTGAAATCTTTTGAAATCTTTGTGAATTATTTAAAAACTTTGTTCACAGCTTGAGATCTTGGAAATATTTCTGTAATCTTTAAAATATTTGCGAAATCTTTGAAATCTCTTAAAATCTTTCGAAATCTTATGAAATTTTTGAAATCCTTGTGAAATTTTTGATATCTTTATGTAATCATTAAAACCTTTGTAAAATATTGAAAAATTTTGTTAACTTTTTTGTAACATTTGAAATCTTTCTGAAATCTTTGTGAAATCTCTCAAATCTTCATATTTTGAAATCTTTGTAAAATTTTTTGAAATCTTCTGAAATATTTAGAAATCTTTGTTAATTATTTAAAAACATCGTTCACTGTTTCGAAATGTTTGAAATATTTCTGTAATCTTTACAATATTTGCAAAATCTTTGAAATGTTTTGAAATCTTATGAAATCTTATGAAACCTTTGAAATCTTAGGGAAATTTTTGACATCTTTATGTAATCATTAAAATCTTTGTGATATATTGAAAAATTTTGTTAACTCTTTTGCAGTCCTTGAAATCGCTCTGAAATTTTTGCGAAATCTTTCAAATCTTCATATTTTAAAATCTTGGTAAAAAATTTTTTAATCTTTTGAAATCTTTGTGAATTATTTTAAAACTTTGTTCACTGTTTTGGAATCTTTCGAATATTTCTGAAATCTCTTAAGTATTTGCGAGATCTTTGAAATCTTTGAAATCTTTCGAAATTGTTGAAATCTATGTGAAATATTTAGAAACTTTGTTAAATCTTTTCAAGTTTATTGAAATCTTTCCGAAATCTTTGAATTCAACAGAAATATTTTGAAATCTTTTCGAATCTTTGAAATCTTTGTGAAATTGACGAAATCTTTGTGAAATCTGTTGAAAAACTTCTCAAATCTTTTAAAATCTTTTTAAAATATTCAAAAACTTTGTTCAGTCTTTTCAAATCTTTGAAATCTTTATGAAATATTCAAAAACTTTATTAAGTATTTTTAAATCTTTGAAACCTTTTGAAATCTTTATGAAATTTTTGAAATCTTTGTGAAGTTTTTGAAATTTGTATGTAATTGTTGAAATCTTTGTGAAATATTTAAAAAAATTCTTAACGCTTTTGAAATCTTTCTGAAATCTTCAAAATCATTGCGAAATCTTAGAAATGTTCTCAAATTTTCTGGAATCTTTGTGAAAACTTTGAAATTTAAAAATTTTCCAATTGAAAAGTGTTGAAAGATTCCATTTTACACGTCTAAATTATTAAGTATTTGGATCAAAAATTTCTACATGAAAATTTTTTTCAACTTCAATTTTGAAACTTTCGGGAAAACTTCCGGGAAAAACCCGAGAAATGACTGGAAGTTTTTTTCCTCGCTTAAAACAGCTATCCTGTGAAATTATAATTTTCGAAAAAATGTACAATACATTTTCTCATTAACAAAAATTAACAAATAATAAATGATACTTCGGTGATGGTTCTGTATTCAGAGACTTTTAATTATCAGGATAGCTATCTCGATAGCTATGTCATTCATAGCCTCAACATCAAGAAAAATATTCTGCAAAATTTTGTTTCACTTAACGCACTGTACTTCAGTCCTTATGAAAGTCAACCTTCTTCATTATATTCCAACCTTCATTATGCTATTAGTGGCAAACAATATCATGAAATTTAAAAAAAATTAAACGCCTTGAATCTCTTCGTTAAATCTTTTGTGAATGCACAGAAAAATTACTGAAACAATTTTCCGCATTTTTGAACTCTAATTCTATGATTTTCGAATTTTTCGATGAATCTCATTTCCGAGGAAATTATAAATCTATTTCCACTTGTTACTGAAATTAAAGGGCCTGGTATAATTTTGTCCAACATAGTTTTATAATTATAGTGATTAAAAATAATTGTAGCATTTATTTATAATGACAGATATATTGCCTCTATTTCAAACTGCTAATTCTTGCAATAAATATTATCTCATTTCATACATTTTTATATTAAATATGTACATTCTCTGTTTATATCTACTGTATGAAATTGTATCATGTTCTTCAATTAAGAGCTGCTATCTACTAAATAACGAATAAGTATATTTTCAGAAAAAAATTTATCGTTTACGGTATACATTTTTGTTAAGCTAAACAATAAGAATCAAGAAACACATATTTGTCGAATAAGAAATTATTTCGTGTAAAATGTTTATTGAATAAAACAAGTTGCGTTAAATTAATGAAAATATTTTATTGAAATCAGCTAATGTGCTATAAGCGATTATATTTAATATACATACTTAAATAGAGATTGACAACATTCGTACTTTCAATTTAGTCAAAGACCAAGATAATTTTAGGTTTAACCTTTCGATATAAATAAATGAGTAACAAATGCGAAAGCATTTATAATTAATTTTATACGCACCTAGACACAAATTGTGATATAATAATATTCAATGGACTGTAAACAGGGTTGGTATAATCAATTATGCCCACTTTTCAAAAAAATGATAAAAGCTAGAGATATAGTCAATTACCTCAGTTTTTGTGATTTTCTTCAACATGAGAATAATAGATTGCAATTTAATCTTCAGTTTTCATCTTTCCTTTGTTTTACTGACTTAAAATTATTTTCTCGAATTTTCATAAAACGATTTGAGAAATTCTGATAAAAAGACAAATATGATTCTTTCAGGTATGTGAGCCATTTTACAATTTGAACTTGTGAAATTTTTTTTTCAAAAAGAAAGATAAATCTCTTGAGAAGTGAAATTATTACTTTACTAATTTTCCGTGAAATGTAATGTCTGAAATCTCGATAAAATGAGAAAGGTATGAATTACTACGTGCTACTGATCCCAGGCTGATCTTCATAGGCGAAAACGAACAACTTATATTCCTGGAATGAATTCTCTATAATATATGGTAATGTTCAAAAATAAAAAATTTTTAGACAAAAATAATGTTTTTAAATGAATAATTGTTGTATCTTTCAAATTTTTTCATACAAAATAATCTTCCCTCTTTGAAGCATTTTTAAATAAAAAATTAATCTTATTCAATCATAATTAAATATATTCGAAGAAATAAAAATGTTAACGCTCATATTTGATATCCCGGAAGTTAAAACCGTAAACTTAATATTTCAAAAAATTTAAGGTTGTGCTAGGTTGTGTTAGACTTGTGCTCATTTACACACTAAACGGTTTTTTGATAATCGAAAATTAAAGACGCACAATTCTAAAAACCTGACCGTTTTAAAAAATATATATAATAAAATTTTTCATCATTTTGTGAAGCCCAAACTTGTGCTGAATTGTGCTAAACGAAGATAATCTTTTTCCCTTAAAACAAAATTCTGTAAGGCCAACAATTGTTATATTAAAACGCAAAAGGTCAAACTCAAGAAACATTCAACACCGAAAAACAATCAAATTTCGAAAAACAGAAACTTGTGCTGAATTGTGCCCGACAAAATAATTCAGTCTTTTTTCCGTCTAACAAAATTCTGTACGACCAACAGTTCTCATATTAGGACAAAAAATTTCAAACTCAAAAAAAATACAAGACCAAAAAATAATCAAATTTCAAAAAACCAAAACTTGTGTTATTGAGTTTATTGAGTTTGAAATTTCGGGTTTTAATATGAGAAATGTTGGCCTTTCAGAATTTTGATAACGGGAAAAAAGACTGCATTTCTCGAGCACAATTCAGCATAAGTTTTGGTTTTTAGAAATACGATTATTCCTGGGTGTTGCATTTTTTTTGAGTTTGAAATTTTGGGTTTTAATATGACAGCATTTGCCAAGCACAATTAAGCACAAGTTTTGGTTTTTTGAAATTTTATTCTTCTGCTCTGATATTGTATGAAATCTGTTACACTTCAAGAATTCTAGAACTGTTAGGTCTCCTTACAGTAACACCGTTATAGAACTACAAATATAACATGGCTCTAGCAATGTTATATATAAATGATATCTTTCTGTTACGTAACATTTACAGAACGTAGCAACAATTTAATAAAACTGGATGAGTAAAATTCAAAAACCATAAAAATAAAAATATTTAATTTCTTCTAGAATAACAGTAAACCCAGTAGTTCTTTCTTCTTTTGTGAGAACGACATAGAGTCGTATAAAAAGGAGTCCTGATATCACATCACGTGAACATTGAATAAAGTGGTTTTCTTACTTTATTCAAGAAAAAGCAGTATCAAGTAATGTCCTAATTGCCTCGTTTAAGTGAAAATACATGTAACCTCACAAAAGTGTTATTTTCTGTGCAACTTGAATAAGCAAGAGTTTTTTGCCATCATGAGAAATGTAGTACAATAGAACAATCTCGCTGTCATGCAATTATATTTTTCCCTGAATACTGTTGAATAATATTCTTAGATTTATTTTTATCGTCAGATGTCAATGGAACATGAGGAACTGAAGAATTGAAGGAGAAGTTTTTAATGATTCGCCTAGATTTTCCGAGAAGAGATAGTTACAAGGACTAATGAAAAAGATACATTTCAGTTCATGCAGTCTGACTTGTTCGCCAATTAGTGCAAGCTATTTTCAAGTTCATCCAATAAAAACTAACGAATCCACATTAGAATCGTACCAATTCCTTCGTAAATGGACCTCGACGAATTAGGTGCATACTCCTTTTTATCATTTATGTACATAATTATCGAGGTAATCATTTGAATAATCGTTATTAAGTATGAGTTTAAGTTACAATGATTACATCATAAAATATGCTAAACTTTCTTTCGAGCGATAAAAAGAAATAGAGTAAAGATTGCAAATATTTTTAATAAACTGAATGTGAATAAATGTTAAAACTTTGGAAATTGAAAGTGTTCATAAAAGGACCGATTTCGTATGAAATTGGGAAGTCTGACTCTGGTGATGTCGCGGAATTGTCTCGGGCTGAAACATACTGTTTTTCAAGGCAAAATATGTGAGACACATTTTTTATTTTTATTAAAAATTTTTATCTCGAACTTGGAGCTCCTTGAATATTTACATGGAAAAAATATAAGCTGTCTGTCGATACCAGCAGATTACTTCACTCATTGACAAAACATAACTAAAATAAAGAATTGTATTTTTATTTAAGACAACTTTACACATATGATATGAATATCCCGTTTTCTTAAATTTATGGAAATTATGTTTCTGTAAATTAAAAAAACATTGGTTGCATACTTCAGACACTCGCGATAAGTAGATTGTCAAAACTATCTTAATAGTGTAGAAATTCAGATTGCTCACACGAAGAAACGGTTTTTATAAAACATCAATTTCTTACATATTCAGAATGTCAATTTCCATACTCTCATTGTCAAGGAGATTTTTCGGTTTTATGATGCCTTCACATCGAATCGGTTTTCATAATTTAAACAAAAAATTCTGTAAGACAGTCAACTTTTTCCCCCGTGTACGTGAATTATGAGAAAATTAATGAATTTTTAAAAAAAAATGTATCTTGTAAATGAATTGACATAATTCAATTTAAAATAAAGAAACTTCAAAAATGTTAGAAATTATTGAAATGGCACACATTTTTCCAAAAAACTAAAACTTCAATTTTCTCAAAAATTCATTTTTTTCTTAATTTTTTTTTATAGTCATATTAATATGAGGGAGATATCCTGTGGGTTTCGTCCTCACTAAACTATTCCCTCGATTATTCTTTCATGTAAAAAAACTTTTTTCAATGATATAAAATAAATTTTTCAAAATATCAATTTTTCTAAACATTCATAGTTTTATGTCCTAAAGAAGCTCAATTCACATACATTCACAGAATATACAGTTACAGAACAGCAATAATCATAATTTCGTCAATTTTCTTATTTAAAATCTAAAAGATATATTTCTAGATTCTGTAATGTATATGATTTTAGCTTCTTTAGGACATAAAAGTATGAATGTTTGAAAAGTGAAATATATTTTGAAAAATTCATTTCGTTTTTGGATAAATTTTCTATTAACTACAGTGTGATTTTTGATAAATTTTGTACTACGGAAATAATTTTTAATGAAGAAATAAATTTCATCACATTTTTATTCGAAAATAAAAATAAATGTTTTATGTATAATTTTCCAACTGCGATATTACATAAAGAAACCTATTCTCTCATTGTGAATTGCATCCCCACAAGAAATTGTGTAGTTTGTTACAGAATTAATAAAATCCACTTATGAGGGCACAACTGTGTGTCGAAAAAAAAATTTCTGTATGAAGTAATAGTTTAGCGATGATAAAACTCACAGGATATCGCCCTCATTGTACTATATATCTAAAAAATAAAAAAAAATAAATCAAAGATGGTTTTCTGAAAAAAATTTACTTTTCATTTTTTTCGAAAAATGTAATTCTATATGAAGTAATAGTTTAGTAAAAATGAAACTCACAGAATATCTCCGTCATTACATCATAAATCTTTAAAAAAAGAAAAAATCAAAGGTGGCCTTTTCGAGAAAAGTGATTTTTTAGTCTTTTCGAAAGAAGTACGCCATTTTAATAATTTTTAATATTTAAAAAAATTTTAACCATTTAAAAGAGTGTAGATAGCACTACAAGCTGTTGCAAAGAAAACTAAATTATGTAAATTTGTTCTTAAGATACAACATTTTAAAGAAAATTGTCGTTAATTTTCTCGTAATTCACCTAAATATTTAAGTAACGCTAAGTTGGTGATTTTTTTTTTGTAAAAAACAAAGAATACGTATCTCATATTTTGCCTTGGAAAACAATATATTCCAGCCCCAAACAATCCCGTGGCATCACCAGG
The DNA here is from genome assembly GCA_032362435.1 of Melikaiella ostensackeni. NCBI lineage: Eukaryota > Metazoa > Arthropoda > Insecta > Hymenoptera > Cynipidae > Melikaiella > Melikaiella ostensackeni. The sequence continues at coordinate 10,828,746 of JAUMHM010000085.1, read as the reverse complement.
GTCAGACTGCCCGATTTCATATAAAATCGATCAAAGTTACAAAAAAAGCGTAAGTTAATTAATTACAATAATCTAAAAGTTAAATGAAGGTTAAAAAGTTAAATGAATATCTAAAAAATAATTACAATCATCCCAAACCTCTTGAATTCTGATTGGTAAAAAGTTGAATTTAAAAAAAGAGTACAATATTACTGCATAAGGCAGAATTTTTTCGAAACGAAAGCAAGAAAATATCGTAACTAGGATTTATTTGAATAAAAAAAAAGTTTCCCAGAAATCGAAATTAAGCAAAAAAAGAATTAAAATATTGTATTTGAATGTGCTCTAGGGTGGTCCAAAAAATCGACTTTTGATTTTTGGTTCGTTTTCCGCAGAAAGAAAATCCCTATTTTTGTTTTCAAATTAGTCAACATTAACCCGTGCCCCCGAGCTCTAGAAATTAACATTGAGATTCAAATGGAGGAATAATTTTCACCCAATAACATTTAATTTTGGTCCTCCCAATCCCCTTGAATTGTACTCAAAAAATACCGCAAAAATGCAAAATGGCAGTTTTATGTAAAATTCGTGGTAAAATTTTTTTTTTTTTAATCTTTGTAATATGATTTATTTTTATTCGATAAGTGATAAGTTTCCACGTAATTTTAAACTAATTTTAAATGGTTTAGAAACAACTATTTGTTTAAACAATGGTTTTCCCCTGTAAACCGCTAAAAAAATGCTTGAAATAAATGATTATTGTTTAAACAATAGGGTATAAGTTCTGAGATAAGAAAATACTGAATAATAAGCGCCATTGTGTAAGAGTTTCGAAAAACTAAAATTTTCTCCACCTTTTCTATGAAAAAGTGCAAATAAATTATTTTTAATTGTTTAAATAATTTCCAAGTATCTTAAAAAAATATTACTCTTAACATTCGTTAATTGTGTCCTTCATTCCAGAAAATGATAACTTTTCACGATTTAGAATTTTAAAAAACTGTTTAAACAAACGAAAATGTTCAAATAATAGCCAAAAATCATTAATGAAAAATTATCACTCTCAACATTCGTTAATTGTGTCCTTACTTCCAGAAAATAATAACTTTTCACGATTTACAGGGAAAAAAATTGTTTACAAAATTTTTAATTATTTAAAAAATTCTTGGAAACTTGTCACTTATTGAATGAAAATAAATCATGTTTACAAAATTTAAAAAAGTACCGTTCTTACCATGAAATTTGCATAAAACTGATATTTTGCTTTTTTTGAGTATTTTCCAGGCAATTTTCAAGAAGGTTGGGAAGGTCAAAAAAAAAGGTTATTTGGTGGAAATTATTTCTTGAACATTCCTTAGTAGGCGACTAAACTTTAATTTACAAAAAGTTAGTAACGAGTACTTCTTCTATCCATTTTTTCGAAAAATGAGCTCTTTCCATTTGAAACCCCGTCTTACACTCAAAAAAATTTGGTTGATTCAACAAAATTTTCTTTAAATCAACCAAATAAATGCATTGCTGTATGGTCAACCAAAGATTTGGTTGATTCAATTAAATTTTTGGTTATTTTAACCAAATCTATTGGTAGATAAAATATTTGATAGATTCAACCATAAATTTTGCTTAATCAATTAACTATTTTGTTGAATTAACCAAAACTTGTTTTGTTCAATCAAATTCCAACGTATATTCAAGAAAAAAGTTTTTTTGATTAAAGCAATTTTTTTCTGACTGTAATTTTAAAAGCCCGGGGGCATGGGTTAATGATGACCAATTTGAAGAAATAGGGATTTTCTTTCTCCGAAAAACGAACAAATTGTTCGATCATCAAAAAATAAAATTTCTACAGGTATAAATTTTGATCACCCTAATGTGCCTCTTGTCGTCCTTCTACAGAAATTCTGTATAAAACTAGGACATTTATTATTTTAATTTTTTCTAATCGTGAAAAAGATGCTTTCAATTCCCAGCCATACCTGTCTGATATGCATGAAAATGCAAATCTTCTATAATTAAGCTTAAGAAGTACGGTGATTTATCAAAGCAATTACTTAATTGCTCCCGACACCGCAGGCCGAGGCCAATTAGTCAATTACCCTAATGTCTTAATTATTGCTACCATCATTGACTTGCTCCAAATATCTGTCTATATAATTTACATTTTCGTTTCAAACGCTCTATACCAAAATAAAAATTTTCTTTTTTTTTCAAAGATCGAAATAAAATCTACTTTCTTATGAAAATTTGTTTGTTCATATTTTTTTGTCCCATAGTTCTATTTCTAGATAAGTTTGAGTTTTCGTCTGTTTCAATATAGCTATTTCTCAATGAAAAATAATTTGGTCAAGTCTACAAAACGATTTGGTGAGGCTAACCAACGAATTTTGTTGAGCAAACAAAATATTTCATTAGGCTAACAAAATAATTTTGTTCGCCAACGAACCAGATTTATTACGTCAGCATAGGTGAACATTCTGAATGAAAACTAAAGTCAGTTATTCCATTTTTCAACTGAAAATTAATTTGCACATGGCCAAAATTTTGACCAAAACTGAAGTCGCTGTATCCAATTAATGATGCCATCCCAAATTCTGCTGCATCTCGCAAGAACTCTTTTTAAATTAATAGCTTTATTACCTTCTCTCTTTATAAATAGCATTTCCATGAACTCTCTCTTTTTTTATTTCTCTCATGATAAAAAATTTTAACATCATCCCAATTAAAATCATGCCCATGTGTAAGTCTACGTTTTGTAAGGAGCCAGTAATATCTTGCACTTCTATGAAAATTATTTTTATGTTCATCTTTTCTTGTTCTAAGTGACCGCCTTGTTTGTCCTATATAAACAGCATCACATTGTCTACACTTAATTTTGTAAATTAAACATTGTTTTTCTAATTACTCATATTTGTCTTTACCCAACTTTACACTTAAGTTGCTTTTGAAAGGAACTCTATTTATCGTACGTAAGCCCAATTTTCCTAACACTCATTTCAAGATACTTGAGATTTTTCCAAAATAAGGTAGGACAACCTTACTTACTGTAATCTTGGATGTATACTAATGAATACATTAAGTATGGTATCTACATTTTGTGCATGTAAAGAAAGTATAAAATCATCCACAATTTTTGCATAAAAGTCCAGTTCAAAATTAATTTTGTTAAAAACTTCATTTTCCAAATCTTCCATCACAATTTCATCAATAATTAGGGACAAGACTGAGCCTATCGGAGTTCCAAATTTTTTGTTTATAGAAAGTACCATTAAATTCAAAATAAACAGAATTGAAAACATATTCAATAGCATCAAGAAATTGTTTTTTCGCAATCTTAGTATGAAGTTTGATCTTATCCCATCTATTTTCAATAGCAAGTTCAAATCTTTCATATGGAATGTTAGATGTGCTTGAAGTTCTGAACATTTAAATGAACAAAATTTTTTACTGATGGTTTTGTCAACTAGGATGAGTGCTAAAATATTAATTTGTTTAAATTGCAACCAATAGATTACAAAAGAAACTTATAATAAATTATTTTAAATTGTAGATGGAACAATATTTGTAGATAAAATAGAATTGGGAAAAAATATTTCGTTCATTTGAACGTTCAGAACTTCAGGTACATGAAGTTTAGGAAACATGGCTATTACGTCAAAGGAGACAAAAATGTAATTTGTTGGTATTTTAACATTTTCAATTAATTTTAGAAGGACAGCACTGTTTTTAATTGATCTTGACGAAAGGGTAACTGATTCATTGATAATTTTACTAAGAAGTTCTAATTTTCTCGTGGGTGAACCTATTGCCGAAATAACCCGTCGTAAAGGAAATTCTGCTTTATGAGCTTTGACCAGGCCATAGGCCTGAGATAGATTTGTGTGAATTGTGTCAATGTCGCACCTTTCGATATTGTTTCCCAAAAATTTTTGAAACCTTAATCTCTCTAGAATTTTAAATGTACCTTCTTGGATCATTTTTGTAGGATCATTTGGAGCAACTGCAAAACTATCTTTATCATTCAAAGTATGCATCAGTTTTTCATTATAAGCATCTTTTGATAGTTTAAAAAGAGTTTTGTTTCAAATAATCCTTCGTTTAATGCTTTTTCTAATAAGGTTTGTAGAGCACCATTATTCAAAAAATCATTCGACAAACCCATAGATATTGCTCTAAATTCTTTTACTTTGTTTTCTAGTAATTTTTAAATATTAGCTTCAATGTCTTTAATGATTTCAAGTAGTGGAAAATCTTACTTGAATGTAAATTTAGCAATTAGTAAAACGATAACGAAATTGTGCTCTTCTTGACAAATAAGAAATAATTCCGACTTTAATTCCTCCTTTTACTATGTGAAAAAAATTCTATAATACTGTATGTTTGAAGTGCTATCCAGCCCTACAAAAGAATAGTGTCTTTGGGGTTTAGGAGGGCGGATGGTGAATGAGGTGGACATTAGTACGTAAAAAATAATTTTTTGTAACAAAAAATAAATGTTGTTTAAGAGAATAAAAGAAAAATTAATTTTAAGGTGTAATCCAAGAATCCAGGAAAAGACCCTTACAGGGATCATCCCATATAGAACCAAAAAACTACCCCTAAGGAACAAATTTGCAATTCACTCTGTATTTTGGAATAGATCAATTAAAAAAATTATTTTTTATATTTCTTATCTTGCCATTTTTTGTATAATTAATTGCGAAACATTTCCAGATCTTTTAAAAAAGTTTGGGGGTAGTTTTATTTATCACTATAAAGTACCTTCAATCGTAAGCTATCCACAGTTTTGTCTCATATTTTTCGAGATGGGGTGATTTTCACCTCTTGAATATGCGATTGGGCACTTATAAAAAATACGTGTTGAATATTTTTCAAAGAATTACAAATTCGCCAAGTGCCACTAAAAACTGACTGGGGACACTTCAATCGGTTCGCTTGTTAAAAATAAAAATAAGAAAAGCTGTTAATGTTTTCTTAAATTGTTCTTTGACTCCCACAACTAGGCAGTTTATTTCAAATTACTATCCTCGTTCGACAAGCTATAAAATTATAAATGCTGAGAGGTATCATAAATTAGCATAATTATAGTCTGGTGCAAATATCTCTATTAATCCCGAATTTATAAAGTCAGAAATCCGATTAATTTTTACTTCCTTCTGAAATACTCTTGCACAGCAAATAATTTATCCGAATGACCTATTTAAGGATTTGTTATTATCATATAATTTAATTTGTTTATCACATTTTTATTTACTGAAATTTATGAATAATATTACGTGTTAATAAAACGTTTCCATTCCAAATTGAAGTCCTTGACTCTTGACACTAAGGAGTAAAAAATGTCAAACTGCAAATATGAGTCATGCAATTGGTTCATAAATAATTCAAGCAAAAATAGATGTGAAAATTTCTAAAGTATACTCTTTACTATTATGGGTGTCTTTATTTACACAATACATTAGAGCCTGTTTATTTTTAGTTTAAAAATAGTTTGAACATTTGAATTTATTAACATTTATGCATCGTTCATAATTTTAAAAAGTAGTCAGCAGTGTCCAAAGCGTTCCAAATTTTTTTTCACAGAAGATACAAATAAATATACGTCTATAAATTTTTCAAATTCGTTTGTTCGGTCTCAAATGACGTTAAAGTTCGCTCTAAATTAATTGGTTCATAAAACATCGATGTTGTAGAATTTTTATTTGCAGTGTGCGAATGGATCTTTCGACATCCGATAAATATACTGACTAAAATAATTTAAATATATTTATTTGAATATTATTTTTAATATATTTGAAACTTATTGTTAATTAAAATTCATTAGACGACCAATTTTGGCTCAATTCAAAATTTTGTAATTTATTTGCCTGAAAGTGTCAGGCAAAATTATTTCGCGGTTTGAGTTTATCACTTTCATTTTATTTCATAAATATTCGGACATTTTAGTTCTTTCTCTATCAATGAAGAAGAAAGTTATGAAAAATCTGAATTAAGATAACAATTTCTGAAATCTGTTTTATGTGAGTGGCCACTTTACTGAAAATAACTGTAGCAATGAATCGCTATAGCAAAAATTTATTATAACTTTCATTATATTTGACTGGTTTATAATTATCTGTCACAATTGCAAAAGCGCTTCAGCAAAGAATGAAAAATGCTTTAGTTATTATGAACAATTTTTTTCAAGAATCTGGTAAAAGATCAGTATAACTTAATCGATGATAGATTAATAGATTTGTATATTTTTGTTACTTAAAATTATATAAAAATTTATGGACTTAAATTGATGGTTAAGCAAAGCAAGCGAAGATGACAAAATTTAAAATTTCAATTTCAGTATGCTTATTAATGTTGAGAAGTTTTATAAAGGTATTGGGTAAATTTTTGGGTTAACTATAAATATAGACACAATCGTCAATTAATAATATTTTCTGAACCAGGATGGTATATTATATAAAACGGTAGGTATATTATTTAGTCAACGATGGTTTTGTATAAAAAAATTAATCGATTTATTCGTTTTTCTGAAAAAGCGGCATATGTCACGTTATTTACTATAGTTATGCAAAGTTTGATTAAAATAGATCAGTTAGTTTTGTCTGACAATGCGTCTGCATGTTAAAAATAGTAAATTTTTTCATAAATTAAAATTTGTCTCTATTGTATCCTGATTTATCACAAAGGACAGTATTTTCCGACGTTGAAAATGTCTGAATTTTGCGCTGAAAAACTGATTATTATGCGAAATTATGCGACGAAAAATCGAATTATGTGCTCTAAAAATGAAAAACAAATTAAGGCATAGGATGCAATTTTCAACTCCAGAAAATACCAAAATGATATTTAAAACATAAGGAATATAAGTACACGTTAGTAGGGTATGAATGCAGAAATTATTCGAATCATTTGAGCCGAGCAAAAAAAAAGTTGTGGTTTGGCACCCGAGAGAAGAAGAAAATGTTTGATGCTTTCTATTATGTTTTTAAATTGAAAATTTAGTATTAAAGAACAATAAAAAATGAAAAATTGAGAAAAAGCTTATTGTACAAGATACAATTTTTTGAAAATGTAAAAAAACACGTTTTTTTTTTAATGTAGCTATTCGACATTTCTAAACAGAAGTTGTACATGTCGAATTTGCAATTTTTTGAGTTTGAATCGAAGAAACACGTATTTTGTGAGTATTAAAAAAATATATACTTATTAAAGCGTTACCAAATCGTTAATTTTGTCTTTTTTAAACGATTTAAACTCTTTAAAAACGGCAAAAAGTTTTTTTTCTCCGAAGCAACAAAATAGCTTCATGTTTCTGCGGTTCAATTAACTAAATTTTAAAGTTTGTAGTTTGTACATTTTCAAAACATTATAACTTGCTCAAAAAAATTTGTTTTCAATTTTATATTGTTGTTCACCACTCAAACCTTATTTACAAAAAATTCGCCGCAATGTTTTTGCCCATAGGAAAATCCTTTTCAATTTTCAAATTCAAAAACCGAACAGAAGACATTAATCGATTTCAACAACTTTGGTTGTACTTCTTTCGAATGCCAAGGCACAACTTCTTTTTCAAGAACCTCTTTAAAAACCTACGTTTACCTAAATGAAAAAACTGCGCGAAATTCAAAATGCAACTTTCTTATAATTTGATTTTTAAAAAATTAACAAACTGTAATACATAAATATTAAAAAATACATTTTTGGCATATTTTTACATGTATATTTCGCAAAAGATATGATAAATGCGCTATTATGCAAACATTTCTAAATTATGCGACGAAAGTAAAATTATGCAACTTGATGCACGTTAAATTGAATAAATTTCGCATGAAAACTTTATCTAACATGAAAGTTCTGAGTCATACTTAACTTTGAGACATTATGCGATTATGCACTTCGCATAAACTAGAGGTCCTTATTTATCACTTTCTTCTGAAAAAGCGGCATATGTACATGTTATTTACAATGTTTATGCAAAGTTTCATCGAAATTCATTGATTGGTTTTGGCTGTCTTTATGTCTGACACATGTTAAAAATAGTAAATTTTTTGATAAATGCGAATTTAACTCCATGATATGTTTATGGATCACTTTCTCCTGAAAAGCGGCATACATACACATTATTTACTACCTATATGTATGCAAAGTTTCATTAAAATCGATGGATTGGTTTTGGCTGCAGGTACGCCTGCATGTAAGAAATCGTTAAAAAATGAGTGAAAATGTCTAAAAAATGGAAAATGTTCATTATGATTCTATGTATTTCAAATTCGTTGAAACTACTTTCAGAATCTGATTACATCTTTCTAAAAAAAAAGTTTGAGTTCATTTGATAAAAACTTGTAGCCTGCACCTTGGTCTGCATTTTAAAAATCATGCTTTTAACTCTTCTTTTCTTAATAGATGCAAATGTGAATTTATTTCGTCTTAATTAATATGTAAAATCGTAAAATGAGATGATTGTCAAAGTTTTATAATCATTGGAATAAAATTATAGCCTGCAGACGACTTTTGGTTAAGATTTTTTTTTTAATTCGATTATAGCTGATTTCTTCAATTTTTAATTAATATCTTCTAAACATACAGAATTTTTTTACTCTGGTGGGTTCCTTATAGACAACAAGTTTGGTCAATATATCTCATAAATTGACTGACATATTCCACGTTACAGATAATAATTCCCGGTAGTGATTTTTTTCTTTTTCGCATTTTGCCTTTCATGGCAGATTTTTTTTTTCGTATGTATTTCTTGATAAAGTGCAAGATTCATGGGGTATTTCCAAAAAAAAGATATTTGACATTAACAGAAAGTTTTCTTTGATTTCAGCAACAAAAGAAACAAAGAAAGCTTTAATGAGACCACTAATTTTAGGAAATCTATCTTGAATTTGGTTATAAAAGATTGCCATGCACAAATAAACAATCTGAATGAGAACATTAAGAAGACTTTAGATAAATTGAATAAACAGGTACCGGTTTATATCATCAAAGAATGTCTTGTAACAGAAACTGAATTAAATAAAAAAGCCTTAAGAATAATAAAATTTGTGAACGAAAATTTGAAAACATTCTTAATGCCCAAGGTGATATACAAAAATTGATTCTGAATATTCACTTGACTCTATTTCAAGACCATTCTGACCCACGGCTTTTAAATATTTCAAACGTAGAGATTCTACAAAAGGTGATCAACATTACAAAAAATATGGGGAGAAAAAGTATAGTCAATTCCTTGAAATCATTAAAGACATTGAAGCTAATACTTCAAAATTACTAGATAAGAAAGTAGAAGAATTTAGAGCAAAATTTATGGGTTTGTCAAACGATTTTTTGAAAAATGAGGTTCCACAAAGCTTATTAGAAAAATAATTAAACGAAGGATTCTTTGAAACAATTTTTTTTTGATGTCATCCTGAATTACTGATTACTAAGGCTGATGAAGGGAGAATTACGGTTGCGATTTTAAAAAATGCTAATGATCAAACAATGATGCATATTTTGAATGATAAGGATAATTTTAGAATTATTCCAAATGATCCTACAAGAATGCTTCAAAACGGTACATTTAAAATTCTGGAGAGATTAAGGATTCAAAAATGTTTGGCAAATAATATTGAAAGGTGAGATATTGACACAATTCATACAAATCTATCTTTGACCTATGGCCTAATTAAAGCTCATGAAGCAGACTTTCTTTTATGACCAGTTATTTCGACAGTAGGTTCACCCACGAAAAAATTAGAAGAACTCTTTAGCAAAATTATAAAAAAATCAGTAACCCTTTCGGAAAGATCAACAAAAAATAGTCCTGCCTTTCTAAAATTAATTGCAAATCTTAAAATACCAATAAATCACATTTTTGTTTCTTTTGACGTAATAGCCATATTTCATTACATTCCATTTGAAAGAGTTAAACTTTCCATCGAAAAAAGATGGGATATGATCAAATTTCGTACTAAGATTTCGAAAAAAAAATTTCTTGATGCTATTGAATATGCTTTCAATTCTGTTTATTTTGAATTCAATGGTACTTTTCACAAACAAAAATTTGGAGCTCCGATAGGCTGTCTTGTCCCCAATTCTTGCTGAAATTGTGATGGAAGATTTGGAAAATGAAGTTTTTGATCAAATTAATTTTGAGTTG
>JAUMHM010000085.1:10805379-10818529 GCA_032362435.1 Melikaiella ostensackeni | reverse complement strand
TGCTGAAGAAATTCTAAAATTATGATTGGGGGGGGGGGGCTGGTGTAACTGACCTATGAAAACCTCCCTTTGTAATGAGCCCAAGAATTTTGAAAAATTTTAATTACTTCCAGAGTTATTCCAATTTGTCGAAAACATTGAATTATGACGCTATTTTGCAATATGTTTTTATTAAATTGACATATTGCCTTGAACTTGGGCTTATTAAGTAGATCCAAAATTTCATCACCTTTCGTCTTATTATCAGGGAAACAATTTCCGTGATAACATTATAATAAGTAAGACACATTACATTTTCATGATTTTATTGAATTTCTTTTTCAATGATCTCTACAGGTTTTTGTGCATTTTCCAGTATAAGTCTAACTTTTTTATTGAAAATTAAACAAAATTCCTGGTCCACGTAAAAATTGCCAGTCATTTCCCATTTTTAATAAATTTCCGATCATTCCCCGGCTTTCCTGGTCAAGTGGTCATCCTGTATTACATACGTCCAATAAATATAGACTCGAGGAGTTAACAATTTTTGAAATCTGGTGTATATCTTTCATGAAAATTCCTTGAAATCCTTTAAAAACTGAAATTTCCTTGAAATTCTTTGACATTTCGTGAAATCTTTGGAATCGTTTGAAATATTCAAAATCCTTTATAATCCTTGAAAATCCGTATAAACTTTTTGAATCCTCTGAAACCCCTTAAAATAGTTTTAAATGTCCTATAAAGTTCCGTTCTATCTTTTGAAATCTTATATAAAATCCCCTGCCATCCTTCAAAATTCGTGAGAATACTTTGGTATCTCTTGAAATCATTGAAAATACGCGCGAAAATAAAACGCCGCAAAGAAATTACCTAAAGTTAGGATAAAAAATGCTCGAGGTTTTTGTCTTATGCATATAAATCACGAGTCATATGATGTGCGTGCGGTATCAGAAGTTGCAAAACAAGAGAGATAATTTTTTTCAAGTCGTACAACACAGTACTTGCTCTCACAAATAATCACAACGAAACTTATTATCGCCAATGCCACTGGAATTAGCCAAGCCTTTTTTTATAGGGTGGTTGGGTGAAGCAACAATACTCCACATCAACCAAATTTAATTATTATGCTTATTTTTAATGTGCAGTTTTGTAATAAAAATCAATCCGATCTATTCAGTTGGCACCTAATCAGTTAGGAAATATATCATTCGCTTATGGGGGTACACAGCTCGTAATTTCGACAGAAATTATACAGAAATGTCGGAAATTTTTGGAATTACTCAAAATAACCAGACAATTACCAAAACTATCAACTGTTTTCGGCGATGTATTTCAAGTGGCTGATTATCTTGTTTTCGATTTTGAATGTCCACTAACCTCATGTTACTGTCAAAACGTAAACATCCGTGCCAAAAGATGAGTGGTACCAGGGTGAGGTGTCCTTTACGGTGTCTCTGGGATACCGAGCGACCTCCTAGAGTATGCAGCCTTACCCTTGCATGCGGGGCTCTACAAGGGTAGACGAACCCTTTTCCTAGCTGCTCGTGGGAACAACTATGGCAACACCAAACCCAGTCGTGAATGCGGTTCAGAATGATCGAACGCACAGAGCACCCGACAATGGGTCGGCAAACAGCGCCGATCGCCCTAGAGTTCAGGATGCTGCAAATAATTTGGATGGAAACACGAAAATGAATCGGCGAGACGATCGACGTCTTAGGTGGACGGTTCGACTCAGGGATGACTTGCTGGATTACTACGATCCCAGCATTATCCCTGATTACAGAGGTTACGTGGCGCGCCAGCACACACTGTGGTGCCAGTAACACCCAGGGCTTTCGCATGTTTCGCAACAGGTGTTGCAAAACTGCGCCGATAACCTCTTGCGAACAGGATATGTACGCGGAACGCTTCCCCAACCGCTGCAAGAACAAGCTGCAGACGAAGAAGAGGAAATGGCATTAAGACCAACCGTGGAAATCAGGCATCTCCCGAGAGAAGATGCCGACCTCTGGACCATCACTTGTTCAGTTTATGATGCGGGGAGGGCTTTGGCCGATTCGAATCATTTGGCCCGAATCTTCACCTCATATTTAAAGTCGCAGACGCCCATTGCGCAGAGGCTGGTGTTTGGACGCACTATACTCCTACCGCAGAATAACGACTTGTCCAACCCAAGGAACTACAGGCAAATAACTTGTCTGAACATGCTGTATAAGATCTTTACGGCTATCCCGGACTGCAGGATGGTACAGACAATAAGACCTGTGTGGAGAGTGATTTACGAAAAACATGGATCAGAAAGAGGTGTAGCAGGCTGTCGGGAGAATCTGCTAATCGACAGAAGCTTCTGCAAAGACACTTTAGTCTATAATCGCAAACTGTCTATGGCCTGGATTGATTTACGAGAAAGTTTTCGATTCAACGTCTCATAAACTCATCATCTGTCTGTCGGAAAGCTTAAAGGTTTATCCACACGTAGTGGAATGCATAGAGAGATTGATGCCCCTTTGGAAAACCAGATTCACTATCTCATCTGGAAAACATCGTGTGACAACTAACAGCGTCACCTTCCAGTGGGGCGTCTTTCAGGCTGACATCATAGGCCTCTTTATTTGCATCACACTTTTGCAACTATCTTTCGCATTATGCAATTCTCATGGGTACCTCTGTGGCGAGACTAAAAATCGCGAGCATAAGGTGACTCATATATTTTATATGAATGACTAGAAGATCTGTGCTTCTGGAACACAGCATCTCAAGGATACTTTAAAGATCATCGAGGGGTACACACGAGAAATTGGATCTCCGAAGCAGATACGAGCGTCTCCTTCGACAGATTTGGTCTTCCAATCTGTCGGCGTTGAACAAGATATTCACAACTAACATACTTGCCATCCTGGTTCTACTCTATTCATTTGGGGGTTTTCCGTGGACGAAGCACGAGCTCACGGCCCTTAATATCGCCACACGTAAGATCATACATATGCAGAAGGGCTTGCATATCAACTCGTTCGTTCCATACGAACATTATGGTTATACATTTTACAGTTATGCTTATAGACTTCACGCCGTAAAGGCGGGCGTGGACTTCTAAATATCCAGTGTCTTTATGACCGAATTATCTTGGGTACAGCTAACATTGTGGCTAATGGAAGAGATCATTTCCTGAAAATGGTCAGGAACCACGAGATGATTGGCAAAGAAGCGCCCCTTTACAAGTCCGCGGAGCAGGTGGTCGAGACCCTAGGCCTGGATCTTAACATCAGAAATGAGGAAAGTCATTAATCCATCTAGATGCCTTACTTTTAAAAGCTGTAGTGAAGAAAGCAGAGGTCAGCAACTTCCTCGAATAGCTCCACGACAAGAAAATATATGGAAATTTTCACAGATATGTAAAGGATCAGTCCTTATCGATGAAGTTAACGTTTGCTTTCCTTAAATCATCCGGACTCAACTCGGGCACGGAGGGTTTTATTTTCGCGTGTCAGGGCGGTGGCATTTCCACCTTGGTATACCGTAGCTGCATCTCACGTCAAGAAGGTCCGAGGGTTTTGCCGGCTCTTCATTACGATTTCATCGTACTATGTGGTTTTCACCTCACGGCCGTGAGGCGTGGACATGGGCGTAATTTACCGCGGTTCTACTGGGAAAGTTGGTGCCATTTTTTTGGATGGCTGTTGCTCCCAGGGGAATATATTTTTATAATAATTTGCTCAGAGATTACATATGCACGCTCGAAAATTCACATTGAAAATCCTTCACATGTTAGATTAAAATCCTACTTAAAATCTTGTTTTTCAGAGAATATTAAACATTAATATACATAAACAATTATGTTTTTAAAGAGCCCTTCAAGTTATTTACTTGATAAGAATTTCCTACGGCAGTATATACATATTTTAGTAAATTTATGAGTGTTATTCGGTCGTTATTGATATTTTGATATGAACAATTTGACCATAAATTTATCTCAATTAATTGAAAAACAATCGTGTGTGATTTCACTGTATTAAACCGTCAAAGCCATTTATTTTTTTGGAAAAAGATTTGAAATCAATAATATCACTGATTTCCAATTATTTCCACATTTACCGGTAAATATCAGGAATTACCGAGATCTTTCCGTAATTTCGGAAATTTTACATCCTTATTCGATTATCAATAAACACTGCACTCATCATAAATGATTTTTAGTCTTAAATTATTTATTTATGTTATTGAAAAATTATTATTTAAAATTTGTGTTCTATTAACCAATAATAATCCAGTGTTTTTGAAAATATTTTAGGACACTAAAAAAATTGTCAACAATATTATATATTCGTTTTATGTTGACGTGCATCTTTGTTTATCATTCATAAAACGTGATGTCAATTGCCTCGAAATCATAACAAAGTTGACCAAGTGGTTGTTACGTAATCAATTACACTGTGAGGTTCAAGGAGAACGCTATTTACGGAAGCAGCAACTCTCTATTAAGAATTTTTCACTTAAGTGGTCGAAAATGAAGAGTGATAGTGATAGTGATAAGTTTCAATGCACAATTTTCTTTCAAGATTTTCCTCTTCCGCTTACTGATAAATTACATTTAATTGCCCAATTAAATTATTAAATCTCGTTTCTTCTTATTTTATTATAATCTTATTTTAATGCATCGGCCGAAAAAAGTCGGTGAAAGAATTTGATGAAGTACTCTCGTATATGGCAGGCAGGAAAGTACTCGTTAAAAAAGTGTTTATATAGGTGGGGAATAAAATTATAATAAAAGTTGTGACGCATCTGAAGAGAGAATCTAGGTTACATTTCGCACCACGTGGTTACACCAGTATCGCAGATATACACTGTAAAAAATGTGACTGAAAAATATATTTTTGGCCAACTTGTACCAAAAGTATGCCTTTCGTGCATGCAGAGTGTATGTAAAGTGGGGTTTTCCGCCTGAAAACGATGCGGGCACAAAGTAGCTTTTTGCGTCCGCTTCTTTAATCCCCGGGCGGAAAACGCTACTTTGCGCCCACTTTACATATCCTCAAAGGCAAACTTTAGATGCAGGTTATGGACAAAAAACATTGTGTATTACACAATATACTATTCGTTCTGTCATTTTTTCATATGATTTGTGTGGGTAGATTACACGTTTATTGTAAATTAATACCAAATTATGAAAGAATTTTCCTAGTACAATCATGAGGCATAAAAATACCAGTGATTGCTGTGGGAAATTTATACCAATAATTATCGTACTCTCACCGCAAAGATCGATGGAAATGCACAACATTAAAAAAAATTACGGAATATTTTGTTTTATTCGTCTAGGTTAACATTGTTCCTTGTGTGAACTTTACCATTTTTTTTGTAAATTTCCTACAAAGATCACTAGTGCCTTTATGTCCTATGATTGTTGTGCACTGTAAAAAATGTGACTGAAAAATAAATTTCGTTAGATCATTTTTTCTTATGATTTCTGATTACATGAAACTTTTTACAGTGACATTAAAAAATGTCTCTAGATAATAGACTACGTTCTGTACTTTTTTCCTATGATTTCTCTGAGAAAACTGCATGTTTATTGAAAATTTACACCAATCTCTGAATGACTTTTCCCATAACTGTATGAAATTTACAATAAACGTATAATTTTCCTAAAATAATCATTAGGACATAAAAATACCAATGATTGCTGTGGGAAATTTACATCATGAATCATGGCAATTTTAACGCAAAGATCGATGTAAATTCACAACATTGAGGGAATATAACTCAATATTTGTTGTTTTTTTCGTGTAATTTTACATCATTCCTTGTGTGAACGTTACTATTTTTTTGTGAATTTTCAAAAAAGATCACTGTTACTTTCATGTCCTATGATTGTTGTGGGAAAATTACATGAGACTTTAGAGTTTCGGTTATTCTCAAACCTTCCGCAGTAAAATAGACGAATCGTTTTTAACTTTTCACATTTTTTTCTACCCGTGGTTGAAGCTTTACAACAAAATACTTAATTTTTGTGTGTAAATAAAAAAGAAATAGAGGTATTAATGCTTATCTCTGAAATGCAAACCTCGCGAATTTCACATGTCTAAAAATAACTGCGCTTGATTTCATAGGTTTTATCTTTCAAACGAGTGTTATATCCTGGTTTAATAAAACAATGAAAGTTATGCTTATGCAAGAAAAATGATATAATTCTCAGAATTTGTACATGCAAAGAAATCATATAAGGCATCTAAAAATAAAATTGTGTCACTTGAAAACTATTTTCTCATGCGTATTAACACGTGTGTTTGATACGAGTGCAAAAAGTGAACACTCTTTCTCGTTTTGATAAAAATTCCTTTGTTTGTCTTTGTTAATTTTAATAATTCAATAACGAGGGAATAGAGAATCACTGTAGGTCAACAAAGATCTAGAAAAATATTTGTTCAGTTTCAAACAAATCTTTTGACCCGTTTTACTGAAAACCTATTATACAATTTTTAATCCATTAAATGAAACATGTATTCTAATTGCAATAAACGTCAAATTGTGAATAAATTAGCAATTAAAGATAAGGCTTTTTCTTGAATGAGGATAAGCGAGCAAAACGTGATAAATTCCATTTGACTTAATTTCTCAACATTTAAGGATATATTGTAACTGGAAAGTCACTGATTAATATGAAATTTGAAATGGGCTGTTATAAACAGTGAGACTGTCAAATCAATCAAATGCAAAAAAAATTATTAAATACTACCTTGTAGTTATTAACTAAATAAAAATGGATTTATTCACTCTTGATTCAGTAAAGGCATATTTCACTGATTATTCATATTCTAATGATATACATTTACAATTTCTTGTTTACATATAAAATCAAAAGATGATCTTATTCATGATTACTATATTGTTAATTTTGAAAGTGAAATTTCAAAGTTTCGTAAAACTATGTGTTATAAGAGAAATACTGAAAAGTATTTATGAATTTTAGAAAAGTGCTGCAATGTTTAACAAGTTTTACTTATTTACGTAATGAATCTGCAATCAGAAATTAATTTTTTTTAATGATTCATTTTACTTTATATATAGACGTTGAAGCTGAGAAGAAACAAATTTTTTTTTAACTTAAGATTTCATCATTGAAATAATGACATTCCAAACATACAGAAACAACCATTACCTCAATTTTTTCAAAAAATGGATTTATCACGTCTTGTTCACTTACATCTCAACTAAAATTGAGGATTTCACTGGATTTTATAATATAATATGGACCAATCTTAAAATAAGTATTAATGGAGGTTGAGTTTTTGCTCTTATTCAGCATGAACCGGCTTGATTAAAATATTTTCTTAAAATTATTCGTTAAAATTAAATATTGTTAAAAAGGATTGTAAACATTTATTTTTTTGTCCAGTGATAAACTTCGAAGGTAATGAACCAGTTAAGTCAGTAAATCGATACCTCAAATTCTCAACACAACCTAATCTTATTATATGAAAATTATGTAACTTGAGTTATATAAATTTATATAAGCTGGACAAATAATTTTTCGAATTCGTAAAACTTGACGTCAACCTTTGTATTATTTGGAGCGTATTCAAAATATTTCTTTGTGTGAAATAAAGTTAATTTATTTCTGACAGTTTGCACTTAGAAAGATGTTTCGTTGAAAGACATATCGTGGTAAAAACATTATTAGTTGGCACATAACAATATTCTATATCATTTTGTTTGAAACGAGCAAAAAAAGCGCACTACATGCGCTCATGACATGCATGTTTCTTCTTTTCATTGCCTTACATAATTAATAATAAACAGAAATTAAAATAAACATTGAAATAGGTACATCTACTTCCATACAATTTCAATTTCAATCGGCAATTCGTTAAATTTTGAATGTTTATGGTTTAAAATCATGAAATTTTGAACATCTTTTTGTAATAGGTCTATCTTGGAGATTTAAAGTTGAAGATTCTTCAATGTTGAATGTGTATAATTCAAAATGATGTAATTTTGAATGTTTTTTTAATAGTTCAATTTTGAAGATATATAGTACAATTGAAAATTCTTGAATTTTGAAGTTGTATAAATAAAGCTTCTCAAATTTTGCTGATTTTGAAAATCAAAAGTCAAGAAGTTTTAATTCTAAATTTTTTGTGAGTCATAAAAATTACAGAATTTTTAATTGTGAAACTTAAAACTTGCATAACTTTTAATTGGTAATTTTCAAAATTGAAAACTCTTTAATTGGAAAGGCTTACAATTCAAAGTTCTACAATTTTGAAGAGTTACAATTGAAAATTCTTGAATTTTGAAAATATAAAATTCCAAATTATTCAGTTTTCAAGATTCATATTTTGAAGGTATGTAATTTTGAACGCTTTTTTTTAATAGTTCAATATTGAATATTTACAATAATTAAAGACCCTTCAATTTTAACAATTTGCAATTGAAAATTCATCAATTTTGAAGATTTAAAATCGAAAATTATTCAATTTTGAATAATTAAAATTGAAATTAATTCAATTTTTTAGATTTTTAATCAGTAATTCTTCAATTTTTAAGATGTACAATCAAAGGCTCATTAATTTGAGATGTTTACAGTTTGAATCGATATAATTTTGAACGTTTTTTGGAATGATTCAATTTTGAAGATTTGAAATTGAAAATTATTCAATTTTGAAAATTCAAAATGGAAATTTATTCAATTTTGTAGATTTACAATTGGAAATTCTTTAATTTTCAAACTTTACAATTGAAGATTCATTAATTTGTCATGCTTACAGTTTAAAATGATGTAATTTTGAACGTTTTTTTCTTGGAATATATGGTTCAATTTTGAAGATTTATAATGGAAAATTTTTCAATTGTGAATATTTTCAATCGATGACTTTTCAATATTTAATTGGTAAAATAGAAAATGTTGCAATTTTTTGTTGTTTTTTTTTTTAATTCAGTTTTGAACATTTAAAATTAAAAATTATTTAATTTTGTAGATTTGCAATTAAAAAATTTTCCATTTTTAAGATTTACAATTGAAGATTCAATAAGTAGAATGTTAACATTTTAAAATGATGTAATTTTTAACGTTTTTTTTTTTAATATGCAGTTCAATTTAGACGATTTACAATGAAAATTCTTCAATTTTGAATATTTGCAATTGAAGACTCTTCAATATTTAATGTGTAAAATGTAAAATGTTGTAGTTTCGAATTTTTTTTGGAATAATTGAATTCTGAAGATTTCAAATTGAACTTCATTTAATTTAAAAATTTTGCAATTTAAAATTCTTCAATTTTTGCGATTTACAATTGAAGATTCATAAATTTGGAATGTGAAGTTCAATTTTTAAAATTTACAATGGAAAATTCTTCAATTTTGAATATTTGCAATTGAAGACTCTTCAATATTTAATGTGTAAAATATAAAATGTTGTAATTTTGAATGTTTTTTGGAATAATTGAATTTTGAAGATTTAAAATTGAACTTTATTTAATTTTAAAGTTTGCAGTTTAAAATTCTTCAATTTTTACGATTTACAACTAAAGATTCATTAATTTGGAATTTATGTTGTTTGAACTGATATAATTGAGAATGCTTTTGGAATTTACAATTAAAGATTCATGAATTTGCAACGTGAAATTCAATTTTTAAAATGTACAATGGAATATTCTTCAATTTTGAATATTTGCAATTGAAGACTCGTCAATATTTAACGTGTATAATAGAAAATGATGCAGTTTTGAATGATTTTTTTTGGAATAGATCAATTTTGAAGACTTAATATCGAAAATGATTCAATTTTATAGATTCATCATATTAAATTCTTTAATTGTGAACAGTAAAAATGATAGCGTCAATTTATTTTTTGTAAATTTTTATAATTTTTTTACATTTTTAGCATATGTTTCCGTAGATAAAAAATAAAAACTTTGCATGAACTTCGAGTTACTTTAATCAGTGAATGTAAATGTAACAAGTTACTATTTTGACGAAGTAACTGTAGCTGTAATCATTAAATTTTTTTAGAGAACTTCCCCAACACTGCATCGAACTTTAAATTTAAATGATCCTAAAGTCAGGCCATAATTATTGTCATGTCGATCTAACATAATGAGAATTTGATACTTTAATTCAAAATAAAGAATTTCCATTCAATCGAAACAAGTTCAGGTGGAAGCATAATTTTAAAAAACGTCAAACTGATGTATGATAATAAACTGTCACACTGACATGATAGAAAAAATCTCAAGACAAAAAACACGCGAAAAGCAAGCGGAAATATAGGAGTTCTAATGTGGACAAAGTGAATGAACGAATTTGAAGATTATTATTATTAATTTAATGCGTTCCTTTGAGAATATTTCATTCAGTCTGTATGTTTTTCTAAAAATTAGTCCGAATATGTTTTTAAAATAAATAATTTCGAATCATGAAATATAATAATCACTATGACTCAAAGTTATTAAAATTTATTTTAATTCCGATATACTTAAAAGTCCAATTCTAGTTTAAAATATTTTAATTTTGATAATTTTCAAATATTTGAAATTGGTCACTCTTTAGCGTCTAGAAATAAAAAATATGAAACTTTTTCTAAATTTCAGCATTTACCAAGGCATTTACGTTTTTACAATAAAAGTTTTTGTGCTTCTTAGTAAATAAATGCAGACCGAAGAAATTCTTTTTAAAATGACTGTACATAATTCTACCCCTCGGGTACCTTTCAGCAATCTTTTTTAACAACCGACTCTTCTATTTGAGCGACCTCGAACCAAAGAATGCATTCCTTTCTGTTTTTCATATTCTTTAATATCTTCAGATTTTTGAAATTATTTAAATAGTTTTTACTTTCTTAAAGTATGTGAAGACATTTTAGTAAATTTGAAAAAATCCTAATTTAATTGCATCACATTATTGTTCTTTTATATGTGAAATGATGTAGTACTCACTAAAAAAATGAGATCAAAAAACAGAAGCAAACATCTGAGCGAACATATCTCGCATAAAGAAAGTTCATAGTCCATAAGACTCGACAATAATTTGTAAATGAAAACTTCTATTCAAAAGAAAAATGACTTTTGTTGTCTATAATATCGTTTATGGATTACAAAAATCTATGCATAGATTCTTCAAAAAAAAAAAAAAAAAAAGGCTGGCCAATAATCAACTTATCAGCAGTATAAGGTAAGCGTCCCAGTAATCGTGACCTTATGATCCCAGTAATCATGACCCCGATTTTCTTGCTTTTTATCTAATTTAAATTAATTGAAATTCCGTTTGATACTAAAAAATGCTAAAAATAAATTAGTTTTATTATTAAATATTATTTAACATATTTTTTTAACAATATATTCAAATTATAACCAAGTTTCACGATTATTGGGACCGTCATCTTCATCATTGAATCGTCCAAATTTTTTGAAAAATTTGTGAAAAATGGAAAACTCTAATATAGACGTAAATTATGAACAATTGAACATACACTTGTCAAGTTTGAAAAGTTCATGCTCATGCATTTATTACTCAATATTATGAATATAAGAGCAATATGCTCTTTTTCACGCTAATTATGAAATTACAATAAATAAACATAACTTTAATATTGCATTACTTATTATATAAATAAATTTTCAATTTTGAAAAGTCATCCTCCATGGAGAAATTGTATTTTTACGTCGAATTTCACAATAAAATACAATTAGCTAAGATAAAGTACACACAGGAAATCATTGATCTGAAATTTGTTGCATCTCATTTTTAGCAATGGAAATTTGCATTGTGCCTTCATTCGTTTTCGTGCCTTTTTTGTAAAAATTTGTAATTACTCGTAAAATTTAGTAAAAGTGTCTAAATTCAAGTAAAAAATTGTAGTTTCTAGTAGATTTTTTAAAAAATAATTGAAGCGTGCTCTGAAATAGTGCATTATGATGTGCTTGAAGTTCTGAACATTCAAATGAACGAAATTTTTTACTGATGGCTTTTGTGAACTAGAAACAGTGCTAAAATGTTTGTTCATCTCTGAATGTACTGAACTTCAGGTACATGCGTTATGCGCCATTTGCCATAGGGATCATTTTGTACCTATATTTACATATTACATGAGCCTTATGGCAAGTGTCGCATAATTCACTATTGTAGAGCACGCTTCAATACAATTTTCACATTTTTGTACTTCATTCCAATTTATTGCATTTTGTCGTAAAAATACATTTCCACCAAGGTTCTTCCAAATTGTTGACTTGTTTTTAGCAGCGGGTAGAGCGCACTCACCTTTTTAGCGCTCCATCAATAGTCGACACACTGTGCAACAGCACTTATAAATTCAAATTACACAAAGAACATTGTTTTGAAATATTTTCAAAAAAAGATAACCAATCTGGTAAAAAATGTATCACTTTTACGAATGCACACTAACAGTAAAATGATCCAAGTTACAACGACCGTTAACTGGTTACTGGTTACTGGCAACTGACACTGACCGCGCAAGCAGTTCGTTTCACAAACTCAAGACTACTGTACAGAAACCCCTCTCCCCTTTGGCACGACAGCAAATATATATACGTAAGACTTCTAATAGTAACTGTATATCGTTTTATAGGCTTCTAGAGCCACGGCATGCATAAACACGTGCACGTGTCGTCTGAGCAAAGTACTGCTGCTATTTGCTATATGAGTACTTGGACCTGGCGATAGCGTGACTCGCAGGGGCAGCTAGTCTGTAGATGACGCAAGTCAGAATATTTGTAAAGATCCTGACAATGCAGTATATGCAAGTAAACAACAACATCCGAATCATCAGAATCAGCGATTAAAGAATTAGGTGCCACTTAGGGTAAGAGCACCAATTCTTGGCCATCTTCTCTAGTTTTTATGAAATAATAAGATTAAAAAGATATTTCTCAAAGATCAAAATAAAATCTATTTTCTTATGAAAATTTTTTGCGTACTGAAAAAGAACACCCAAAAAGTTCACAATTCAATAATAGACTTTGAGACTACCTGTTTTTTCAGCTCATTAGAGACAGATGTACAATAAATGTACACAACAGGGAGAAAAAGAGGGAGAAGAAAGAAAGAGTCAACCAAAACCATCCTCACACTCTTTTTCTCGGTCTTTTTTATACTACTGGGGACCAACATGTTTCGAAGCCAATTTAGACTTCCTCATCAGGGGTAATTTATAGGA
>JAUMHM010000085.1:10738609-10752474 GCA_032362435.1 Melikaiella ostensackeni | reverse complement strand
GCGTCACATCTTCGTTAACCAGTTCTAGATAACATAACAGACCTCGTCACATTTTCGTTAGCTGGTTCTAGAATACACAACATACCTCGCAGCATCTTCGTTAATCAATTCTGGAAAAGATAACATACCGCATCACATCTTCGTTAATCAATGCCGCATCTTGCTGCATCTCCATTAACCAGTTCTAGAGAACACAACATGCTGTGCTGCATCCTGGTTAACGAGTTCTGTTAAACACAACATATCGCGCGGCAAACTTCGTTAACCAATATAGAATTCGCGAATACCGCGCCGGATCATCATAACAGTCTAAATTTTGAACGGGACCTCACGCGGCATTTATCTAGTACTTTTTCGCAATAAATAACTTGGAGATACCAGCTCGTAGTAACCAATTTGCAGTGACCAACTCACAGTTACCAATTCGCAATAACCAATCCGGAGTTACCAGTTTACAATATCCAATTGTTCAGAGTTCTTAAATATGGATTTACTTGGAGTTTTTTTTCAAACATGCAAGGGTCTTAGTCAACATTCTGTTACCGGAAGGACAGAAACCACCAGAAAATATCCATTACATGAGTATCAACCAAATACCTTGTCCTTGTTCAACCCAGTAACCAATTATTAATACCGGTAAAGCCAATGACCTTTTTGTTATATTTCTTTCTTTATCTTGTGAATTCAGATTCAACAAAGTTTTTTTTTAAGATGGAAATAATTTAGTCCACATTCTAAAAGGAAAAGAGGCACAGCAGGTCAATTTGTCAATGCATTTTGAGAAAGGGTCAACATTACTAGTATTTTCTCTATTTAATAAATGGTTCTTAAATGTATTTCATCTTATTCATTTGGCTCATCCTCGTCCTACTTAGCTAGAAATAGTTAAATAAATAGAAGAAAAATAATAGGGAAATAGGCTTTGTTACCAAATTAGGAAATTTAGCTGTTAGGTCGTTAGAACGTAACACCACATATGATTGTTTAAAGAAAGGGGCGCCATGGATGCGAAAATAAGAAAGCAGATAATAATTTATAACAAGTTTTTGAACGACAAAGTGATTGTGAGTGGATGTGATAGCGTCTTATGATAAGCCTCGTCATTATAAGATTTCTCTTTTTAGTTACTTCCTGATCGTACGTGTGCCAGAGTGCGGATATTGTTACTGTAAAATGCATCCTATATTTCTATAGTACCATACGACAGTGAACTGTCTCTTTAGTGACTTTCCTTCGAACGGCTCGTCTTTGAATACCACCGAGGCCTAATTGAGCAATCCCACTGAAAAAATGTGAGAGAGACAAAAAAGAAGTGAACATTCGTCCAATGCAGGAAGTGTTCCTGTATGTTCCGCAAAGTAGATCGCTGTCGCTACGACTTACCTGTAAGTGATAATTATGGCTTTTCTAGACTCTGGTTATCTAATTATTTACTGCACTTCCGTAAAAAAAATTGACACCTGGAAAATATGTAACACCTATCCTCGACAAATTTTCATATGTATGAAAAAGAGTTACATTGAAGTAATTCAAAAGAAGGCGGATAATTATGTTTTCAAAATTTTAATTTTTTTCAAATGGAGTAATAATCTAAGTTATTATGCATAAGGTAAGATCGAAATTTGAACTGAAAGAAAATGTTTCCAAAGATTCTTTCCAAAAAGTTTTAAAATTGAAAAGTCTAACACTTTTGTTGGTTCCTAAATTAAGAAAAAAATCGCTAGCAAAATCACTGAATGGTCTCCTGGAGACGATATAAAAGAAACTTTCGGAATGAACAAATATTAATATGATAGATTAAAATATATAAACAATAAATTAAATAATTGACTAGGCCAACTTCACGATGTTAGCAACCGACAGTCTCGTTCTTTTTTTGCAAACAGATGGAAAGAAGAAATTTTTGAATTGAATTCACTTAAAACTCTTCAAATCCCAGAAATTTCAAGTAAAATTGTTGTATTTAAAACAAAATTAATGAACTTTTATCCAAATAGATGAATTTTCAACCAAAAAAATGAATTTTGATTTAAGAATTTCCAAACCAAGAAATTCTAATTTTCTACAAAAAAGACGAATTTTCAACAAAAAGATTGAATTTTCAACCAAAAAAGATTTTTCAATCAATGAAGAAAAAAAATTCCATCCAAAATATTCAATTTTTAAGCCAAAAAGACGAATTTAAAACAAAATACATGAATTTTCAACCGAGAAGATTACTTTTTTACCAAAAAAGCTAGATTTACAACAAAATGCATACATTTTTAACCAAATAGTTCAAATTTTCAACGAAAATAGGTTCATTTTTAACCAAGAATAGAAGAGATAAATTTTTTTTAAATTAATTTTTAGCTAGAAAGGCAACGATTTTTCTATTAAATAGTTACATTTTCAAACAAAAAGATGAATTTTCAAATTAGATGATGAGTCTTTAACAAAGAAAATGAATTTTTGACAAAGTAGTTCCACTTTTAAGCAAAAGAGATGAACTTTGAACAAAATACATTCATTTTTAACTGAATAATGGAATTTTCAACTAAAAAAGATTGAACTAAATGTTTCAATTTATAACTAGAATGATGCATCTTCGACAAAAATTGAATTTATAACAAAGTAGTTCCACTTCCAACCAAGTGCTTAAATTTTCAATTGAAAGAGACAAATTCTCAACGAAATATGTAATATTTGATATTTCAACCAGAAAATATTTTCATTTTAAATTGTAAAAAGTTGAATTCAAGCAAAAGCGAAGAATTTTTAATAAAAGAGTTGCATCCTCAACTAAAACCAAATATATTTTAACCAAGAAATTGCATTTTCGATCAAAAAGATTAATTTTCTACCAAAGAGTCGAATTTTCAACAAAACACATAAATTTTCAACCAGATAGTTGAATTTTTAATTAAAAAAGATCAATTTTTAACTAAAAAAGACAAATCTTTAACCAAAAAGATAAATTTTTAACCAAGAGATCAATTTTCTACCAACAAAAATGAATTTTCCACAAAATACATGAATTTTTTACCAAATTTGAATTTTCAACCAAAAAAGATAAATCTCTACAAAAAATGGACTAATTAAATTTTCATTTGCCTCAATTCATTTCAAATCGGGCAGCAATTGATAAATATTCAACAACAAAAAATGATTTTTAACAAGATAGTTCCACTTTCAACCAAGTAGTTGAATTTTTTACCAAAAAATATGAACTCACAGCAAAAAAATGTAATATTTAATATTTTAGTTGAAAAATATTTTAATCTTATATCTAAAATAATTGAATTCAACCAAGAAAGAAGCTGGAATTTTCAACTAAAACAGATTAATTTTCAGTCAAGAAGAATGATTTTTAAACAAAATAATTTAATTTTCAAACATGATATATGAATTTCTGAGAATATTAATTTTTTATAACATGAAAGACGAATTTTTAACACAATATATGAATTTTCAACCAAAAAAAACGAATTTTCAACAAATTACACGAATTTTTTAAAATAGTCAAATTTTCAACTAGAATGATGAATCTTCACAAAAAATGAATTTGTAAGAAAGCAGTTGCATTTTTTAACCAGAAAAAATCAATTTTCAAACCGAAAAGACGACTTTTCTACAAAACAATTCAATTTTCAACCAAAAGAGATTAATTTTAACCAGACAGTTGCATTTCCAGCCAAAAAAGGAGAAATTTTTACCGGAAGAGATGAATTTTCAAACCACATAGACGACTTTTCTATAAGACAATCGAATTATCAATCCACAAATATGAATTTATGACAAAAAAGTTAATGCTCAACTGAATCACTGAAACAACCCAACAAAGTTATCAACAAAAGAGTTCAATTTTCAACCAAAAAAGATGAACTTTCAAAAAAAAGTTAAATCCTCAACTAAAAAAATTAATTTTAACCAAGAAGATTAACTTTTTACCAGGAGAGACGAGTTTTCAGCAAAATACATTAATTTTCAGCTAAAAAAAAAATTGTCAACCAAAAATGAAATAGTTCAATTTTCCTTCACAAAAATTAATTTTTAATCAAAAAAGATACATGCCCAATAAAAAATATAATATTTGATATTTTAACCAAAAATATTTTCATTTAGAATGAAAAACAGTTGAATTCAATAAAAAAAGACGATTTTCAACGAAATAGTTAAATTTTCAATCAAAGAGGTAAATCTAGAATCAAAAAAATTAATTTTCAACAAATTACATGAATTTTCAACTAAATAGTCGAATTTTCGACTGAAAAAGATCCATTATGAACCAAAAATGAAATGCTTAACTTTTCAGTTAATATATATACAAAGAAGTTCAACTTTCAACCCAGAAATATGAATTTTCAACAAAAATGTTAGTTTTCAACCAAACACTTGCATTTTTAACAAACAAAGACGACATTTCTACCAAAAGATATGAATGTTTAAATCAAAAAGACGAATTTCTCACAAAACAGTTGAACTTCAGATCCGCAAATATAAAGTTTCAACTAAAAAGTTAAATTTCATTCAAATACTTCAATTTTTAGCCCAGAAAGATTAAAAAAGATAGGTTTTTCATCCAAAATTGTAATGCTTAAATTTTCGGATAAGAAATTAATTTTCAACCAAGAAAAAAAAGGATTTTCAAGAAATTTGTTAGAGTTTCAACTTTAAATAAAAGAATGAGTTTCTAGGAAAGAAGTTCATCTTTCTAACAAGAGGTTTAATTTTTAACCAAAACAGATAAATTTCCAACCAAACAGTTGCATTCTTAACCGAAAAAGTTGAAATTTCTACCAAAAAGATTAATTTTTAATCTAGAAAGAAGAAATTTCCAAGAAAAGTATTGAATTTCCAACCAAGAATGATTTTACAGTCAAGAGTGAAAAAAATTTCAACCAAATTGTTGAATTTTCAAGCCGGAACCGTGAATTTTCTACAGAACAGTTGAATTTGAAATTTTAACTCGAAAATATAAATTTTCAATAAAAAAGTAAATTTTAAACCTAATAATAAAATTCTTCATCAAAAAAGATGAATTCTCTATCAAAAGTATAATAATAGTCTTTTCAAGCAAAGAGATGGATTTTCAATTAAAATGATAAATACCAAACTGGAATGGTTAAATTTTCAGTTAAAAAAATTAATTTTCAACAAAAAAAAGGAATATTCTACTCTGGAAACTAATTTTTTTTCCATTTTTAAAAGTGATTCTAAATATTTACTGGTTCCGAGTTCCACCTGTGGAAGATTTATACTAACAACGAATGTTTTAGAAAATTTTGAATTTCATGGTGGAAGAAAAATGGCAATTTCCCTATATTGAGCTATGCATATCTATGGCTCTGGATATTATTTTCTTATCTTTAAAAAATGTTTCTTAAGATTCATGTAGTCCAAGTATCTGACAAAACTTAATGATTTTGCGTTAGAAAAAATGTAGGAAATTTCTTGGAACGCTCAGGTTTCAATGTCCATATGGGACGGTCGTTTGATGAGTTTGGTTCAACAGGAAAGAGAATTTTCTTTTTAAGTTCGCCTTCATTTCTCAACATAAACTTTTTTCGAGGGCTACACACTTAGTCCAGCGAGATTCCAATTTTTTCATCCCTTCAGAAAGGTAAGATATCTCGAGGTCTGCAATATTTGCATTCAAGGCATCGATTACTTCTTCACTGGACGAGAATCTCTTCCGACCAAGCCAGGTCTTCAATCAATGAGGATAATTCTTCGCCTTCTTTGGCGCACTTTCACCAGGCAGTACCCACTGCTTTGACTGCTGCTTTGTCTCGGGTGTATATTGATGGATTCAGGCTTCTTCTACGGTCACGGCTCATTCAGTGGAAACTCTTACAGCCTTAGAAATCTCACGCACCTTGATTCGGCGATCTTCCATAACCATGTGATGTATTTTTTCCACCATATCCGATGTGGTGACCTCAATTGGGCGTCCGGAGCGCGCTTCACCTTTAGTTGTGCTTCGGCTACGTTTAAATTTGTTGAGCCAAAAATAAATGGTCCTCAACGAAGGACCAGACTCCCCGTGACCTTTGTCAAACTCGGCCTCGATCTGCGCGGTCGTCCAATTATTCAAATAAAAACGTTTTGTCACTGCATGAAGCTCTTCTTTCTCCATTTTTTCGAAAACTACCGACACGCTCACTTCAAGCGTATGCCAAACGGAAACTAAGCGCTGGTTTTGGCTGATGCTTGGTAGAGGTTTGTCTGAAGAGTAGTACTTCTCGGCCATATACTACAAAGTTCATTTTGGCGCAATCTAGCGGGAAATTTATCTTACTCGCCAAACGACCTGGAAGACGGTCATGACTTCGTCGTGGCATAACAACTGAAACTTGAATGTTGCTACTCATCAAAATTCATGACAAGCAATCGATCTTGAAAATCGGATCATTCTGATGCGCAATTTTCTGATCAAATGAAAAATCCAAAAACCGTATAAAAGCGTCGCAGATTATTTTGATCCAATTTCGGGATCAAATTGATCAACTGGCATTTACTGTCTTCTGACCAATCCTTTTGATTAAATTATAAATTGAAGAAAATTCAAGTACATATTCCAAGAAGAAAAGGGCGCTTACTCTGCATCATCACATTCGATAAACCGTAGCAGGAAAAATGTGAGAAATGGGTTACAGTCTACTCGAATGCAGAGTATGTATTATCTCTACAATTACGGTGCATTATAAGTACTCGTATATTAAGCGGAGAAACGGCAAAGCATTTATAGAGCGGAGATCGCTCTGTTACTCTACTCCAGATGTATTGTTCTCCACTTTTTCAACTAAAGATGTCCTTTATGAACTTCTCCAGGAACTACTCTTTGGTCACGAAAAAAAAGAAAAATAAGAAAGAAGGGAAGGGAAAAAGACCATGTTATTAAATCTTGAGAACTTCAACAGTCTTAGATACTTTATTACTTTGTAGATTTATTATAGTCAATCAATCACATGACAAAAATGAATCTTTAAGCTAGAGTGATGCTAATTTTGTGGGCGGAATTTTTCACAGGTGATTAACGTTTGGCGAGATAGAAAGGTATCATATATTATGTAATGGGTGCATTGCTAAACGTCAGAGAAACATTCAATAGTGACCCACGTAAGAAAATGTTTGTAAAAGTACTTTATGCGTGCGGAAAATAGATTTTATGGCTTCAGAGGTAATTGGTGTATAAACTTGCTCTAGATGGAAAGTAAATTGTAATCAGGGTGGACAGTAAAATACTCGTATGTAGTTTTTGATTAATCTATGGCATTCATGAAACTCTTCTTGAATTTTTTCTCAATATATTACTATGTTGCAGGATAGAATGTTTATTATATTCAACAGACAAAGTTTTTCTTTGAAGCAAGACATAATTTTGAGAGTTCAGATTTTGGATACAAAACCCATCAAAAACACTACGTGTGGAAAAATTCCGCCGAGAACATGACTATTAATATTTTATTCATTTTTTTTCAAGGAAATCAGAGTTGTGAAAACAAAAAGTGAAGCTAAGTACGAAAAGTAAAAAATTTATATATCAAAGTGTTTATTAATAAAAGTAATGAATGTTTTTAGTGAAAGAAATTATTATTGTTGTTCTTATGTTGGCACATTTATTTTTATCTAGAGAAAATAGTAGGCCCAAAATTTTTTCATATTCCTCTGAACTATCAATTTACTTTTATTATAAAAAATATTGTTTAATAATCTTATTCCTTGAACTAATTGCTTTCATTAAAAACACTCCTATACATAAATTTTATACTATGCGTATTTGGCTTCATATTTTGATTCAAAAATTTTGATTACCTTTAACATAAACAAATAAAATATTAATAGTCATGTACTTGGCGAAATTTTTTCACATTTAATGTTTTTGGTGGGATTTCATTAAGTTTTTTTCACAATAATAACAAATCCACATATACTATTAAACATTTTTAACAACATTATAAAAAAATTGTAATCTACAGTCGACTTTTGCTCACGCATTTTCTTCATTCTAGGGTCAACAAATTTCTCCAATTTGCATTTAATATCATTCAAACTTATATAATAATTATTGTGAACAATTTTTCTAAAGAATCTGGTAAGAAATAAGTATAATTTAGTCGAAGATAACTTTGTATATTTCTCTTACTTAAAATTAAATGAAGATTCATGAATTCAAATTGATGGCTAAGATCTTTTTTTGGCCGCATTCGGAAAGACAAGTTATAAATTGTGGGTTTGTAAAGCAAGCGAAGGTAACAAATTTGAAATTTTCAATTTCGATATGCTTGTTAATTTTCAGAATTTTACAATGGTTTTGGGTAAAAGTTTTTGGATAACTATCTTCAATTATTATTATTTTCTGAGCCATGATGGTATCTCATTCGAAACGGTATATTGTTTAGTCTACGATGGTTTTGCATGAGAAAATAAATCGTTCGATTAGTTTTGGCTATCGGTGCGCCTGCTTATTTACAATAGTAAATTTTCTAATAAATTCAAATCTAACTTCATGGTATTTTGATTTATTACTTTCTCCTGAAAAGCGGCATATGTACACGTTATTTACTATGTTTATGCAAAGTTTCATCAAAATCGATTGACTGGTTTTGGCCCCAGGTATTTCTGCATGTTAAAAATAGTAATTTTTTTGAAAAATTTAAATTTAACTGTATGATATGTCCATGGATCACTTTCTCCTCAAAAAGCGACATATGTAGACGTTATTTACAATGTTTGTGCAAAGTTTTATCGAAATCGATTGATTAGTTTTGACTGTCGGTCTGTCCGCATGTTAGAAATAGTAAATTTTTTTGACAAATTCAAATTTAACTCCATGATATGTTCATGGATCACTTTTTCCTTAACAAGTGGCATATGTACACGTTACTTACTATGTTTATGCAAAGTTTTATCGAAATCGATTGATTGGTTTTGACTGTCGGTATGTCCGCATGTTTACAAATAGTAAATTTTTTGATAAATTCAAACTTAACTCCATGATATGTTTATGGATCACTTTCTCCTGAAAAAGCGGCATATGTAAATGTTATTTACTATGTTCATGCAAAGTTTCATCGATATCGATTGATTGGTTTTGGCTGTAGGTGTTTCTGCATGTTAAAAATAGTAATTTTTTGTAAGATTCAAATTTAACTCCATGATATATTTATGGATCACTTTTTCCGGAAAAAGCGGCATATTTACCTACATGCTATTTACTATGTCTATGCAAAGTTTTATCGAAATCGATTGATTGGTTTTGACTGTCTGTATGTCTGCATGTGAAAAATGTTAAATTTTTCGGAAAATTCAAATTGAACTCCATGATATGTTTATGCATCACTTTCTCTTGAAAAACCGACATATAGACACGTTATTTGCTATGTTTATACAAAGCATCATCGAAATCGATAGATTGGTTTTGGCTGTCGGTACGTCTGCATGTTAAAACTAGTAAATTTTTTGAAAAATTCAAATTTAACTCCACGGTATGTTTACGGATCACTTTCCCCTGAAAAATCGGTATATTTACACGTCATTTACTATGTTTTTTGCAAAATTTTATCGAAATCGATTGATTGGTTTTGGCTGTCCGTATGTCCTTATGTATAGAAATAGTAAATTTTTTGATAAATTCAAACTTAACTCCATGATATGTTTATGGACCACTTTCTCCTGAAAAAGCGGCATATGTAAACGTTATTTACTATGTTCATGCAAAGTTTCATCGAAATCGATTGACTGGTTTCGGCTGTTGGTATGTCTGCATGTTAAAAATAGTAAATTTTATGATAAATTCGAATTTAGCTCCATGATATGTTTATGAATAACTTTCTTCTCAAAAAAACGGCACATGTAAACCTTGTTTAATATGTTTATGCAAAGTTTCATCGAGATCGATTGATTGTTTCAGGCTGTCGGTATATTTGAATGTTGAAAATGGTAAATTTTCTGAAAAATTAAAATTCAACTCCATTCTGTGTTTATGGAGCACTTTCTTCTCAAAAATCGGCATATTCAAACGTTATTTGCTATGTTTATGTAAAGTTTTATCAGAATAGATTGATTGCTTTTGGCTGTCGGCATGTCTGCATGTTGAAAATAGTTTTTTTGTTGTTGTTGATAAATTGAAATTTAACTACATGATATGTTTACGGATCTCTT
The DNA here is from genome assembly GCA_032362435.1 of Melikaiella ostensackeni. NCBI lineage: Eukaryota > Metazoa > Arthropoda > Insecta > Hymenoptera > Cynipidae > Melikaiella > Melikaiella ostensackeni. The sequence continues at coordinate 10,742,328 of JAUMHM010000085.1, read as the reverse complement.
TCTTTCGAAAAAGCGATATGGCAATCGTTTTGACGGAATCCTTAAAAGCTTCTATTAGTTTTGATTTTGACACCTAGTTGAGTAATTGACGAGGATGGTATTAAAAAAAATTTGTTTGCACAATCTTAATCTCCTTGTAAGATTGACCCAATCATCTGTAATATTAAATTTAAATCTTTGGTATTAAGTGTTATTCGAAGCATACTTTTCTTCAGTAAAAGAGATATTTCATTCCAAAACGTTTGCCCAGATTTTATTAACTATTTTATGCTAGGAAACCCATACTACAAATAATTCACCAAAAGGGTTCATTTAGAGATTTATTACCGAAAGATTAAATGAAAATTAGTATCGTAAGGGAAACAAAATATATCAAAATTGAAAGGTTTATAGTTAAATTAAAGTTTTTCTAAGTAATTTAATTTCATATATAGAAAATTTGTAAATAACAGTTAAAATATACATAAGATTTTTTCACTTTGTACCTTGAATTAAGTGAAAGCTTCTTCTAAGTTTTGTCACAGGACCTAAAACTGTGTGCAACTCGACACGCTTTATGCAGTTCTGATTTTAAAGTGTGCAGTTCTAAATTGAGAAGTGTGTAGTACAAAATTTCTTGTTTAAAAAAAAACAACAACTGAAAACAGAATGTAATAAAGTATTATACAGAATATATAATTGTTACATTCAAAAACGATTATTTACCTCTTATTTATTCGGAGATTATTAATAATAATCTACAACTGTAGTTTGTTTCTTATTTTCGTTTTTTAAATTGGTTCTTTTTATCATTTGAAGCTGAGAAACACATAAGTATAAAATGAGATAATGTTCAATTGATAATATATGAAATTCTTTGGGATCAATTTTAAATCTTCAATATTTTACAACAAAATGAAATTATTAATTGGAGCTTGATCAGCTCTCAGCTTGAAACTCTCAACATTAAATCATTTGAGACTGGAATAGTTTAATATTGAATTGTTTGGTTTCATTTTTGAATCTGTGAAAATTGTATTGTTTGAAAATAATTACATTTTAACTGTAGAATATGAGTTTTCTGTAATACTTTTCTTATCATAATTTCCTGTAATCAATAACAAGCAAAAACTGTCCAATTTGAATCGTTCAAAATAGTAGAATTAAGAATTAGAAACGCTTTTCTCGGTTTGAATAAACGTTCAAAATTGAAAAATTTCAAACTGAAAACTCCGAATAACTCAATAGATCTCAATTTAAAGCCTTCGATGTTAAACAACCTGTAAGTGAGAAATATTTGAAATTGTGCACTTTGAAAGGTTTTGAAGCTATAAAAATGAAGAAATTTTTATTTGTTGGCTTAACAATTTAAATAATTTCATTACTGTCCATTTAAATATGCAAAATTATCAATTTTACAACTTGAAAGTGGATAATTTTCAAATTTAGAGCCTTTGAAATTGAGAAAAATTGAATTTGAAATGCTGAAAAATGGTACAATATCAAATTTATAGCCTTTAAAATTCAAAATTCACATCTTGTAAAACAAAAATTCAAAAATTCTTTTTTCAAAATAAGGGCTTTCATATTTGAAGCATTGAAAATTTAGCAGATTCATTATAAAACTTAAAAAATTGTAGATACAAAATAGGAACGTTCAAAGGTGAATATTTTTCAATTTGATAGGGTAACGGAACCAATTATTACTAAGGGGGAACCATTTGTCGAGGAAACAGTTGATTTCTTCTAACCCAAAAGCTAAAATTTAAATATATGCTTTTTTAATAAAATTTATTACATGAGTCTCAGTTGATTGTCTCAATCATTGAAAATGAGTGTACGTGCAAAAATAGTGAAAACAGAGAGAATTTTTTTCTTCGACCTGGGACAATAGGATCCTCCTCGGTAATTGGTTCCGTTACTCTATCTTTAGAATTGAAAACTTGAATTTCTAACCTACAAAACTGAAGTAACGTTTTGAATTCACGAGACAATATCAAAATTTAAAACGTCGGAATGAAACGTTCAAAATTACCAATTTTATACCAAAACATATTTTAAATTTAACTATTTCTCCATATAATAACAATTGGAATATTCCGAAAAAGCATTAAAAATTGAATATTTTTGAAGCAGTTCTCCAGTTTTTCAAGCTTTTTCCAAATTAATCTGTGAAAAAATATTGGCAAATTGCCATAAAAATAAAAACACGCAAGAACTAGGGGCATTCAAAATTAAATTACTTGAAATTTCAAGGTAGTCGCTGGACCGGGAAACCGGAAAATGACATAATTTTTTTTCGGGAATATTGAAAAATTTTAGTATAGAAAAAGCTGTCCAATCACTTAAAACATCACTTTTCAGAATGTTGATCATTCATTCTCAATTTCTAATCATTCACTTTGGAATTAAAATACTTCTAAATAAAGTTTTAAACTCTTGAACTATTAAAAATTTAAAGTATTTGAAACTCAACAATTTTGATAGTGAAACATTTTAAGTTGATTTTCTGTAAAGACAAATTAATTTAAAGATTTAATTGATTAAGAACTAAGGATTAAATTAAAAAATCAAAAATTTATTTATTTAATTATTATATAATGAAAAATAAAATAATATTAATAAATTAGATTAAAAAATCAAATTAAAAAAAATAATTGAATTAAGAATAATCATTTAAGAATTATTAAAAATTCAATGTATTTGAAACTCAACAATTTTGATAGTAACACATTAGAAGTTGATTATCTGTAAATGTAAATTAATTGAAGATTTCAAGAATTGAATAAAAATATTTCAAATTTAACAATAATTGACTGTGAAAAACCTTGAAAATGAATAATTTGACATCTGTTCAAAATTAAACGATTTTTAAATTTAAACATTCAAAATTGTAGTACATATTTTATATCGAAAGCCCAAATAGTTAAACAATTGTAAGTTTCAGATCAACGTTTCATAAATTATTTTCAATTTTCAAATAATCTCAAATTGGCAGGTTTATAACTAGACGACACTGACGAACTGAAAATGTTTCAAATTGAACAATTTCTAATTGAATACTTCAAAGAATGTATCTTTTAAAGCTGAGAAATATTTGAATGTTCGTTTCGAATGGACAATTTCAAATTAAACTTTTAAAATCAAATGATTTAAAATTGAATCATTCAAAATTATATGGTTTGGAATTGCTCAAAATTGAAGAATTTCAAATTGAAAGCACAAAAATGTTAAATGATTTGTTTAATAATCGCAAATAGTTAAAAATTCCAAATGGTAATTTTTCAATTTTGAACCTTACTATTTCAATTTTTCCATTTTGTGAATTTTTCATTTGACTGAATCCATTTCAAATTAGGCAGGCAGTGTAGCTTCGAGTCACAGAATCATTCTCCTCTTAGATATGTTCTTTTTCAAAGAAAATAAGACGACACGTATTTTACCGTTTTGAGAAAAAAATCATTTTCGCGGAGTTATGAGCATTTGAAATTTCAGGGTTTCTTAAAAAAATACAAATTTTTTTCTTCAAACCTTGATAACTTTCAACCTAATTGAGATAATGAAGTTTTCTTTCATGACTCTGGCGTGGTTAATTGTTCTCTTTCGAAATCCGTCGGAAAATTAACAAAATGTTGAAAATTAACACAATTGCGGTGGTTTTTTGTATATACAGGGTTTGTCCTGAAAGTAATAGGACTCATTTTCTTCCGCCACGACTGTACTTCGGAGCGTGCGCGCAC
>JAUMHM010000085.1:10706989-10738078 GCA_032362435.1 Melikaiella ostensackeni | reverse complement strand
AGAAGAATTGAAATCGGCCGAACGAGAGCGCCACACGGTGACGAGTCCTAAAACTTTTTGATCAAGGTGGTATTTCACAAAGATTTCAAAGATTCCAAAGAAATTAAGAAAGTTTTAAAATATTTCACAAAGATTTCAATGATTTCATGAAGATTTCTGAAATTTCACAAAGACTTCAAAGATTTCAAAATATTTTAGAAGATTTGAAAGATTTGGCGAAGATTTCAAGGATTTTAAAGATTCCAGAAAGATTTCAATAGAAATCAGAAGTTTTAAAAAAGTTATGAAATATTTCACAGAGGTTTCAATGATTCTGAAAGATTTCAAAGATTGTAAAATATTTCAGAAGATTTTGAAGATTGAGCAAAGATTCCAAAGATTCCAAAAGATTTCGAAGATTTCAAAGATTTAGAATATTTTAGAAGATTTCAAAGATTCCGAAAAAGTTAACAAAGTATTAAAATATTTCACAAAGATTTCAATGATTCCGAAAGATTTCAAGGATTTCAAATGATTTCAAAGATTTCAAAATATTTTAGAAGATTTCGAATATTTTAAAGATTTCACAAAGATTTCAATAAATTAAAATTGATTTTACAAAGTTTTTAAGTATTTCACAAAGAATTCAAAAGTCCAAAAGATTTCAAAGATTCCAAATGATTTCAGAATATTTCAGAAGATTTCAAAGATTCCGAAAAAGTTAACATAGTTTAAAAATATTTCAGAAAGATTTAAATGATTTCATCAAGATTTCTAAAATTTCACAAAGACTTCAAAGATTTCGGAATATTTTAAAAGATTTGAAAGATTTGGCAAAGATTTCAAGGAGATATCAAAATATTTTAGAAAATTTCAAAGATTCCGAAAAAGTTACCAAGTTTTAAAATATTTCACAAAGATTTCAATGATTTCATCAAGATTTCTAAAATTTCAGAAAGACTTCAAAGATTTCAGGGATTTCCAAATATTTCAGAAGTTTTTGAAGATTGAGCAAAGATTTTAAAGATTTCAGAATGAGTCGATAAAGATTTCAAAAAATTCACAAAGACTTAAAAGATTTCAAAATTTTTAAGAAGATTTCAATTAATTTAAAAAGATTCAACAAAGTTTTTAGATATTTCACAAAGATTTTAATGATTATATGAAAATTTCAAAAGATTTTAGAAGAATTCAAAAGATTTCAAAATATTTTACAAACATTAAAAAAAAATGCACAAAGATTTGAAAGATTTCAAAATTTTTGAAATACGAAGATTTAGAAGATTTCACTAAAATTTCAAAAAGTGTTTGTTTGTTTTTTTTTGTTTAGTTTTGAATGTTTGATTTATAATAGGTCATTCTCAATGTACAGTCAAGTATTGCTAAATATTTAAAGAATTTTTTTTTTAAATGAATTTTTCAACTTAAATGGGTTAAAAATGTAATATTTTAGACTAAAACAATACTCCCACAGGATTTGAAATTAAATTACGAATTTAAACCGTTTAATTTTTATCGTCAAAACCTGTAAATTTTTTAATTTTAAACAGAATCAGAACCATCTTGCAAAAACATTAATTAATTTATATTTACAGATGACCAACTCAAAAATCTTTTCTACCAAAAACGTTCAATTTCAAACGCTTTTAATTTATTATTGTCTAAGCCTTCAAAACTGCATTTTAAAATTCTTCAATGTAAAATGTACGCATAAAAATGAAATCCTAAAATTGAAAATTTTTTGAGTAAAAGATTTTAGAATTACGCATTGTAAACTGAATGATTTCATAATTGAAAAAGTTAACAACTGAAGTTAGGATTAAAGAAAAATTGAAATTGATTTTATTTCAAATTGCATTTTCTCATGTGATGTGAAATTTGGGATATTTAAAGTAATTGGATAGATTTTTCTTCAAAAAATTGGTAAAGTTCCCATTCAAAAAATAAATTCACTGCTATTTCCCGATTTTCCCCGGTCTCAAAAAATTCCCGGTCATTTCCCGGTTTCCCGGTCCAGCGGTCACCTTGAACACTTGAAATCAACTATGTTTTTTGTCCCAAACATATAAAGCAATAGGGTAGTGGGAGCAGTGGTCGGCCACCAAACAATGGTCGGCCACGCGTCAGTAATTTACCGAGGAATGTTAAATAATTTGGGACAAAAATTCCGTTTATGGTGGTAGTTTTAATTTTCTATAAACCATAAACCTAAAATAGTAGCAAATTTATAAATATTTAACTCACCAATTAGCAGGGGGCTTCATTTTGACTACCATGGTGTAAATAGAAAGATTTTCTTGCATTGCAAGCTCACTGTTTAAGTCCTGGTCTGGTAATTATGTACACTTTTTCACATGGGAAGAGACACTGACTGTTTTGTGAAGGCTTAATCCCTGTATTGCCTAACAATTAAAATTTTGAAGTGCCTCGTGACAAATTTCAAGCACTGGCCAAAAGACTGCATTCGCTTTTTTATTAAAATCTTATGGTCGGCCATCCGGCCAATCACAAGGTTTATAGACAATTTTTCTGTAATCTCTTATTCGGCCACAAAAAAATGACTTTGAAGGTTATGTTTCAAAACTACGTTTACCAACAGCTTATTTAAATCACAGAATTGATAAGACGAAAATAATTTTTCGGAGCTTCACTGAAAAGCACTAATGATCAATTCCATGAATTGACTGGCTGACCTTAGGTGTCAAAACTGGCCGACCAAAGGACCAAATGTGAATAATGAACTAGAAAATAAAAGTAAAAGCCTTTGGCAAGCCAAATATCGTACATTCAACTGCTTTTTTTGAAAATATTGTTAAACATGAAGCTCATCAAAAGTGGCCGACCACTGTTTTCACTGCCCTATACAAATAAGGCTAAGTCAAGAATTTCAAAGATTCTCATCATTCGAATGGATCTACGTCTCAAAACGTCACGAGACGAATTACACCTTTGGGAACGATTGCCACTTAAATAAACTTTCTCGAAATCCTTTTCTTTATGTGTCCGCTGTCTGGATGTCTCTAGAGATTTCAGTCCGTGGAAACCATACGTGAGATCCCATGATCTCCGCCCTGAATGTGCGTATTCAGAATGTCGGTACTGTAACGTTTGTGCTTCATGTTGCAACGAGATGTTAATTACCGACACCAACCAGGTTATTATTCTCTACCCCCTTGGTACTAGGGACTTATGAAATAAATTCTCACACTTCTTTATCTTTTCCATCTCTCTTCTTTCTTTATTTCGACAAACAGAGAGGCGAGCACGCGCCCATCGTTGCAAATACATGTACATGTCTTTCTATACGTTTACCTCTAAGTTATAATTATTATTCAGTATTCAGTTAACTAGATTACCGATACCAGATTTTACCAACGTTGGATGAACTTTATTGCACGGTTAAGCAAACCCACGAAGCAATACGGAAGTGGGTACACGGAGAAAAATGAGATTGAGGAGTTGGATATTCAGTGACAGAATCGTGTAATGATTACAAAATTTTAGGTATAGATGCAGAAGACACTAGAAGGAATGTGAAACTATATTCTAGTCATTGAAGAATTTGATCTTTCCCACATAATAGCTTAACTTTTAATACTTTAAAGTGTATACAATGCATACGTTATCACATACAATTCAAGTACATGAAACTTTGCAAAAATAAAACTAAAATCTCTCCTCAAAAACTTGTTTGTTTTAAAAAAGAATAGAAAGCATAAATTACTAAATTTTGTAACATCAATAATGGAGAGCTATGTATCGTGTCTCAATTGTCGGAAGGCACAGTTTATAGTCGTTCAGTGACACCTTTACTGGTTTTTTGAAAGATGACGTTTTAGAAAACGAAGCCGTGCGTCGAAGACGCATGTGTTTGCATGTTTATGCGCATGTTTACGCATGTTTACGCATGTTTATGCATGTATTCTTAATTTTTATAATCTGGCACTGAGGAGGGCCTCTATCCGACGCCGAAACGTTTGCCAATCTCATAGTTATATAGTCCACTGCATTTTATGTTACATAATCATAAGACCCTATTGCCAATACAAAAAGTTTCTGAAAACAACTACAGTTGACAGTGTTCTTTTGGAAACTCGGCTGAGTTTTTGCAGCACTCCAGTAACCATTCCTGGATGAGCTGTATTCAATAATGCTTGGCCAGCACCGAACCGAAGCTTGCCTTGCCGTAGATGAACTGTAATGCCTTTAGTTGTCTAAAGAAGTTAATACTACGAAAACACTTGAATCAATAAGATAATTTCAATCTCGAATTTTTTTTTTTGCAAGGCCTATTCAGTAATGAATACCTCGACTACCAGCATTAATGACCTAATTTTTTATTTATATTTTTTTCCGTGTACTTGTAATGCTTAAGTTGCAGAGAAGCGTTCCTCCAGGTTGATAAAATCTAATATCAAAGTCTTATGTTTTAATTTGCTGTATTTACAACAATATTGCCATTCAAGAAAATCTTTTCTGAAAAGCTTCGTATAAAAATATAAAGGTACCGCAAGAATATCTCCACTAAAAACATTCCTTCCATATAGAAATCTTATTTTGGTAAAGATCTACTGGCATTATCGAAAACTCTTCTTCTTCCTGCTTCTTTAAAGAAGGAGGAGAAAGAAAAGATATTTCGTTACAATCTTCACATCGGGTTTTACTTGGTAGTCACAGACATAAAAAAATATAAATCATATCGCGAAGCGGCGAAGACGGAATCCCACGATTCATTTTTGATGGCGTAACTACTTTATTAAAAGATACAACATTTATGAGAGTATTGTTTCTTGAAAGGCATGCCAAGTCGGAAAAGAATACCTTGAAATTAATTATTGTCGGATTTTCCTAAGGGTCGGTTTTATAATCTTGTGTTCGAGACTTCCGCTTCTTGGAGGTCAGTAGTGACTGACTTAGTTCTAGAAGGCGGAGCTGTTCGAACGAGAAAATGAAAGGGACTACGAACCGATTTCTTCACCGCACATTAAAACTCTGCACGATTATTCATTTAGCCGGGCACTGGATCATGAGGCTTAATTGAATTAGAGCTGGAGCATATAATTTATGGATTCATTTCGTTTTTAAGGTTGAAATTGTATCACAAATTAGGAAATTAATCTTATAATTTAAAGTCATGTGAGGGTGTTTTGCTTTTTTAAGATAGAAGAATCCATTAAGGTTCATTTGATTTTATTGAACTTTGTGCATATTCAAAAGATGATAAAAATTTAGGTCTAGATGTTTAAGATAAGATTTAGACATCAGAAATGAATGAAATCTTTTATGACACAAGTGTATGGCTAATGATCTCTAACAATTCGGAATTCAGATTAGCGGAAGATGTAGTTCGGATTTCTGGAAACAGATTTATAATTAAAGATCTTTGGTAATTCTGATTACAGTTTCTTATATGTAAGAAACTGTAACCAGAAATTAAAACTTAGAAACTCGAAAATATTTAAATTAAGATTCATATTGTTAGCTTTCAGTATGTAAAAATCTCCATGTATTTATCAAGAACATCTTGCCTTTAAAGGTTCCAGATTTTTTAAAAGTGGAAACTAGCTTTCTGGATTTATCAAATCTGATTTCCCCAATAGATTATTCTAATAGACTCCAGCTCTGGAAGAGTCATTGGTCATATTCAAATCATGATATTAAGCATGATCTTTAATCATAATGATAGTTATATTCTTGTCTGACTGAAGTCTGATGCTGTCAAATAATAATGATAGAAATACAGTCAAAATCTTCAGTAAGAATAGCCTAATTCTGATCTGGATATATGAAATTATAATAATGGTCAAATTTTTCACAAGTAACAATTTGATTCTGGTCCAGCATTTTCGATTTATTATAATAAACATAACCATCACTAATCGACAACTTTAAACCGTAACTGTATCGACGCTGACGATTTCTTTCATAACAATAATCTAAATTCGGTCCGGAATCTACCTATATCACACAGATTCTATTTTTTTGTTACTTCTGTTGATGAAAAAATTTTTACGAACTTTATGCTGAATATTTTATTATAAAGAGACCTGAACCATCAACTTCAACTGACATAACGAGACTACCATCACTAACAATCTGAATAGACCATTATCGTGAACAAAAGTTTTAGAAGATCCAGTAATATTAAATTATTGATAATTTTACTTACAAAAATCACCACAGTCAGATCTTCAAGACTCATGTCAGTACATGACCTCTTGAAATTGATTCAAAACCAGTTTTCCTCATTTCCAGGACTCTGATAACCTCCTTTCAAAGATGAAATCGTTTGTCTTTTCGAAAAACAATACTTTCTTATGTGAAGTGTCCCAAAAGGTGGAAGTCCCTCTTTTGAAAGCACAAGAAGCAAAATTTTCATAACATGATTCCTCCGAGATTTTTCATCTATCTCATAAGTAAATTTAAGGTTAATAGATGTTTCCTTCAAAATCCATAACAGACAACATCAATAAGATGTCCATTATCAAACCCAAGAAATGAGGAGCACCTTAATGTCACTGAACCTAACCACCCGATTTACACCTTCTTCCTGGTCTCTTTTTCCTCTTCCGAATCATCAGTGATAATCTGAACACTCCTAACGGGACCCATCTTCCTATACTTCGAAATAGGACTATTGGTAGTCATCGGCATCGCCATAGTCATCGGAGGTCGATCAGCATTGATAGCCAGCTGCAACATCCTCAGCAAAAGAGCTTCTCTAATCGGAGGTGGTAGTATCTCATCTCCATCATCTGATTCCTCAGGAGAGTAAAATTTCTGTCTGTAAACTCGTTTAGGATAAGCTCGGCTATCCTGGTAGTCATCGTATCTCATAGGTTGATAGACAGGACCCATGGGCCTTAAATAACCACTAGCCGAAGTGGCACCAGCTGTAGCAGCTCCAACAATTGGAACCCGATCACCATACCTCGGTTCATATCCAAGATCCTGTCTCGGAGCAGATGTTCTATAAGATGGCTGATAAGAAGAATAAGGCTGCTGATCATAGAGAGCATCTTCCAAATAAGTCTTCGGGTACGTTAAGGCCTGAACTCCATATTGACTGACAAGAAGTCTTCTCAGAAGCATCTGGAAGTCTCTTCGACTCAAAGGAGGTGCGATTGGATTTGGATGTTCTGGAGGTAGTGCTATTGGTCCAGAATATTGGTATCCATCAGGAGAGACTATTTGATAATCTCGATCATCGACCGGTCTACCAAGTGGTCTTGGAATAGGTCTAGCAGGCTGAAGCATGACAGGCCTAATTCTAGGGTCTTGTTCAGGATAAGGAGGAATTGGTCGATAAAGTCTGTCTCTCCTCACATAATCTGGATTAATCGGTAATCTTGGGTCTTCAATCGGCTGTTCAGTCAAATAATGAACATTTGGTTCTGTCGTTGTCGAATAAATAGGTTGTTGATTGGCCAAAGGTCGATAAAGAACCCTATTAACAGGCAGAGGTGTTCTGTAACCTGCTGGATCATCTTCCAACAAATTCTCAGGTGCTGGTCCCCTAACTAAAATTCCTCCAGGAGGTAACACCCTAGAATATCCATCCTGTTTTCTCACATAAATAGGTTGTTCTGGATTTTGTTGAGGATAATCCCTAACCTGATCTCGTGGTGGTCCTATCAAAACCTGCTGCTGCACCGCTGCTGCATTTTCCCTCTCTTCCTGAGCCTTAGCGTCTGATTCATAAGCTCCAGGTGGTTCGAATCTAGCTGGTGCAAGTGTCTCTCTATTGTTAACATAGAGTGTCTTTGCTCGTTCTGGTCTCAAAGTGGCAACTCTTTGGATGACTCTAGGTGGATTGTTAGTTGTGAACAATGGTCTAGATGTTGACAAAGCTCCTCCATAGACATGGTCACCATGATCGTCTTCATGATGATGTTCCACTTTAACAATAGGAATTGATTTTGTAGTGTCTTCGTGTAGTTGTCTCCTCAAAGTATTTCCTGTAGTGATTTTATCTTCTTCCTCCTTTTCCTCGAATTCTTCAGTGATTGGTCTGAGTGTTACATCAACAGGACGTTTAGCAAAGATCATTTTCCTGAAAGTTGAGACTTTTTCTTCAGGTTTTTTGATCTGGGAATCACCTTCCGCTTCTGTCTCTTCTTCCAAAACTGGAGGACGTTGTTGGCCATTGATGACGAATCGGGGTCTGCTTCTTGAAGTCGTTCTGAATTGGGACAGACCTGGCCTTGTGGTTGATTCAGTTGTTGAAGTGCCGGTACTTCCATCCGTTGTTGATGAAGGTGTTTGAGGTGTTGTTGTCGTTTTCCTCGTCCTTGGAATGGACTGAACAACTGAGGATTTCGTGGATGTCTCTGAAGAAGTTGCATAGACGACTGTTGGCTTTCTCGTGGATGTGGTTCGATTGACTCTGCTCTGGATGGCGGTCACGTGTTCCTGCAATGGTGAGACGGTAGTCGCTTTAAAGCCTGTTCCATTTGAGGCGGTGTAGGTGACCCTCTTAATTTCACCATCCGCATCGACGAAACCAAAAGTACCCTTGACGTTGCCTAAAACGTCACGGCTCTCGACCTATCAATCACGCATTCTCACTTTCAGACAAAATATTCGCTTTTTTTGATGTCCATTTGAAAAACTTTGCAAAGCGCGTTTGTATTAGTCACCTATTTCCATGGTTACGTTGGATAATGAAGTAACCATGAAAACAGGGGACTAACTCAAATGTACCATACTAGATTTTTCAAACGAACAGTCGTTCTGAGGTTTGGACTCTAAAGCGATTCAGTTGATACATTTATTCACTAAATTGGGTTGCTGATTGCTTTTTTTTGTTTTTACTTAATTAGTTTAGTTATTTTTCTATTTACCTTGAAGGAACCATCGCCAGCTTCATAGCCAAAAGTGTAGGAACCATCCTCGTTGACTTTTCTGATCTGTTTGAGGATTGCCACCTGCTGATTATGCTGACTTTCTGATGTCTGCTGATCAGTGATGTTAGAACAGCCCGCTGTCGCCAAGCAGAAGATTGCCATCAACCATGGTGTCATCTTGCGAAAGCAATAATCATTTTTTTATAAATGAAAGAAAGAGCATTATCTTTTTTAGAGAAACTGAAGAAATTCTAAAAGTGTTCAGTTTTTGAAGGAAATTAATACAGGCTCTTCATGGAAATTTTGGTAGAATAAATCCTGAAGATGAGCAACATTTTAAAGAAATCTTTCTCTTATTCTATGAAACTGCTCTATAATTGTTTCCCTATAATTGTTTCGATTTTCTGAAAAATCTTTATGAAAATATCAACACAGATTTTAAAGAAATTCTATGAAAATTAAAAAAAAAGTTACAGAAATTGTGTATTTTAACTACTAAATTCTTCCCGTAAATTATGTATTGATTTCTCTTCATTTAATATGTAAATCCTCTATTGGACTTTATATTAAAATTCTTAGTGTAATTCAATATCGAAATTTTCTATGAGATTCTGTATGAAAATTCCATATTTAAATTCTATATAAAAATCTCCATAGATAGAATTTTAAATGAAATTTGCTCAAAACGTCCACTATTTAACAAGAAGTTTTCTAAGTTTGAGAAGATTTTGATGAAAAACTTTACTGGATCCCTGAATATTACAAAAATTCTTGAGAAATTTCGCGAAAATTCCTTGAACATTTTTTAGAATTTTATTTTATACATATTGAAGTTTTCAAAAGAATTCAATAAAAATTTCAGAAATAAAAAATTTTAATAGAACTCTTACAGAGATTCTATGGGCATTTCAGCAAAATTCCAGAAAGATTTAATGGAAATTCTATTGAATTTAAATATAAATTCCCAATAACTTTTAGAAAAAAGTATTGTGAAAATTATTTCATAGAAGTTTCATTTATATCTCCAACAAGGAATTTCCATATAGAGATTATAAAGAGAGATTTAATTAAAATACAGTAAAAGTTAAATGGGAATTGCAAATTTCTTTACAATACTCTATAGGAATTTCTCAAGAAATTTATTAGAGAAAGACTACATTCAACTAATCTGGTATTTCCATATAAGAAATTTCCAATAGAAAATAGTTTAAAATATATATGGCACATCTGTTTGGTGCGACAGAGTTTAATTTGCGGAAAAACGTTGTATTTTATAATAATTTGAAGATGATGAGGGTGCCATCTGCATTGCAGCCGCTTTATATCAGAAGCCAAAAATTTTTCATCCTAATCACTCATACTTTTTTTTTCTCTGAAAATGCAGTTAACTATCAAATTCTTCTGGAAAATGAGTCTATTTGTAACAAGATTTCGTTCAGAATAGCCATAATTTTGTAGTGTAAGTATAGTCACTGCCTAATTTAATAAAAATTTACGAGAATCGTCAACTACAATAACAATTTTACAATACTAATGGTTCTTAAAATAATTTTATGAAATGATAACAGATATAACATAAACGAACATCGCTGACTTTCAAAGAAAAATTTGTATTTTGAGGAATAAGATTAGTTTGGAAATAAAATTATTATATTTGTTCTCAATCTTCAAATTCTTCAAGACCAATTTGGTAACTTTTAATTGTTTTTAATAATGAATATTTCATCAAATGATTACTGGCTTATGTTGGGATGATCCAGAAATATTTCATTTAGAGAAATGATTACTTTCAAGAATGTAATAATAATGTAAAATATAAAATTTTTCAATAAACCTTGACTTGACTAGAAAAAATTCTTTTCTACGTATAGACGTCAATTCTGAAAACATTTTTGAAATTGAGACTGACAGAATTAGAAAATTAAAGAAAGTTGTGGAAATAAATGTTTATATTTAAAAATCAATTTTGTGATTATTTCGACGGTCACATTAATATTTAAATTTTTAAGTAATGTTACGTACATATATGTTAATATACTCATTATAGTGTTTACAGAATAAATGATTACAGATGAAAAATTTTTTCTAGTTATTCACAAACATTTAAAAGTCTTAAGAATCAGATTTTCAATTTTTTTTAGAAGAAAATGGAAAGCAAATATGATTTATTTTCAAATTAAAGAAGAAAGTTTAATATTTGCAATTCCAAGGCGAGATTTCTCTCAAAAGTATGAGAACCAGCAAACATTGAGACATTAAATTCTAAAACCAGGACAAAAAACCACAGGTTTTAAGGTAGGAGAACAATTTGCATTCATTATTTCACTTTCTGCTTATACAATTCATCTTGAATTGTGGGACACAATGATACAATTGTTAGCATTTTTTCAATGTTCATAATTTTTTAGCTAACGTATGATTTTAAAATAATTTCAGTTCAAAATGCTGACAATACTTTTCCCATAATAAAAACAAATATTTTGTAGTTAAGAATAAATCACTGAAGGAAGTATATCTGTGTAAATCTAGGTTAAAAGAAATTACTAGAAAATATAAAATTTAAGAAAAGGAAAATGTCTTAAATCATCACAAGAAAATAGTACCATTTTTTTAAATTAAATAATTTCACAATAATGAGAGTTCTTCAACACTAAAACTTGTTCAAGAATTCATTATATCAAAACTTAGCACTTATAAAATGATGAGCGAATCCACTAAAAATTGATCTTGTCCATTAGGGTGGGTCAAAAAAATTAATTTTTTGAATTTCAAAAATTTCACGGGGTCTTGAAGTTTGTGTGTGCCACAAGTAGTTTATCCTGAAAGTTTTAGCGTAAAATTTGTTTTATATCTGATACATTTATAAATTGTAATGCTTCTTGCCCACGAGAATTTGTAGTCTTTATTATTGCCAACATATCTTAAATGATAAAAATAAGTAATTCAATTAAAAAAACTATATAATCCCACTTAAACTGACAGAAAATGTCTAAAGACGTTTTTATTCATTTTAAATACCCTTAAAATTCATGAAAATAACATTTAAAAATCTGGTAAAATCGCACATTTTTCGGTAAAATATATAACCTTTAAAATGAGACGAAGAAAATTAAGAAAGCCTTTTTTTCCCTGAGTTATGACTACAAAAATGTACACGTCTTTGAGAAAAATGAAAAATGAAAGATTTATTAGATTTTGTCTCTTTCTCTTCTGTTTTACTCCTCTAACAACTTTCTGCAAAAAGATGTGTACTATGCAGTAGTAGAACTATATTTTAATAGATTTTTATTGATTGAAATAGTGGAACTTGTACAAAGCTGTGATTGTGAACTAATTTCAGTATTTTAATTAATTAAAATATATGAGAATATAGCCCCACTATTGCACAGTACACACCTTCATGGCAAAAAGTTGTCCGAGCAGTATAAAACAAAAAAAAAAGAGAGAAGAAAACTAATAAAACTTTCATTTTTCATTTTTCTAAGAAACATATGTACATATTTTCGGTCATAATTTAGTAAAAAATAATGCTCTTTGAAAAATCTCTTGGTCTCATTTAAAAGTTGTATATTTTGCTGAAAAACGTGTGACTTTACCAGATTTGTGATAATATTTTCGTGGATTTTGAGGGTGTTTAAAGTGAAGAAAAACGTAAATTGGAGATGATTTCGGCCGGTTTTATAGAATTATGTAGTCTTTTGAATTGAATTCTTTTTTTCATCATTTAGTATATTTTGGTAATAATATAGACGACAAATTCGAGAAGGCAAGAGTCATCAAAATTTATACATGTATCAGGGTGAAAACCAGAAAGTTGACAATATCATGTCCCTGGTATAATATACGCTTGTATTTGGAGAAATATTATTTTAATTACAGGGTTTTATTAAGCTTATTTTCCCCCACAATACCCTATGTTCCAATTATTTTTAGTTCTCTCGGTATCAAAATAAATTCTATCAAATATGAGTAAATGTCAACCGGTAACGTGTCCGTGACTACCTGACTACCTTTTTAAAATCTATGAAGTTATATCTTTTGAAACAAAGCTTAAGATCTAATTGTCAAATGCACATATTTTTTCATAATTAATTGTAGATACACAAAATAAAGCTTTTCTTTGTTTCAAATTATAGGTTCAAAGTTATAATCATTTTTGAATGTCCCCAAGTTTTTATGTCATCCGGTAACAAAATAGTTTCTCGTTAATTTTATGGCTTAAGATTTTAAATACCACATTTAAATTGATTGATAATTGCAGATTATTTAATATACTGCACGATGTTGAATTTTCAATTACATTTAAAGTGTTTTTTTTTTTGACTAAAATAACCAATTAAAAAACCCGAAAAAGATCGTACAACAATTCGGTATCATTCGGTGACACAGGTTTATTATTAGAAGAAACATGTTTTGGAGGTGAATTTATGAAAAAAAAAATCTATGTACTTTCTTTTTCTAAGGCACTTGATTGTTAGGTTTTTCCTACGTAAAAAAATACTTCAAAATAATAAACATTCTTTGGAAACCTTGTAATCTGCTAACACAAAATTCTTTTTCATTGATTGAAGTTAGTTGTAGGAAGGAGAATAATCGATATTTCCATTATTTTTTAATTTGATTGGAAATAATTTTAAATAACCTCAAAGGCTTAAAATTACTTATTTCATCAATTATGTTGTAAGTTAATTCAAAAATAAGTCTCAGTTTATCTATATGACGTCTCTTAAATGAGATCTAATTATTATTTCGATATAAAAAATATTTTCAACGACTTGAGTTAAATATATGTCATTAGATTTGAAAAAATTGAAATTTTGGATAAGGGCCTACTTCTTCATCTTGTTTTTTAATATTCTTACATTTCTTGTGATTAACATGAGTAGAAAAACAGGTTTTATATTGTTTTGAAATACTTTTGATACTATATATATATATATAATTTTTAAAAATTATATTTCTATTTATTATCATATAACTATCATATATATATAAATATATTTGAAATACTATTGTTCCGAAATAAATTTGAAAAAAATTTAATTGCATAATTCCAACTTTTTTGATTTTACCCATCAGGTAAGAAATAAATTTTTCTCTTTTCGCTGTTCAAGTCTTGAATACGCTTACGATAGCTGAATTATTTTTTTACCGGACTCAAATTTCCAGGAAAAACTACTTGTAGCTTATGCAAACTTTTAGGCTCCGTAGATTTTTGAAATTCAAAGAGTTAATTTTATCGACGCTTGGATTGAGTTCGACCCAAAAGGGCTTGCACCTTTAGGTTTTCTTCTGAAATCTGTCATCGAAAAAAATGATCTAAACGTTCAACATCTGTGGACACCTGGGGCCCATTAAAATTTTAGAAAAAGTGTGAAAAATTGCAGTTTTTGTCAGGTTTTGAAGTATTTGTTTATTTCAGAACATGGTATTTTCAATTCGTCACACTAGAAATTAAAGCATATTAAATTCTCAATAAGACTAAAAAAAGGAATTATTTATCTCATATAGTTTAGGAGATACAGCCTTCAGATGGAACATATTTCTGAAAAATTCGTAACAAAAATATTCAGTTTTAGTTTTTGGGAAATAGCATATTAAATGTGCACTGTAGATAAAAATAGTCAGAAGATGAGTTAAAGCAGACTTGATTTCAAGCAAATCTAAGGAAAAATGTTATACCTCTCATATGTCAGAAGTCATAACATGTTAAAAAATTGCCACTTTTATGAAAGTTCATTAAAAAGTAATTCTTTTTATATTCGCATTTCTACTGCAACTTGTGTTAGAAGTTGTTTTTATAATCATACAGAAAATAACATAAAAATTTGTAAAACTTTAATAAATTCTGAAATATATTCATAAGAATAAGTTTTCTTTTATAAATCGCTGCCCTCAATATTTATGGATATATTTAAGGAATTATTAAAGCTTTTGAGATTTTTGTATTTTTGGAAGTACTTTTATTACTATAGGAACGACTTTCAACACAAGTAGCAGTAAAAACCCCAAAATTAAAGAAAAAAGAATTACTTTTTATCGAACTTTCATAAAAGTGGGTATTATTCAACATGCTATAACTTTGGACGTATAAGAATTATAACATTTTTTTTTAGATTTGCTTGAAAACAAGTCTACTTCAACTCATATTGTGACTATTCTTGTCTACAGTGCCAGGAAATATGCTATTTGACAAAAACTAAAACTAAATATTTTTGTAATTAAATTTTTCAGATAAATATGAATTCCGTAGGCTGTATCTCCTGAACTATGTGAGATAAATAATAATAATTTTTTTTTAGTTTTATGGGGAATTTGATGTAATTCAATTTTTGGTGCGATGAATTTTAAGTACCATACTCTGAAGTAAAGAGATATTTTAAAAATTGATAAAAACTGGAATTTCTCACACTTTTTCGAAAATTTTAATTGGTCCCAGATGTTCAAAGATGCTAAACGTTCAGACAATTTTTTTCGATGCCAAACTACATCATTTAATCTAAAAAATCACGTCTTTGGAGTTATTTTTGCGAAAATATACATGATAACCTGAAAATTAAAATAAAAAATTAAGTTTATTCGACAATATCTCCAGCGATTTTTTTCTTTTTTGCCTAAAAAATATCGTGAGGTATCATTGAAATTATTTCAAAAGAAAAAAACGAGAGATGCAAGCCCTTTTATATTGAACTCAGTCCAAGCTTACCGTACCATCCTATCCACTATTCCTAATAACCATAAAAATAGTAATAAACGTAATTTTTTAAATAATCATACAGTCATTTTTTTGCACAATAATGGTTCCTCTTCGACACTCTCCTCCGAGATTTTCTTGAAAGTTTTCTTTTCCCGCACAATTCTGCAGGTGGTTTTCTTTCAATCACAGTTCACCTTTTAGCGAATTTTATTTCAAACAATCATTACACTGAGAAACTGAATTTCATTTTAAAATTTCGTTATTATTTATGAAAAGGCTTAACTTTTAATACGTGATCCGTGAGTTCGCGAGTTGCATGCGTCCGGGAAAACGTTGGGCACTGTTTCAGAAACTCGCGTAAAGTAACTCAGGTACCTTGCGACTGGAAAGCATGTTACCGCACATGCGGTGAATGTTTACAATAGCTTGCGGGGTGCCACGAGAGCCGTTATATATGGAGTGACACAATAGCGACCACCACCCGTCTCGCCGACTCGCATTAACCTTGAAGGAGGAGGCTCATTAACAAAATTAGGCTCTTTCTATGAGAAAAAAGACAAAACGCCCAATTATCGCCAGCTTGAGCAATTTAGTTAACTTTATATTGTATTTTTTGAATGATCTACGTAGGAAGTGTGACGTTGCATTTTTATGACAAGTCACAAGCTAGTTATTTTCAGAAAATCAGTAGTTTGATAAATTTGACTTTAGAAAATTTTAATTAAAGATTATCAGAATCAGAAAGATGCACGGTTATCCAAGATCTTGATTTATTTAGTTTAGTTCCTTAATATTAAAAATTGATTATGCCTGTTTTTCTTTTGTTTTATCGTATGTATTTGCTGATATTTAACCATCCTAATGAATCCTTGATCATCCTAATGAATCCTTAACCGTTCTGAAGAATTTTTAACCATTCCAAATCCAAAGAGAGACTTCAAGAAGCAATTTGAGCTCGTACCTATTGTGAATTGGAGTAGCTCAACAGATTTTAAATTCCCGCCACTTCTACTCATGTGTGTCAACCTATTCCCGTCCTTCTGGTCGTACCATAAAACTTATTGAAGATTTTGAATTGCTATTAGGGTTTTATCGTTTACTTTGTGTGACGCCCAATAACTTATCTACCTTGGAGTGGAATTCAAGACTTCATATTTGGGGAAGGTTAATTGTCGATCCCCGGCAATGCGAGTCGGACTTCTTTAGCTTAGGCCCGAATTATCACTGTGAACGTTCCCGGTGCCAGTGACTTTAATATGGGTGTTTCACTAAAGTCCTAGTAGCTGACTTGGTCACCAAATATTTCGGAGAGGATGTCTGGGACAATTATTCACGATCTATTGGACTGGATTGGTAGATTTTTAATATCACCAGATTCAGAAGAGATTATTTTTGTTTGGACACGGCACCCCTGACAGCTATCTATAGTTACGTCCCTGACCATTCTTCACATCTTTCAAGCTCCTTAGCAACCCCAATCAACGCACTGTTTACCAGCCAATTAGGATGCATCTCGTTGCTAAAGAAGATAACGTTTTGAGATTCTTATTCTCCACCTTTCGTCGAGCAGCTTCCGGAGCTGCACCTTGTTTTAACTGACTCTCCAAAAAGTGAATTTGATTGTGTGTTATTGAGTATGATTATGATCCTGAAATCAATTCCCGGAATTTATATAGTCCGTAGGAAAGATTACTTACGGTAAAGTTCGTTTTTCTGAATTCAGAAAGGATAATTTTTCGGATTTTGTATGGCCCCTTTTGGAAGTGGTTGTGTGAATTAATTGATTTTGATTTTGTTTTGGGCATACCAAATATTGGCGGATTTTCTTGATTGGATCAATTCAACTGACTTTTGTATCCTCGATTTTAGTGATTTATTTAGGCTTTCTTAGATTGATTTCTTGTGTTTGACTTCTCCTTATTTTGCTTTTCCACATGTTTTTGAGATCCTTCCCTGTATTTGAACTTTCTTTATTCATGAATTTAATTGTATTTGACCCACTTCTGTTCCCATGAGTTTGTTTAGATCCTCGTATTATATTATTTTGAATAATATCTCAGGTTGATTAATTATTGAGATCCCTGTGTTAGAATTGTTGTTTCATGAACCACGATTCAATTAAACCTAAACCCTATTTCGGTAGATCTTAGGAATCAGGACGAAAGGTCATAAATAGAATTTGTTACTTCAGTATTTTGTTATTTTGTCTGACATTTTATGTAGTTTTTTGTTTTGTTCCTCAGTGCTTCCCTGTCAATTGTTTAATTTAAATATTGTATCGAATAAACCAACCTCCAAGATGATAATAAAAGTTAGTTAAATATAATTCTAGGATTTATTAATTTAACGTAAGTAAATCAAAAGGAAAAAGAATCACCTTATCTATCATTATCTAGAATGAGAGACTAAGCCGGTGTCAATTTTTTTCGGTTCACTAAGAATTTTAATTAATTTCCATTTTTGTTTGAAAATTTCTTTTAAATCAAATATAGAATTATGTTGGTCCAAGAAAGATTTGGTGCCCGTTTCTCACTTCAAAATAAATACTAAGTTTAAATTTATGATAAAAAATATATATATTAGTTCTGGAACCGAGGATAATTTCGATATGAAAAATATCGTTATAGATGATAACACTGTGAAAGAAAATAAAAAAACTGAATGTACTTTTACTAGTGACAGGTAAGTTATTTTTTAAAAGAAACTAGTTATAGTTACCGTTATATCACGAAAAAAGTAAATAGTTATCACTATCGTTATCGATTCAAAATGTAACTTTTTCTTAGTTGCGTTACCCAAAAAAGTGAGTGCCGTTACTTTTTTAGTTACTTTTATATTTTAGAAATATATATCCAAATTCAATTCTTACAAAACTTCATTCATAACTTTCGAGAGATAGTTGTTACACTTTTTAATGAAAGTCGTAGGCTAGTCATGACTTACATAATATTTCTAAAACAAGGAATGTTTTAGAAAATTTTGAATTTCAGTTTCAAAGAAAAATTTCAGCTTTCCTATTTTGGGCTATAAATCTCTTTGACGCTGAAAATTAATTATTTGTTCCTGAATGTGTTTCTTTAGACTTACCTAGTTACGACTTCCATTTCTGAAAGATTTACAATATTCTAAGTCCAACAGAAAATTTTTGAGAAGACGTCGAATTTTCAACGAAATACATGAATTTTCATCTGAAAAGGATCAATTTTCAACTAAAAGAGACATATCTTCAACAGAATACATTGATTTTCAAATGAAAAGGAGGAATATCCAACCAAATAGTTGAATCTTTAACTAAACAGTATAAATTCTAAACCAAAAATGGAGTGGTTAAATTTTCACTAAAAAAATGATTGTTTTCCCAAAAAAATTTTCAGCAAAATAGTCGATTTCTCAACGAAAGAGATGAATTTTCATCTAAAATGACGAATCTTCAGCACAAAATAAAACACTTCAACCAAAAAATTCAACTTTCAACTAAAAAAGATGAATTCTCAATGAAAAAATTTGAAACCAAAGAGATGAATTTTCATCCAAGAAGATAATTTTTTACCAAAAAGACGAATTTTTAACAAAATACATGAATTTCCTTCTTCAATTAGAAAAAAAATAATTTTTGACGAAAACAGATGACTCCTTAACAAAAAATGTAATAGTCGATATTTCAACCCGAAAATATTTTTATTTTGAATCAAAAACAGTTACGTTCAACCAAAAACAATTTTTCAACAAAATAGTTGAATTTACAGTCAAGACAGGAAAAAGATCAATTAGATTGTTGAAGTCTCAAGCCAAAAAGGCGAATTTTCAACAAATTGATTTCCAACCAAATAACAAAATTTTCATTCAGAAAAATTTTAATTCTCAATGAAAAATGAAACATTTCAATTGTCAACCAAAAAATACGAGTTTTTAACAAAATATTTAAATTTGAAACCAAAGAGATAAATTTTTATCCAAGAACATAATTTTTTATCAAGAAAAGATGAATTTTAAGCTAAATACATAAATTTTCCACTCAAAAAGATCAATTTTCCACTCAAAAAGATCAATTTTCAACCAAAAATGGGATAGTTAAATTTTTAATTGAGAAAATTTATTTTCAAGGGAAAGGTGAATACTCAACAAAAAATGTATTAGTTAATACTCCAACCAAAAAACAATTTTATTTTAAATAAACAACAGTTATATTCAACCAAACAATAATTTTCATTACAATAGTTGAATTTTCAGTCAAAAAAAAAATAAAATCAACCAGATTGTTGAAGTCCCAAGCCGAAGGGCGATTTTTCTACAAAGTTTATTTTCAACCAAATAATAAAATTTCTATCCAAAAAAGTTTAATTCTCAATGAGAAATGTAATATTTCAAGTTTCAACCAAAAAAGACGAGTTTGCAACAAAATAGTTAAATTTGAAACCAAAGATATGAATTTTCAACCAAAAACATAACTTTTTACCAAAAAAGATGAATTGTAAACAAAATACATGATTTTCAACTTAAAAAGATAAATTTTCATCCAAAAGTGGGTTAGTTAAATGTTTAATTGAAAAAAATTAATTTTCAAGGGAAAGGTGAATCTTCAACAAAATATGTATTAGTTAATATTTCAACCAAAAAACAATTCAATTTTATATTAAAAAGAGTTATATTCAACCAAAAAAATTACTTTTTTATTACTTTTCAAGTGTTGTTATATATTTTAGAAGATTTTGAATCCGAGGGTGGGGAAAAAATTCCAATTTGCCTATATAGGGCTATAAATATCTATGGTTATCTGCCACCATAATTTGAATAGTGAAAATGTAAAAATAGTTGGAAAAGCAATAAAATTGATTGATTGTCATAAAAAAGACTTGTGAACTACATTTGGAAAGTAAGTAAAAAATTAACAATTTCTATATTTACTGTAACTGAAAAAAACGTAACTAGTTACCAATTCGTTACTTACCAAGACATACTATAGTATACGTTGTAGGCCTTGAAAGACTAAAGGAAATGGTATGGTCGGAATTTCCCGTACACCTCAAAAATATCGTTTTTCGGATGTGAGTGTATATAATAATTCGTAAGTCCGCCATTTTTCAATCGATTCAGAATTTGTTTTTTTATTTGTTTGAAAGGGGAAAACAGACTTTTTCAATCATGTATTGCATATTTTGTCCACATAAAAAATTACACAGTCAGGCAAAAAAAAGTTCAAGAAATTTTAACGAGACACATGTATTCCTATGTATTTTGAGTCACCGAATCCGAATCTATCGTCGAAATAGCACTTTTCAAGTCAGATCAACATAGTAACGAACAAATCTTAGGCATTATTCAAAAATCCGTTTCATGGATTCTCATGTTGAATACTTTCCTGAAAATCTTGGGGACTACAGTGATGAACAGGGTGAAAGGTTCCGTCAAGATATTAAAGTGATGGAACAACGATATCAAAAAAGATGGGATGAAAATATGATGGCGGACTACTGTCGGACGTTGAAAAGAGCCTTATCTCAGAAAGAAAGTTCAAAAAGAAAAATGCTGCTACAAAGGTCTTTCAAATGCAAAAGTTGCATAATAATGAAAAATTGCTGTTCTTTCATACAGTCATAAAAGACCAACACTAATTTGACTTACGTATCGGATTAAGTGCTTGCAAGTTTATTAATTCAATTCAGTCCTGAAAAGTACCGCTCAGGCAATTTCGTTTTGAGGTTATAATTCAAATTTTTCAGTAATATCATTGACCCGACAATACTTTTAAATTCAGTGGCTTGAAATCCACAATAAAGCCATGTTTTTCCATTACATACTCAAAAATGTGGTTTTTGGAGGTTATGTCGAAAACTAATCGTGAAGAGTACTATTTGGACCTCAGATTCGGATTCAGCGACTCGATATACATAGGAATACACGTGTCTTGTTAAAAGTCCTTAACCTTTTTTTGTGTAACTGTGTTATGAAGTTACAGTCGAAAAGATTCTGTATTTTTCCGTATTTTGCAAGTTTTGTCAACTTTGATAACGATTTAATGATATTGTTTGATACCCAAGATTTTTTTCCTCGGCGGCGAGTATAGTAACAGTTATTTAGCAATTGACTGAAAAACCGATGTAAAGTGAATTTTATGAATATCGATTAATTTAAACAAAATTTTCGTCTCTATTTTGTACCCACTATTTTGGATATCGAATTTTTGATACAATATTTTGAATCTGTAATTGGAAAAAACTCTAGAAAATGTGCTTTATATAAATCGGATAATTTCTTATAAATTTTGGTCGTCATATTGGATCCGCCATTTTGAATGAGACCTCTTTGATCAAAAATTTGTGTTGTGACACGAAAACCCCTTATAAATTGAGCTTCATACAAATCGGATGATTTTTTATAAATTTTGGTCGACATATTAAGTCGGCAATTTTATTTCTAACTCTTTGACCCAGTATTCAGAATCTGTGACTTGGGAAACCTCTGGGTAATGATTTTTATACAAATCGAATAATTTTTCATGAATTTTAGTTACCATATTAGATCTGCCATTTTGAAAAAAAACCTACAAAATCAGTTTTATGCAAATCAGATAATTTTTTTTACAAAGTTTAGTCGTCATTTTGGATTAGCTGTTTCAAATTTCGAATTTTTATGTAATATTGGAATCTGTAATTCATGCACCCGCCCAGTAATATATTTTCTATATAGTTAAATTGAAAAAAGTGCAAAAATGTAAACAGGCAGATTATAGTGAACATCTTAGGCTACAAATTCCTGTACTCCTTTTTTCGATTAGAAGTGGAGTCTTTGAGAGCCCGAACTCGGCAGTAGATGTAATTTCATTTTCTCCAAAAATGTGACATGACAATTCATATTCTTACAACAAAATAAGAATGAAGGATGAGTTTTTCTTTCTCCGAATACATGTTAGATAACACTGTAAAAACGAAAAATTTATCTCATATGTCGGAATATTCGCTAGCTCGTGAAATATTTGATTAGTGGAATAGTAAAAAATGGAAAAAAAGTTTTGAAATTAAAGCACGATTTCTCGAAGACTGATTGATAAATTAATGCAAAATTTATTATTAGCTTCCTCGATGTGCCTAAATGCCGAAACAATACTGGATTTATTTTTTAGAATTTTCGACTTTTGGCCAGCTTTGCCGGGCCCACTGTGCTGTGCCGTAACGGACTTAAATGAACGTTATAGAACGATGTTACAATTCACTTTTATAATGAATAAAGAACTGTGTAGTATTTATTTATTTGTCATGGGATCGGTTGATTCATACAAAGAGGTTACACACTTTTATTATTTCTAACTTTTTTAAACGTTATTCTTCATACGAGTACATCTATTTTGCGCTATGACCCATTCTCACAAGAATTCCCTTGAGAAAGTTCC
Source organism: Melikaiella ostensackeni (assembly GCA_032362435.1). Lineage (NCBI taxonomy): Eukaryota > Metazoa > Arthropoda > Insecta > Hymenoptera > Cynipidae > Melikaiella > Melikaiella ostensackeni. Next base: position 10,715,169 of record JAUMHM010000085.1, on the reverse strand, counting down.
TAGCCTTCTTTATAGAACTAATTTGGGGGTTCTTCAGAAGTTCCAACCAAGTATCTCTTACCACACTTTCATCAACACTTTCAGAAATATACAGGACTCTGTCCTCTCTACATGCCTGGCATTCAACAAGTATGTGATAGCATCCATTATCTATTCGCTGATAACACGCGTTACATGTGTCACTCATACTATTCAGTTGATAAATATTCCCATTATATAAGATTCTTGGTTGGTAAATATTGAACATTCTTAGCTGTGCAATGATCCTTATAAGCTCGAGAGGAACTCTAGACCGGAGGTAGTTTTGGGGGCCTTTCCGCAAATTGAATTATGAATACAATTGCAACGCAAAGGTCATCGAGGCCCTCTGAAGGACCTCATCGCGAAGTCTATTCATGTATCTTTCAATCAATATTCTCGCTTTTTGTCATGCAGTAAGAACAACGCCAGAGATTCCCAAACATCCTCTACGTTTATTTTTTCAAACATTACTTCCACTTGTGAGGCCCAGTTAAATTTTGCTAGCCCTAGGTCCATTTGAGATAAGCTTTTCAATCTTAGAAAACATATCTGAGGGTAACGGTCGTCCTGCATACTTATCATAACCCGGGGTGTTTTTTGAGACATGAAGTATTTTTTCATAGAATGATACTTGTACTCTTTTGATTTCGTTTAGATATCTAGGTGTCAGAGTCTCTCGCAGTCGCGAGGGATTCTAAGAATGATTTTTTATGAACCTTTTAAAGAACTGTGTCTAGGAACTGTTCTGTAACATTATTAATGTAGCTATTACACAACAACAGCATTACAGACATTCTGATGAGTTATTGATACATGCGTAAATTTGCATGATGAAAAAAACTGACATATATGGTACAGTGGGAGGAAAAGTATTAAACATTTTAGTCCATAAAACATGTTTACACTTCAAGAATGTATGGGAATATGTCTACATATGTCTACATATGTCTACATATGTCTAGATTCCTACGTTCCTCAAAGATACTTAAGTAAGTTTTGTAAATTGAAAAAAAATTGTTTCGGGTAATCTATTATGTATACTGCAAAAATGGTTATAAATAGATAAATACTCTAGATTAAAAGTAATTGAAGTTTGAATATTCAGTTTTCAATTAAATCAGCTTGTCTCGATCAACATTTTCTTATGCTTTTCATGTTTAAAAACTGTGACGAGATAAGACGAGCTTATACAATACAGTAAGCATTTCAAGTTAATTGAACCAAAATTATGTTCATTCAAGAAAATCTGTATTTTGTTCAATCCAAAAAGAGTTATAGACTTTAAAATGATGTCCCTGGATTTTGATATTTCGACCGTTATGGTTATTTTTGCATGATTTATTAACTGAAGCAAGCTCGCACACGATTAAAACCTTTTGAAACTTAGAACTTAAGTTATAATGAAGAGGAGGAACCAACCTGAACTATAGTATTGTGCGCATGTGCTTCTCAAAGGAATAGTATTTCGAAAAAATAAATCTTCTGCGTACAAAATTAAAAAATGACCATAATAACTATGACTGTCCTTGAAATCGAATTCGAATGGTTGAAAAAGTTTATAAATACCTGCTCGTGGTTCTTATTTAGCCTTCTGTGACTATGCTTCCCGAACAAGCGCATATTTACTCATTTTCAGAAAAAATATATATTTTTCGTAACAGATGTTACAGAATTTTCACAGATTCATTCCAGAATGCGCGTAACATTGTTTCAGAATAGTAACAGAATAGTTACACATATTAGGGATGACATTCTTACTAACTTCTTACAGAATGTGTTATTTTTTGTTCTGTAATAGTTCCAAAATTATTCTGTGACCATAATAACTGGGATAACAACTTGCCGTGTGGAAGAAGCCGCCTTGAACCCCATTTGGAATATTAATATTTTCTGACACTACAAATTTTGATGTTAAATTAGTTCAGACTTACAAAGAATGCATTTTTGTTGAAAATTTGATGACTTTTTCTTGGAGTTGAACCTTAAAATCTCGGATATTGTTGCCCTCATGGCCCAGTTAACAAAAATCAAACAATTTTTTTGTGTAATAAATTATCATTTGTGTCATATAGTAACAATATATCGAAGCAAACTCGTTCTGTTATTATTTTAGATCAAAAAAGGAAATTGCCTTTCGTGTCAAACAGTAACAATCTATTCAAGCAAACACGTCCTGTTATTATTCTAGATCAAAAAAGGAACAGACTTTTGTAACAATTGTTACAACAGGGTGATATAATTGTTCTAGATTTATGTGACGGCACTGTTCGGTGACAGTTCTTATGAAACTATTCTAGAACAAACCCATCATAGACGTTCTATAACATTCGTTTCAAACTTGTTCTCTAGAACTGTGCTGTAACGGTGTTATGTCGACCTTCTCGAACGCTGCTACGAATGCATTTTAGAACAAATTAGAAACACAAATTAGTAACTGTTGCAGAACGGCAGTACAGTAACAATAGTGACAACAGTAAGTCAAACAGTAAGTCAAACAGTAAGTCAAACAGTAAGTAACAACAGTAACAACAGTAGTAGTTGTTATAGTTGTTAGTTCTAGAAATAACCAATCAAAGATTTTCTATAACATTTGTTCCAAGTTTGTTCCAAGACTGTGCCGTAATGGTGTTATGCCGATCTTCTCGAACGCTGTTACGAATGCATTTTAAAACAAATTAGGAAACCAAATTACGAACTGTTGCAGAACGTTGTTACATAATTGTTCTAGAACTAACTATTCACAGATGTTCTATAACATTTTCTTCATGTTTGTTCTCGAATCGTGCCGTAACGGTGTTATGTCCACCTTCTCGAACGCTCTTACGAATGCATTTCAGAACAAATTAGGAACACAAATCAGTAACTGTTGCAGAACAGTTGTTACAATTGTTAGTTTTAGAACTAACCAATCAAAGATGTTCTATAACATTTGTTTCATGTTTGAACGCTGCTACAAATGCATTTTAGAACATATTAGAAACACAAATTAGTAACTGTTGCAGAACGGCAGTACACTTTTTTGTAGAAATGTGCCGTTAGAGTGTTACGTCGACGTACTATAGAACACTATGACAATTGACATCTTCAAATTAACTATCAAATTAAAAATTTTTACGTGTTTTGTTTTCTATATCATCACAATGTTCTATATTTTTTACATTATAGATCAAGAAGTGTTATAAAATTGTTCCAGAATTATTACAGAACATGTGTAACAAGGCTTTAGATTTGTTCCAAAATTGTTACAAAACGTGCATCACAGAGTTCTAAAATTGTTCTAGAGTTGCTACAGAACGTGCGATACAGAGATACAGCATTGTTCTACAATTGTTACAGAACATGTATATTGCATAACCTCCCTAGCTGACAAAACAGTCTTCGCCTTCTTTGGCGCACTTTCACCAGGCAACACCCACTGCTTTGACTGCTGCTTTATCGCTTTATCTCAAGTGTACGGTGATGAATCCAGGTTTCGTCCAGAGTCACGAATCGATCCAAAAAGTTCTACGGATCTTGATTAAACTTCGACAAATACTGGGCTGAAACGTCTTTTTGGTTGCTTTTCTGATCGGGAGTCAGAAATCGCGGCACCCATTTTGCACACACCTTAATCTCCAGTTTTTCGTGCAAGGTGTTGTAGACTCGTTCCGTGGAGATGGTCACAGCCTTCGGAACTACACGCACCTTAATTCGGCGATTTTTCATACCCATATGATGAACTTTTTCCACCATATCCGATGTGGTGGTCTCAACTGGGCGTCCGGAGCGCGCTTCATCTTTAGTTGTGGTTTGGCCACGTTTAAATTCGTTTATTCAAAAACGAACGATTTTCAACGAAGGTGCAGACTCCCTATTAACTTCGTCTAACTCGGCTTTGATCTGCGTGGCCGTCCAACTTTTTAAATAAAAATGTTTTTATTACTGCACGGATTTCTTCTGTCTCCATTTTTTCGATAACCACTGACACGCTCACATCAAAAGTATGACAAACGCAAACTAAGTATCAGTATTGGCTGAAGCTTGGTAGAGGTTAGTTTGATGAGTGCTACTTCTTGGTAATATACTACAAAGCTCATTTTGGCGCAATCTGGCAGAAAATTGATCTTACTTATCAAACGACCCTCGTAATGCCCAAGAGTCTTTTAAAGATCTTTTTCGAAGTACTTTAGTTTCGGAAGACTCGATTAACCTCCAGACTTTTTTAAAGATTTTTTCTTAAAGAACTGAAGCTTCTATAGTCTCAAGTAAACTTCAAGTTGATCAGGACCTTTTAAGATCTTCGATAAAGAATTAAGGTTTCAGGAGACACAGAAAATTGATCCAATGCCCAGCAGTTTTTGGTACCACTTCTACTGGGAAGTTTTGAAGTTCTTTTAAAGATCGTCTTTAAAATAAAGTCTCCAGGACTTCATTTAGCTCTAGATAGACCCACAATATTCACCCGACATACAGGATTCTTTCGTAGATGTATACTTTAAAGAATGAGTCCTCTTGAGACTTAAACAATAAGGGGCCGTTCAAAAAGTATGTCACACTGACAAGGGGGAGGGAGGGTTAATGCAGAATGTGACATCGCAGATAGAAAATACAGTTAAATAATAATTGTGAATAACAATTTCAATAACATAACATAACATATAAACTCATAACAATAATGAATAACAATTTTTTGAAAGGTTGAAAAAATAAAAATTAGTGATTTTATTTTACAAGTAAAGCATCTAAATACAGACTTTACACTCTTTCCTCTATTCTTCTTTCTTGAGGAATTCCTCTTTTTCCCCCTGTTATCAAGAAACTTCCCCTGTTTCTCCTTTTTCTTATTTTTTCGCTCAAATGCGAACTGAATTAATAGAACCCAATACAAAAATCCAGCTATTCATCGTTGAAAGTTAATTCTTTTTAATTGGAAGGCCTACTCTTTTTTTGAAAATTCATCTTTTTTTTTACTTGAAAATGTATTTACTTAACTAGAAATATAACTCATCCATTCTTGGCTGAAAATTATTTGCTGATAGTTGAAAATCAAACTATTGAATTTTTAATTGAAAATCCATCTTTTTTTGTTAAAAACTAAATTACTTGGTTGAAACTTAAACTGCTTTGTCAAAAATTCATTTGACTGGTTACTGGTTAACTTTCTTGTTGAAAAATCATATTTTCAGAGTGGAAATTCACCTGTTTTCTAGAGAATTCGCCTTTTTGGATTGAAAATGCGACAATTTGGCTGACATTTTTTTTTTCTTAAATTCAAAATCTTTTCTGGTTGAAAATTATCTGATTTGGTTGCGAATTCAACTATTTTGTTGAATTATTGTGTTTTGTTTTTTTTTGGTCGAAAACTTGACTGTATTGTTGGGTATTCGTCTTTTTGGATGCAAAATATGTCCTTTTGGATTGAAAATTCAACTAGCTTCTGAAAAATTCGCCTTCTCGGCTTAAAAATTCAACTATTTTCTTTCAGAATGCTACTATTTTGATTGGAGTTTGATCTTGTTTGTTTAAGAATTCGACTAATTGATTGAAACTTCATCTTTGTAAGTTCAAAATTTAACTATTTGGTCGAAAATTCGACTAATTGATTGAAAATTCCTGCCATTCTCCTGAAAGTTCCACTATTGGATTGTAAATTTAATTGTTTTGTTGATAATTAAAATTAAAAATTCAACTGTCGTCGAAAAAATTCGTTTCTTTTTGGCTTGATGATACAGCTATTTTTCAAAATGTAACTATTTGTGGTTGAATTTAAGTCTTTTTGTTTGAAAATTTAACCATTTGGTTAAGAGTTCTTTTTTATAGGTAGAAAATTCGACTATTTGGTTAAAAATTAATTTTTTTGTTTGTTGAAAATTCAACTATTTGGTTGAGAAATCAGCTTTCTTGGTTGAAAATTCATCTCTTTTTGTAGAAAATTAATCTTCTTTTTAATTAATTTTATAAGAAGAGAAAAGAAAAAGCTTCCAAAATAGCGTGACGCAGTTAATAATAAAGGATTTTTTTAGGAGAAGTTAATAATACTGAATAATTATTAATGAGTTTTTTATTTCAGTTTCTACGACTTTAATGCACTCCTTATTACCTGGAAGGTACTTGAACCAGTTATTTTCTAAAATAAACTTTCTGTTTTTTGACCTCAATTACATCGTGGATTATGGTCAAATAACAATAAGAAATAAAATTACTCTCGTTTATTCGAACATCGACATACTCTTTCCAATCCCGAATTCTGAAAAAAAACTTCCCAAGTACATTGCACGTTTCTTAATGTCTTCCGGAAGTATGATTCCTGTGTCAAAATTGACACATAGTCTTCTTTATTTTTGATAATATTGCAGTAATAGGACATGTAAATTGGTTATATAATTCAAGATAAGAGCAATAGATAAAAAAATAATGTATGCGAAGGTAACTGCCTCAATTTCTCCTGAGGGTACTTAAGAAATATATGCAAACACGTAAAATGTTTGAGAGTCATTCTGTGACCACCTTATTTATTTAATTCCATTACATTTTTGCTTAGTCTGTGGTTATATCCCATTGTATTAGATACTCTATTAATAAAAATGTTCTCACAAGTTTACTAGCTATTAAGAAAGAATTTACGAAATTCTTCTTTTACCATTGACTTTCATTAATTAGCTACCTATTTCCACTTCCTTTCCATGTCTCAATGGAGGAGTATAAGTATAGGGTATCTCAAAAAATTTCTCAATGCTCACTTTAATCGTGAGAATTTTTCATAAATTTCTTAGGATTTATCAAATTCTCTCCTGTGAATAAAACTCCGGTATTGCAACTAAAACTCTGCAGAGTCTTTATTAAAAATTGCTCCTTGAATTTGGGAAAATAAATCTATATATCCCTAGATAATGAGAATTTTCTAGATTATTTCAATAATTATTATCAAAAATCATTATTATTATTTAAATTAAATTATTATATTTCTGTAAATTTCAAGAAAATCTACGTGATTTGAAGTAAATTCAACGTACTTCAAGAGAATTCAAGTTCCTTCAGATATTTCAGGAGATTTCAAGAGAATCCAAGTGACTTCAGATGAATTCAAGGAACTTCAAGTGAAATCAAGTGACTTCAAGTGACTTGAAGTGTATTCAAGTGAATTCAAGTGAATTCATGTGAATTAAATGACTTTAGATATTCCAGCGATTTCAAAAAAATTCACTTGAGTTCAAGTGAATTTATGTGAATTGAAATGACCTCTGATATTTCTGTAGATTTCAAGAGAATTCAAGTGATTTCAGATGAATTCAAGGAACTTCAAGTGAAATCAAGTGACTTCAAGTGTATTCAAGTAAATTCAAGTGAATTCATGTGAATTTAAATGACGTTAGATATTCCAGCGATTTCAAAAAAATTCACTTGAGTTCAAGTGAATTTATGTGAATTGAAATTACCTCTGATATTTCTGTATATTTCAAGAGAATTCAAGGGACTTTGAATGAATTCGAATGACTTGAAGTGAATTCAAGTTACTCTAGATATTTCAGGAGATTTCAAGAGAATCCAAATGCCTTCAAATGAATTCAAGTGACTTTAGATATTTCACGAGATTTCAAGAGAATCCAAGTGACTTCAAATGAATTCCAGTGCCTCAAAGTGAATTCAAGTGACTTTAAGTAAATTCATGTGAATTCAGGAGAATTCGAGTGAATTCAAGTGAAATCAAGTGAAACCAAGTTACTTCAAGTGAGTTGAAGCGACTTTATATATTTCAGGAGATTTCAAGAGAATTCAAATGACTTCAAATAAATTCAAGGGACTTCGAATGAATTCATGTGAGTTCATGTGGAGTTAAATGACTTTAAATATTCCAGGAGATTTCCAAAAAATTCAATTGATTTTAAGTGAATTTATGTGAATTGAAATGACCTCAGATATTTCTGTAGATTTCAAGGGAATTCAAGTGACTTCAAATGAATTCAAGTTACTTCGAGTGAATTCAAGTGACTTCACATGAATTCAAATGAATTCAAGTGAATCCATGTGAATTTGAATGACTTCAGATATTTCAGGAGATTTGAAAAAATTCAATTGAGTTCAAGTGAATTTATGTGAATTGAAATGACCTCAGATATTTCTGTAGATTTCAAGAGAATTTAAGTGACTTCAAATGAATTCAAGTGACTTCAAATGAATTC